>CM030902.1:16761184-17107562 GCA_018136845.1 Heterotis niloticus
ATTATGACGCAATGTCAGGAACTAGTAAAGCAAAGATGGTTTATGTATTGCATGTAAGCATACAGGTAAACCCCATTTTATGTACTTAATTTCATCCTGATGTTATGGCCTGACTTGTTGGCTAGGGACCAGCTGTAAGGACCGTAACACTTTAACTATAAAATGGAAAATGTAGGAGGTAGGACAAAACCCCTTTACCCGGAAGAACCCAATACACAGCACAGTTTTCACCAGTTGAGCATGATATTAAACAGTGACAAAGTGCAGTTTATTTACAGCAAGGAGTAGTGAAATAGAATAGAGAATTATATACAGAACACACAAAAAAACCAAGCACCAAAGTCTGGCATAAAATAGGCAGTTCTCAACTCAAAGAACAAAAAGAAACAAAAACGTCTAGATCTGGCCCCCCTAAAGAAAAGAAAATAGAAAAGAAACCAAGACCCTGTCCACCTATACTACAGAGTTCACAAAAAATACAGGGGTGGGCACCTGGTTTTCTAACATCTGGTTCTAAGCGGTTATGTACAATGGATAGCGGAGTGCTGGCACAAGGCGCACCGAGTGGTTGGACGCTCGCCTGTGCAAACACTCTACCAACACAGGCAGACAGCCAAAATCCCCGCTATTCTCAACCTCGTGGAAACCGAAAGAAGGAACAAGACAAAGCTGCTGTCCTCCCTCCATGTCAGACTCGAAGTGGTGACGTCATCCATCAGCAGTCCTATGGTGTACTTTGCTCTGACAGAGCTGTCGACTGCGGAACCCCTACAGGGAGAGACTGATCATGTTGCCACCAGCGCAGAGCTTGCTCAATACTGGCACCAGGTGGGTGTGAGTGCATCTGCACGCACAGTGAAGCAAAGACTTTTAGACAACAGCCTTATGTCAAGAAGCACAGCAAAGAAGCCACTTCTTTCCAAGAAAAACATCAAGGAAGGACTGAAATTCTGCAGGAAGTACAAGGATTGGACAGCAAAGTTATTTTCTTGGATGAATCCTCCTTTCGACTGTTTGGGAAATCTGGAAAGTCGATTGTCTGGAGAAGAAAAGGTGAACGCTAACATGAGTCCTGTATCGTGCCAACAGTGAAGCATCCTGAGACAATCCATGTGTGGAGTTGCTTCTCATCCAAGGGAGTGGGCTCACTCACAGTTCTGCCCAAGAACACTGCCATGAATAAAGAATGGTATCAAAACGTCCTCCAAGAGCAACTTCTCCCAACAATCCAGGCGGAATTTGGTGATGATCTGTGTATTTTCCAGCATGATGGAACACCATGTCACAAAGCAGAAGTAAAAAAGAAGTAGCTCAGAGATCATAACATTGAAATTTTGGACCCGTGGCCAGGAAACTCTCCACATCTTAATCCCATTGAGAACCTGTGGTCATTTCTCAGGATAAGCAGAAACCCACAAATTGTGATCAATTCCAAGCACTAACAAGGCAAGAATGGATCACCATGAGTCAGGATTTGGCCCAGAAGCTGATATCCAGCATGCCAGAGCGAACTGCAGAAGTTATGAAGAAGAAGGGTCAACCCTTTAAATATTGACTCTTTGCATAAATTTGATGTATTTGCCAGTAAAATCCTTTGAAACTCTTGAAATGTTTCATTGTTCTTCAGAATACCATAAGAACGTGTAAAAACAAAACAAAAAAAATACTAAAAATGCTGAAGCAGCAAAGTTTGCAAAACACAACAAAACTTTTGGCCGCAGGTGTAGAATATCGTAGACAAGTATATTGCATGAGGGTGTTTTATTCTTTTAAACACAGTAGTAGTTCAGCATGCGACACTGCTCGCATGTTCACACGTTTAATATGTCTATTTATTGCAGTTTTGTTTTATTATGTTTTTTTGTATGTCAAGCACCAAAAGGTTTATCTTAGGGGATGATGTGTTGTGGTTTTAGTAAAATTTATTCCTTTTATTTTGATTTATTTTAATGGTGCCTTGGGGTATATCTTATTGTTTTAATAAGATGCCCGTCATGTACAGTGTGTATATTTGTTGGTTTTACCTTTTGTATAATTTTAATGGAAAATATTTTACATGCATATGATGGTTTTAATTATTTTTTGTACTTTTTCATAAATGGGTTTTATAGACGGATGAGTGTAGAATTTGAAAGTGTCGTGTGGGATAGTTGGTTGTGTCCAAAACATTTATAAGAAGGCATGTCCATTTTGATCCATTGTGAGAAAATAAGAAGAGCAGCTATTCTGTTGCCTTGCTTGGTTGTTACCTTCATCGGATTCCCTGTGTTCAATAAAAGCCTGTGTTATGGAGACCAGCATGATGTTCTCACTCCTTCCAGCCAAGCCCAGACTGGCACTCAATACAATAGTGAGGTTTAAACATTACTGGGGAGTGACTGAGAATGAGGAGTGATGGGATCATAACTTAAGATATTAATAAGTGGGTGATGATGACTTGACCGGGAAGCATGGGGTTTTGTCATTTTGAAGGGTGGCTGAGTGGCAGATGAGGCTGAGTGGAGATACCAAACCTCAATGTCCTTATTTTGAAAGCATAAAAGTGGAAAGGAGCCTTTTTAAGATTAAAGTGTGCAGCCCTGCACAGATCCTCTAAATTTCGGATGAAAAATATAAAATATAAAACTGTAGCACTAAGATACTTAATAGGAAAAAAAAGTAAAATTATGTTAAATTCCCACTGAACTCTCTTTTTATAAAGGTGCTTTTTGCCAACGCTGTACGTGAAAAAAAAAAAAAAAAAAAAAAAAAGTGTTAATGGAATGTGTTTGCTTTGGCCACACTGGATTTGGTTGAATATCAGGGAGATTCTGATATAAAAGAAGATATTTTTAATCCATGAAGAAAGGCTTTTACAGAGTTCACAGATTTGAAGATCGTAGGTGCAGTAAAATGGGGCTCGATTGTGTGGTTGGTCGCGCACTGCAATCTAGTGGTCATTTTAGATAAACGTGTGTAGCATAAAAATGTCCCTGGATGCACAGCAGAAACAGAGGACAGTTGTATTGATTAAAAAGTTGTTAGCTGCACTTTATTGAAATATATTACAGTATGATGAGGGAATTTGACAATATGAACTAAGAAAGATAAAAATTGCTCTGATTCTGAACATATCCGAGTATAAAGAAAGACAAGAGGAATTTTGTTGAGGTAGAGTTAAAACCTTTCCTTAACAGGAGGGTGGAGTTTTCAGAAGAGCAGGGCTGCTTCTTGTGGGGCAGAAGGGTCTTTATTGCACCAGTGCCGTATGTTAGCCATCCAAATATGTCCAAGAGGAAAACACTAGCTCGAAGTTATGAATGGTGGCATTTTTGCAGCCTACTGAGTACTATAGGAAGTTGGGTCAGACAATGGACCACAGTTCATAGCCAAAGAATGTAAGCAGTTCCTTTGGAATGTCAGAATAAAATAGACACTGGGGCCACATTATCACCATGGATCCAGTGGTGCCACCGAGAGATCTGTGCAAACAGTGAACGTTTTTCTTCTAAAGCATCTGTTCCATGAAACAGACCAGCATGTTTTACAATCATTACACCATTGGCTGTTTGGAATTGTTGCAGGGAAGAGGAAAATCACACGGATTAGTCTGTCTAGTCTTAGAGTCCTGGGTGATTGTTCTATCAACCAGTAGCTGGTGCTTTGACCCTCTGGTGTTGGTTCCAATACCTTTCTAAGCTTTGCTCATGTACTGACTCATATGGCTACCTAGCTTGTCTGCTGTGATGCCTGATAGGAGCTTCCATGTCATGGGGAGGCAGGTTATTGGCCTGTAGTTGGAGGGCAGTATGCCCTTCTGGGGCTCTTTCATGATCACGATTGTCCTGCCTTGTGTTAGCCACTGGGGGTGTGTCCCTGTTGTTAGCAGCTCATTCATCTGTGCTGCCAGGCGGTCATGGAGTGCTGTTAGTTTCTTCAGCCAGTAGGTGTGTACCATGTCAGGTCCAGCTGCTGTCCAGTTCTTCATGCCTGAGACACATTGTTGGATATTTCCCCCAGTGACTGGTGCTTGTTCTGGGAGGTTGCTGTGCTCAGCTCTTAGGTCTTCCAGCCACTTGGCATTGGTGTTGTGTGATGCCTCTTTCTCCCATATATCCTTCCAGTACTTCTCAGTCTCAGCTCTGGGTGGATCTAATCTTTTGCTGCTGCTGTTCCCTTGTAGCTGTGAATATACCCTAGATGGTTCCTTGGAGAACAGGCCATTTGTTCTTTTAGCTCTTTCAGCAAATTGGAGCTCCACACCACAGTAACAGATTTGTTGCCTGTGCAGGGGTCAGAAACTTGCATTTAGTGATGGAGTTTTGTGAGGGTGGAGAGCTCTCAAAAATAATACAAGATCACAACAAAAGTGACATCCATTTTTCAGGAGAAAAAGTAAGAGCTGAACAAAAGCCACAGTAATGGGACCTGGAGTTACTATTTATATACTGGACGTCTGGGTGAGTTTTATATGCCGTCCATGATTTCTTCCCATGCCAATCATTGCTCCATCCAAGGGCAGGGGTGGAAAGACCTCGTAGCAGCCACGGGCATGACAGTTATAATGCAGTGTCTGTGCACGTATGCAATGTTAGTTGACCAGACAAAACACAAAATATCTTGGGTTCATACTGTTTGCAGTGAAATACAGTTGAAGTCAGAACATACACTTAGGGTGAATTCTTTAAAACTTACCTTTTAACCCCTCCACAGATTTTATACTAACAAACTATAAATTTGACATATTGTTTAAGACATCTACTTTGTGCAGGGCAAAATAATTTTTTTCCAATAATGTTCTCAGAGAGGTTATTTCACTTTTTATTGACCATATTACAATTTTATTTTTATCTTTTTTTATAACTCCATACTTTTATACGTACATACTTTATCCTTCATGCTTTTGACTATAACTTGTGATTTATACTTCTTTTAACTTTTAGAGTGTAGTCCCAAATTAATTCCAATAATTACTGGTTTAAATCAGTAAGGAAAACCCAGTTATCATGGCATCTAAATGCAAATTTATAGTAAACCCTAAAAACATGTAAGGAAAAAGGAGTTTACTAAAATACCTTTCTTTCTCCGCAGTTTAACAAAACGGTGAAGTAAGATGAGGCCTCCAATAACACCAACACCAGCCAGAGAGGTTACCTTCCAGGGGTGGGCACGATGGAAGAACTCACCTGGAATAAACAACTTTCAGTGAAAGATAAACAAGCTGGCTCCTGTGATTGTCATGTCCACGTCCTCTCCATCCCCACGCAGCTTTCTTTACCCTGCAACGCAGCCACGGACCCGTTCTCCCTGCGCAACCACGAACGCAACGGACTGTATAAAAGCTTCACTAAAACAGCTCTGACTCATCGAGGCATGGACTCCACAGGACCAGAAGGTGAAAACATTAGTAATAGATCCTTTAAGTCCTGTAAGTTATGAGGTGGGGCCTCCATGGATCGAACTTTTTTCCCAGCACATCCCGCAGATGCTCGATCAGACTGAGATCTGGGGAATTCAGAGGTCAAGACAACACTTTGGACTCTTTATCATGTCACTGCCAACAGGAAATACTGTTTCCATGAAGGGGTATATGTTGACTGCAACAATGTTTAGGTAGGCAGTATGAGTCAAAATAACATCCACTTAAATGTAAGGACCCAAGGTTTCCCAGCAGAAAATTGCCAAGAGCATCACACTGCCTCTGCTGGCTTGCCTTCTTCCCATAGTGCATCCTGCTGCCATCTCTTCCCCCAAAATCAGGTCACCAAGCTAAAGAAAGAAAACACATGTATACAGGTAGTGCATGGGACTGCACCATTTTTCACTTATATAATATGCGTCACTGCCTTTCTCTGTTCCACCCCTCTGTTCCATTCCTATCGTCTCCTACATCACACCCATTCTGCTACATCCTGACCTTAGACTGGGTGGTAACACATTGAATCAGGGCTCTGGCTCCTGAGAGAACCTGTTTTCTTGAAGAATCTTCTGAGTCTCTTCCTCTTGCCAAGAGACACACTCCCAGCACAAAACAGAACAAAAGATCACCCTGGTGACAAAATGTAACAAAAGACCAATAACACCCAAAACAAGCAGCCTCACCCCATGCATACTGAAACTTCTCCTGGTCATTTCAGTTCCACACAAACATCTCTTAGAGATCTTCAGACTTTCTGTCATAGTGTAGAAGCACAGTTTATTCTAATAATGATACCTAAAGCAAAAACATTTTAAAGAAACTGTGGAAGTATGCTTAAAAAGGAACAAAAGTATAAGAAAGCTTTACCTTTCAGCAAACTTTCACTCTAAATCATTCCTTATCAATGACTGCATATCCGAGTTCAGTCCATGGCAATGTAGAGCAAATCCATTGTGTGTTAGCAAGACATGAATACATTTAGTTACATTTTAACCCACTACAGCTTATTCTGGGTCACCAAATAACCTGAAACACATATCTTTTGACTGTGGGAAGAAAGCAGAGCACCAAGAGGAAAACAAATAGGAAAGAACATGAAAACACCATAGCAACCAAACCACAATCTATAACTAAATAGTCAAGCTGCTGAGTTCTTCCAGAAGTGTGATTGATTTTATTCATTTTCCTCCTTGCCATTTACAGGTTCGCTTAAATGTAAAGTTTTTGCTTTGTGGTGTTAATAACAAAGTTAATATCATCGATCTGTATTCCATAAAAGCCATGAATTACTCCTATGCAGCACAGATGTACAGTTGAGGCCATAAGTTTACATACACGTTGCCTAACTTTGAAAATCAAAATTTTCCAACTTCAAATGAATCATGTTACCGAAAAAGTTCATGAATTCATAAATCTTAACATTAATTTATACAAGCAGTGCATCAAAGAAAGTCGCTGTGGAAATTAAATATTTATGTTCTTCAGGAAATTACAGATATGACATTTACATTTTCATGATATTATGAACATTATTTTAGCAACATGTAAAGAATTAAAAGTGAGTCAAAACTCCATAACATCTAATTCTTTCCTTATGCTGTCCAGTTCATTCAGTTTCTCCTTCAAGTTAGAAGCCATTTCTCGGATACTTGCCAGGAGCTTCATTGTGCTTGATTGTACTTCAGCTTTAGATGTTTTTGTGGAATCTTCTGTGGAATTTTCACTCGCCTGTCTCATTTCATGAATCTCCTTGCTGTCCTTGTAGATGAAGTAGGCATCGAGAGCGACGAAGAGGCCAGAAAGAACCCCTGTGAACACTTCTGCCACACGCACAGCTCTAGCTGCTTGAGCGGCCACTTTGCCAATGTTAGCCACTTGGATCAAACGGACAAGCTCTGCAATTCCACCCAAACCCCTTCCTAACCTACACCCAACACGAAGCAAACTGGCTGAGCCGGTGTAGCTCTCGTATTGCTGTAGGATCTCCAAATTGGTGCTGATGTCCTCAACACTTATGAGGATGGGTTCCATCTTGTCCCGGTACTCGCTTATGATCCTCTCAATGTTTTTTCTGTCTGCTGACTGGTTTGCCATGTTGGTGATGTTGGAGGCAGCACTGGTGGCCCCTCCAGCAACAGCTACTCCAATCCCAACCCCTGTCACAATGAGAGAGGCACCCAGGGTGACCGGAGCAAGGGCAAGTCCAACTATAGAAGTGATTCCTCCTGCTGCCCCCACCACCCCACCCGTTAGACTGCCCACAGTTGTCCTGAAGTGTACACGTTCCAGACCATCTGCAACTGTCTCCAGCTCCTTCACAAGACTTTGTAGATCACTGACATCTCGATCATACAGAGATTTAAACCTTTCAATGTTTTCACCAAGGTGAATCACTGCATCATTCAGATTCCTGTCAAAGCAAGAGATGTCGCCATGAGGTAAAAATATTTTAAAAAATCACTGTTTCTACATTTGACAAAGTGATGTCTCATTCTCATTTCAAGATAACGTCTACATAGAAACTATGAAGTGCAATTAAACAAAAAAAGTTTAACTTCACATTTATGGACTTTTTTAATTCGGTGTTCCTGTGAACAAGAAGAGAAGCCTATTTCACTGATACACAATGAAATATTACAGCATTACAATTATTTGTAGCAAAACACTATTACCACCTGCTGTACCTCAAATACCTTCATCTGCAAACACTCCTCAAGTGTAAAAGGAACCAAACTGAATACAAGTTAGTTTTGACCTATAATGTATACAATGTTATTAAAAAGACAAACTTTACACCTGAACCAAACATTTTTACCCATCATTAACTTCATCCAGGTAGATCCACTCATCACTGCCTGCACATAAAAAGCAAAAGTAAGTTTTTTCATAAAGAAAATATTAACTATTAAAGATCAGATATCTGTAGAGAATTTTGTTCAAACAGCAAAACTTACCTGGTGCTACTAAAGGGACAGGTGTAGGCATATGCACATGTTCTTCTGTAACCTAAGAAATAAATGAACACAATATAATCAATGCAGCAGTGCAACAGCAGTATTGCATAACTGTTACTGAAATTTATTACAGGCTGCTGGAACTCTCCTGACCAACTTTTTCCGGAGACATTCATTCAGCGGGATCAATCCTTTATACCCTTAAGTTTGTCTATATGAATCCTTTAGATTAATTCAGTTCTCTGTGGATACAGTGATGTGCAGCAGACTGGTTGTAAGTCCAAGGTTACCAGTAGGTACTACATAATCATGTCCAGACGGTCCCCGACTTATGAAGGGGTTACGTTCCGATAAACCCATTGTACTGTAAGTCAAAAATCCATTTAATACACGTAACCTACTGTCATGCCTGTGGCTGCTTCAGCAACGGGAAGTAGGTGGTCTCTGTGCCCTTGTCGTGAGACTGAGCATTGATTGCCATAGGAACCAATTGTGGATGGGATTTAGTTTCTACCCAGACTTTACTGTTATTTCTCGGTTTCCATTGCCCCTTGTGAACTCTTTTACAACCACTGTCTTGCTAAGGCCTTGTATTTTGGCTTTTGTTTTTGTTTACTGCTAATCGCTAATATTTAGTGCTAGTTCCTGGTTAATGGAAAGGCTCTTTGTTGGAAACAAGAACTCAGTAAAGAGTTTAAAGGAACTTAAACTGATTACCGTGGTGTCTCATGACAGCTTCCACCAACCCACGCCATAACCCCTACCGAACATCATAGCCCAGCCTAACCTACTTTAACTTAAAAGTCATTACGGGGTTTCCACTTGCATGCCGCTTTCAGGAGACAAAGACACAGATGGGCATTTCATAGACATGATGGACACACAAGACACAATGTAGATACAGGGGGTATCCAAAAAAAATGCTGACAACACAGAACACTGAAGAGTATTTGTTGTATACACCAGCAACCATAGAGTGAGTGATGCAGATTGCTGCCACTGCCCAGCATCATGAGAGCGTATTGTACTGCACTTGACTGGGAAAAAGAAAAAATCCAAATTTGAAGTGTTTCTACTGAATGCTCGTGGAAATCATACCATCATAAAGTAGAAAAATTGTAAGTCAGCCCATTGTAACTCGGCAACCATCTGTATACAGGTATGCATCTCAATGACGGTGATACGTTCTAAGAAATATGTCATTAGGTGATTTCGTTGTCCTGCAAACATCATAGAGTGTACATGCACCGCTTCACATCGATTTTGACTTGTATAATGTATAGTCTATTGCTCCTAGGCTACAAACCTGTACAGCATGTTACAGCAAACACAGTAAACATGAGATGTATGAGGCTGCTGCTGGTATAACATAAGGTCATGTTTAACAGTAAACTATTTTTTATAGGTAGAAACAATATTGTAGCACCTCCCAGAGACACTATTGCAAGATGACTCTAGAGTTCAGGAAATCACTTATTTTACAGTACATGCTATCAAACAAATTTTTACACAAATAACAAACAATACTGTAATGGCCGCTCCGGCACCCACACAGATGAGTGGATAGTTTGAGTATATTTTTGTTTGTATTTTTATTTGTGTTGATTTGTTTGGGTGGTGACATGTTTGGTTTGAATTTGTTTGGGGTTTGAGTGGAAATTGTTGTGGGTGGCTGGTTTGGTTGGTGGTCTCTGGGGATTGGCCTATCCAGGTATCAGCCCGGATGGAGGACTGGAGGAAGGAAATCGGGCCTTGGAAAGCGGGAAGTGAACCCAGGGTCAATAAACCTGCTGCAGCATAGTGGGGGAGAGAATATCGGTGTTGACGTCCATTTGGTTTGGATTTCCTGATTTGTGGTTTTATTAATAGTATTTTGATTTTGCTAGATTTTGTTATGTATATGATTTGGTTAACCAATCGGTGTGTAGTGGTTTGCTTGTTTGTTTGTGTTTGTATAGTTTGGTGTTCCCCTATCGTATGTAGTTGTATGTGAATGGTTTGATCAGCCATTATTTAAGCCCTATTGTGTGTTTGGGGTGAGGTCAGTTATATGTCTAGTTGATTTGTACTGTTGGTTTGGGGGGTTATGTTCAGCTTATCTTTTTATGGGCCCAAATTTATTTGTTGCTGACATAACTACCTTTTTGGAATAAAGGATTCTTTTTAACAATTAACCCGTGATTCCTTGTGCCTGCTGACTCGGTCCCTCACAAATACCAACACCAACCAAGACACTCACAAGTCTAAAAACTGAGAATCCCCACAGGGTCACCTTGTGCCCTGGAGTCCCTGTCCACGGTGCACCCTCTAGCCCCATCTCCAAGAATACACGATTGGCAGTAACATGCATGATGAGCAAGAACAACCAACCAGTAAACAGTCTATGCACAATTGACATTTAAAAAAAACTACTGTATTTACATCTCCGGAACCGCTGTTACAGTGCACTCTAAAATAACAATAAAAAATGCAGTATAGTAAATACATAAACAAGTAGCATAGTTGTTTATTATCATTATCAAGTATTACGTACTCTGTATAATCTTATGATACCACCATCCCATATGTGGGCCATCACTGAGTGACACATTGTTATACAGCGCATATATATTTATAGCTATATAGTGTTAGCTATAAATATGTATAATGCTATATATTTATATATACACACACACACACACACACACACACACACACACACAGTTACACCAGTAGGGGCCAAAACATATCCACTGACAACTACTGTATCCACAGAAATGATCAAACTGAGCTAACGAAAACTGGTGAAATCTCAAGATCATCTGGAAAAAAGTAGCTCAAAATCAGATTAGGTAACGTATGAGGAGGAGTTATAATGGCAATTTTAACTGATAATGGTCAGTAAGGTTATAAACTCTCAAGCAGCTAAGAAATATAAAATTACATAATGTCATATCTGAAGATGACAAGGCCAAATAGACTGTCTTACACACGCAAATACAGTAGATATGAATAAATATGATTTTTGTTTCTAAAGATAAGATATAATGCTTGAAAAACCTTTTTTTTTCAAAATTGGTTGCGGAAACAGAGCTGGTCATCTTATAATCTGTATCATCTTATGTCTGGAAATTAGGTATTTATTTTCCTGAACTAAATATGCCACAACTAATTTAGGAAAAAGCAAAGGCTGTACCTTGTGCAATAGATGTTCTGGTATCCGTTCTGCTATGAAAGGCTCCCTGAGAATTTCATCAACACTGGGCCTGTTGTCGGGATCCTTCTGTAGGAGTGCATTTGCTAGAGTGCACAATTCAGGTGAGAAGTCCCCAGAAAGGTGCGGAGTGGTTGAGTTCCACAACTCAAACATGAAGAGAAGATGATCCTTGGGAGCAAACTATGAGAGAAATAGAGAAAGCTCTCTAGCTGTTTCAGCTGCTACTATAAGTATAGATTTTATAATCATCATATAATCATCATAAAATACAATAAATATAATAGAATACAATGCAATAAAAGTAAATAACATCTGGTCTGTAAACTATAACAGGTGTTCACCAAAAACAAGCGCTGCACCATTTGGGTTCAGCAGAGTTCTGCTGACAGTGAGGCCCTGCAGGACCAGACTGAGTACTTCTTTGCAGAAACCTGACTGTCAGGACTGCCTCTGTTAATACAACTCCAAGTCATGTTCGTCTGCAATACTTAACAGCAAAAAGATATAAAACAGGGACAGGTTGTACTCACAGCAAAGTCAAGTGTGCACATTTCATACAGCACACAGCCCAGAGCCCAGACATCACTGTTGGTGAACAGGAACGTACAGTTAAAAAATATAAAATGCTTATTTGTACACAATACTGAGCCATAATATTTAAAGAAATATTAGATGCAATACCTTTTTTTGCTGAAAGGTTTTCCCTTCCACACCTCTGGGGAAATATAAAGAGGCGCTCCTATTCGTATTCTTCCATATTCTTCTTTTCTGGAATTAAAAAAAAAAAAAAAAAACTTCATCAGAGGTTGGAGGTTCAGCTTTTAGCATTGGCAGGTATCAGAACTGGAGGATGTGGGTAGAGAAAGTGCTTCAGCCATGTTGGTCACTTGGTAGTCCAATAGTTTTTACTTTTCATGAATGCACAGTATAATTATTTAACAATAAATTACCTCTTAAATACTTTAGCAACTCCAAAGTTCCCCAGCTTGATGGTTCCTTCTTCGGTCATGAAGATATTCTAAAATGTAAGAGGGAATGAGAAAATCTGGCAGTTTTATCTGATTGTCTGCCAGATATGAATTCAATTTAAAAGTCATCTAGTTGCATTTATTCACAAACAAACAGTGTAAAAATTACCTCAGGCTTTATGTTTCTGTGCAAAACCTGCTTGTCATGAACTTCTTTCAAAGCCAAACAGATCAAGATGAACCAGTTTAGGATCTGAAAAATATGCAGTACAAAAATGAGAAGAAAATATGAAGAAAAAATTGTAAAACAATATTTTATGGGTCAAAAAATTATATGAAATTTCATTACCAAAAATAGTAAAGTTTTTGCAAAAAAAATGTAATCATTGCCACTATACTTTTAAGTTACACTCAGAACAGTTTGTGGTCATTGATAGACAATGCTGGTTGAAAATAAAGTTTTAGCTCATCGAGTCACACCACTGAGTAGCCTTCTGACTCACTTTAAAGGTCTTACCTTATCCTCTGAAAAAGGGACGCCACTCTTTTTTAGATTTTCTATGGTTTTTGAGAGATCTCCACCCTCACAGAACTCCATCACTAAGTGCAGGTTGCTGCCCCCTGTACAGGCAACACATTTATTACTGTGGTGTAAAGCCGTAATTTGCATCAATTCCTTCCAATTTTGCACAGTCTTAGCAACTAGTTGTAAAGTATTATAATCATATACAAATATATTGAAATACACACTAAGTCATACCATCTTCAAACACTTCCTTGTAGTGGACAAGATGGGGGTGGTCCATTTCACTAAGTATGGCCACCTCCTCATTCATCCTTTCCTTCTTTTCGCTTTCCATCTTAAAATGGAAGAAATGCATATATGTGGGGTTCTGGTTGAAAATTCCTTCATCGGTAACACATCCACTTTAATAAAGTACATAATGTCAAGAATATTATAATTATTTTAATAATTCTTTTAATCTTATTTCAGGTTCTTTTGTATGTGATTATAAATTTCTGCTGCCCAACACACTTTATATTTTAACAGCAAAACAATATGCAATAACTTACATTTTGTGTGTTAATGATCGTGATAACATAATCTTTTCCATCTTCATCACATTTCCCAAGAACAACTTTCTTGATCTCTCCTTGTCCAATTTCCTTCTTTACAGTGAACCCTCGCAGTGTCAGCAGGCTCTGTCCCCCGCCCATATCTGGAAAAAAAAATTCGGGAATATTTCTGATACAGTATTTATCCCCATCTCACACTGTCCATAAACTGGATTTAAAAATAGTATAGATATATCAGTGACTGTCTACTGCCATTTTTACCACTCAGTGTTAAGTGTAGTGTTACAAATTAATTATTAATAAATTGTGTATAATAAACAGATGAAAAAGTTAAATGTAACATCTGCAAAATAGCTATAAAATATTCATTCTAAAATCAAAAACAGTTGAAATACATCATAGTTTTAATGTTTTAATGGTTTATGATACATTGTGGTTTTTGATTTGTTTTTCCAAAAATATTTCTCAATCTATAGAATATTGTGAAGCACTTGCCAGCACTTAAAGGAGTGACATTTGTTAAGGTGCCACAGTGGAATATTTGTCCTTATTGTTTTACTGGATGACATAATGTTGTGAAATGATATTTTTTCCCTGAGTTCCCACATTTACCCACATAAGTACTATGTTCACCTTGACTAGGACTTCACTTTTACTCTTGTGTTGAAGTGGCGAGACCACCAGCACATAACAGTAAAAATAACACCCCAAATGGGCATACATGGTTAAAATGGACAAATTATTGTAATATTGTATTTTATTTTTATTAACACCGGACCAAAAAAGCAGCAATGGGTCACAGCGAAAAACAGAGAGGAATGATGCACAGAAATAATAAAATACACACAAATTTAGTGATTATGTAGCACAACAATAATTGTACATAAAATAATTTAATATAATAAACAAGCAACCTTCTGATACAAAGCATTACAATAAAATCTATTTCCTTGCTGCATACAGTATGTTAAAAAAGTCACCCTGCATTCCATTAGAATGAACTTTGGTTGTAGTTGAACAAGAAAATACAGAAGGGATCAAGCTCACATTAGTTTTTTGGATGGTTGAATGAACGTTTTCCCAGGAACTTTGCATTTATTTACATTCACAGTAAAAATGTGTCCCTGGGCCTGAAGTGGCCTTTACATTTCAAACATGTACATGAGTTTTCCTTCTGACGTCTTTTACTCACTGCGGTGGTGTCAGCAGCCAGGAGGTGGCGCAGCTCACAGAGCTCAGTTCGTCAATCATCACAAAAGCTTTTAGGTTCCTGTTTCCTGTTGGCCTCAGTAAGTGAGTTACTATTTACTGTTGTGTTTTCAGCTGCCTTCTTTCTTCCCTGACAGCTGCACCCCATCATCTGTTTAGTATTTTACACAATCTGGTGTCATTGGCACAGAATAATCCCTACAAGCTCAGAATGTCGCACACAGCTGAAGCTGCGCACTGTGGTTCACACCTACACATCACACAACAGACAGCCTGTGACATAGCTAAGGGGTTCCCGCTCACCTGCTTCACCACTCCAAGTTGACAAGAAACCCAGAGGTCCAGACTCTGGCTCCTCAGTTGCTTGAAGTATCCACAAGTGTGACTGAGTTTCACTTTCTTTTTCACTGCATTTATACTGTATGGGCGTTTTTGTGTGCCTGAGATTCTGTGTTCATAGTTTTGGCCACACCCACCTTTCTCAACAAAAGGTTATGACTTTATCAGGTGGAACATGCACATTTCTGCATTATCTTGCAATGCTTAAATTGTCCAGTAATATAAGTATTTTAAATTAACAATATAAGTATTGCACATTTTACCCAAAGAAATATTCCAAGTCCTGGTCCTCCTTAAGTACCACCCGCCAACTCAAAAACATACAGTACATGCGGTCCGCCTGAACATGGAAACTCAATCTATCACACTATACCAGTGTAACTCTTTGTTGTTAACAGGCATCTGTATACAGATGCAAGTAGACTACATTGCCAAAAGTTTGTGAATGTGTGCTTTCTGAACTTTCCATTCCAAACCCACGGACATAAATATGGAATTTTTCCCTTCTTAGTTGCTATAATAGCCTCCATTCTTCTGGGAAGGCTTTCCACCAGATTTTGGAGTGCAGCTCCGGGAATTTGTGCCCATTTAGCCACAAGAGTATCACTAGTGCAGTGAAATCAGGCGGGAAGGCCTGGTTTGTGATCGGCATTTGAATTCTTTCCTAAGGTGTTCAGTGGGGTTGAGGTTAGGGCTCTGTGCAGCTACTCAAGTTTTTCCACACTTGAAATGTTTCCTCACATACAAAAACTTAACTTGTTCAGCAATATTTTGCAAAAGTGAAATTTAAACATTCAGAGGGGTCACACCAGAATTGCTACCAAGAGCTCACTTTTGGTGTCTACAGACTATTCTATCAGGCTGAATGACTGTAGGAGCCCCATTTGTACATTAATATGTCCGGATGTTTCCTTCACCACTGGGTTTTCTTTTGGCTTAAAATTTGTCAACTATTTTAAACCCAATTTAATTTCTTTCAAAACGATGTAGGCTAGCTTGCTTATAATGCAGTCGAAAGCTGGACCCCAGTGTTTATTCCATTTTCAATTCAATATCAAATTCTCTGATATTCACCTGCTGCATGGAGTCATTTCTCTTTTATACTGTCGTACAAAAAGCCTTCATGATTCGTTTTTTTTTTTTTTTTCTCTCTTCATTTTCTCAGCTGTCCGATTGCCCCATTGGCCTCTGTTTTAGGCAAACACCACGTCTGTGGTCAAATACAAATTCTCTTTATTTTGAGATGCCACCGTGTATTTTCATTTTCCCCCTAGATTATCAGTATTTTTTTTATTTTTACCAGTAATGAAGACTGCAAGAAAGTGTTGAACTTAACATGCACATTTTTGAACTCATCAATAAAACAACCAAAAAAGTCCACAGGAAGAAAAGTAGTAATAGTAACAGTAATGTAACAGTAATAGTGGTAGTAGCAGTAGTAATATTAATATTAATATTAATAGTAAAATGTAGCAAATGATTTACTTCACTTACAGGTTTGTCTGTTTTTGTTTATTCACACATCAATACTTGTAGGTTTTTAAACAACAAACAAGGTACATCAATCATCAATAATGCTGAGTTAAAATATGCAAACATGGACAAGCTTATAACACCCTTGTGTGTTCAAACAGGGAAGAGCAACATTCCATGGAAAGTGCTGGGGTTAGCACTGTTACCCCAGATGTATGCATCAGCTGCAAGGCGTAAGTAGACCTGGTCCCCAACTTCCAGCTCCAGGGAAGCTCCATTGGATACGTTGTCATTACTGTCGCTGGATTTCATTTCATAGGCGATGGTTATACGCTGGCCATTCTTAAAAAGGTTGACGCTAATATTTTGTGAGCTCCCACCATGACAGTAGTAGCTGAAGTGATAGATCCCTTTGACTGGAGCTGTGAAGATACCTGCAGCACATACATTAAGAGATACATCAAGCTGAAAATAAAGATTTCTTAATACCAAAACGCACTTTATACTCTTAAATACTATTCACACATCCAGAACCTATCATAAACACCAGCTGAAGAGTTGCATCACACAGGTCTAAAACATCTCACTTCTCATAGTATGATTTTGTTGTTTTCAGCAATGATCTGCAAACCCATTTAGAAGGTGTAGCAGATCCAAAGCTGTACCTGATGTTTATAGTTCTTCTACCAGGGTAAACACAGTGCTTGTTCTTTACCTGTAGCTGGATTGTAAGCACTGCCAATGTTTATGAGGGTTGTTTTGTAGACCAGGATGGTTTCTGTGTTAAAGGGTCCAGTGTGTTTTTCTCCATCTAAAGCTGCTGAAAATGCCACCTTTGGTCTCTCTGTGAACACAGCAGGTGACACCAACCATTTACTGCAGGGTTGAGTCTGTTCCCATCTGAATCTTCATATATGTCAGTGATTACCTTCTTGTTGCCTCTTGAAGTCCTCCATCATAGCTTTCAGTGAAGCCACTGTAGACTTCAGCTCCATCAGGCTCTCACATGTCTCCAGTCTGCTCTCCATGGCTTTCAGTTTCTCTCCCATGGCTCCGAGGTCTCTCTGCACTGTGAACAAGTTGGGCTCACAATTCTGTTCCCCTGTGGTTTTACCATCACTCTGAAGCTGTGGCGTCTCCCTGTCCACACTAAACCCTCCACTGTCCCTTTCCTTTCCCTGCACCCCAACCACACAACACAGCACCACAGCTACACTGAATCTCATGCTGCAGCCAAATGCTCCTCCCTGGCAGCTCTATGGATCGTCTGAGCCTCGGTTCCTTTTATATGGACACACCCTAATGCATATTTTTATGGTTATTTATACAGCAGTTCGCAAGGTATTCACATCTCTCCAGCAGTTTTACACTACATCTCTTTGCAAGCGTGACCTTGAATGTTGTTGCAATGAGATACTGCCATCCTACTTGCGGTGGAGAAACTTCTGTTTTAGGGAGTCTCAGTTGAGTGAGTCCCACGTTGATAAAGAAAGGCACAGAATTCAGCAGACCTTGCAGCTGGGCAGCAACTATATATACCAGCTCAGTTTGCAGGTCACAGATTACAACCTTTTGCAGCAGTAAGCACAATACGTTGGATAGCATAGTCATAACAAAATATTCATTCCACTATCGATTAATGCTTCTACCATAGTATTAGTGCAAAGTATGCATTTAATGTTTAACTTTGAAAGCTTAACTTTACAAATTTCTCTCACAAGAGACAAAAGGAACATGCAACACTAAGCAGTGTGGGAAGTTTTGTGGCAATGTTGAAATCTGTAAACTCTGTTTGAGCATTGCCTGATGGATTTAAAATATCTGCTTTTATCAAAATCTAAATTCAGGGTAGTCAAGTTCAGAAGTAAACACATTCTATTAACATATCTTATAATTTCATATAATTGTTTCATTTTAACACAGACAAGTAAGGTTTTAAAGGCAAAGAATCTGGCAAAGTTAGAAGAGCTGAAGTCAGCAGTTTCAATGTCATAGCAGAACAAAAACAGGAAAACATCTTGCAGCTTTCAGGATGCAAAGGAACACTGTGGACAGGCAAATGAACACCATGCTGTCACTTTGGGGTGTTTAAACCTGACAAACAATGCAGCTTTCACATCAGCTGTGTCCTGCCATAGAACATTTCGGCTTGGAAATAATACCTGATACTTTTTGACAGGCTGTACTTGGTTCCATTTTACTCTTATTTTATGCAACAGTAGCAGAATATGGCAGCTGCCATGGCTGTCCAGTTACTCTGACACTTTATGTAGAGCAGTAGTGAAGCATCGAATTTCACTGCGATATGATGTCTCTCAAGGTCAAGACCAGATCTAAAAGTTAGAAACAATGTCCATTCACGGTTTGCTATTTAAACAGCACAGTGCTTGCTTTTGTATAATTTATAAAGTCCTGCCTTTAGATACACCAACCCATTTGAATTATAAAATTGAACTCAGCTGAAAAAAAGCATCTTTGGACCATAGGAAGAAGCCCACATGTACACAGGGAGAGCATGCAGATTTCACACACAGTGGGGATCCGTTCCACATCAAATCACACAAGCATTGGACTGTGAAACACCTTGTCAACTTGTTTGTGTTCTCTTGCAATTTTGCAGAGATGATATTTGTTGCTTAAAGCTTGTATTTAGAGATAAAATAATTTTGTGTAATGATTATACTTTACAAATCGGGGTTTTCATTCAAATGGTTAATTTTCTATAGCAAGGAAGTGTTTTATACCTTTAATGTCAGCTGGTCAGCAACAGACAAGAAGTGCAGAAGTGAAAGTAAACTAAAGAGCACGAATAAACAAGATGAAGTTCAATTTTTATTTACTTCCAAGTCACATCTCTGTGTGTTATTTGTCATTCTGAAGCTTCCAGAAGTTCCCATACCATTAAAAGGATAAGAAGAACATCAGCAGGTCAGTGAAAGGAGGTAATGTTACAATAAATATGATGTGAGAATGTAAAAAGTTCAGTTTAAACCTTAGAAGAATTGGTGTGGGCTTTACTGAAAAAGTGTTTTCTTGGCAGTGAAACTGACAGTAACTGCAGCAGAGCTATTCACTATGAAAACTATGCTGTTATGTCCTGAGGATGGGCTGTGCAGAGTGCAGTCCGGTGACTATTTGTCCTCATCTTGTATTAACATAACACAACTGAGCACAGAATCAAATGAGGGAGGGGGTGACCAGGCCGCCTTTTCGCAGACCCCAGAGGAGCAGCGTAACTTGGTTATGGAGTCCAACGAACATTAGCTGTAGTACTTGTTACTTATAGGTTAGCTTTTTCATTGTGCTCACCCGTTTCCTGTGATCTTCTTTCTGGCCGCTGCTGCTGTTCCCGGCGGTACTGTCTTACTTCACTGTTTTGTAAAAGTAGGGAGAAAAAAGATATTTCAGAAAACTGTTTTTTCCTTATATATTTATTAGGGTTTATAGTAAACATACGTTTACATAACTGTTTTCCTGACTTATTTAAACTTGTGAGGAACCAGCAATTATGATTGTGCTGCGCCGATCAGCTGACTGGAGTTCTCACTACCATCTTTTATGAGTCTCTGGCTCAGTCTATAGTACCTATGTGCTTTAAAAGATCCAGTATTTTCCTGGTGCCAAAGAACAATAAGCCCTTCTGCCTGAATGACTTCCGGCCTGTTGCACTGACCTCGGTAGTCATGAAGGTTTTTGAAAGACTCATCAAAGCCATTATCACAGCATCCATCTCCAACCTTGTAGACCCACTTCAGTTTGCTTACCGCTCCAATAGATCTATGGATGATGCCATACCCTACATCTTGCACCCCACCCTCAATAATGTGAATAGGAAACATGGGAACTATGTGAGATTGCTGTTCATTAACTACAATTCAGCTTTCAACACCATTGTCCCCCATAGACTGTTCACTAAGCTAAGAGACTTGGGATTGAATAGCCGCCTGTGTCCCTGGGTTCTCAGCTTTCTCACAGGTAGATCACAAGATGTGATAGTTGGTAGTTGCACCTCCAGCATCATCACTCTTAACACAGGAGCTCCACGAGGTTGTGTACTTAGCCCTCAGCTCTATGCCCTCTATACTCACAACTGTCTGGCCACACACACTACCAACTCCATCATCAAATTTTCTGACAATATGGTGGCGCTGGGCTTCATCTCAAACAACAATGAGAGAGCATACATGGAGGAGGTGGAGAACCTGGCATCACAGCATCAGCAGAACTGCCTCCAACCAAATGTCAGAAAAACTAAAAAGCTGGTGGTAGACTTTGGTAGGCGACAGCAGCGGTCCTACACCCCCCTTAAAATCAACAGGACTGCAGTGGAAAAGGTGAACAGTTTCAAATATCTGGACATTCATGTCACTGAGGATTTGACATGGACTGTACATGTTCAAGCTCAAGCCAATAAAGCAAGGCAGCGTCTTTACCATCTCAGACAGCTGGGGAAACTACAGGTTTCTCCAGTCATCCTAAAGACTTTCTACTCTGGTGCTGTACAAAGTGTCCTGACTCAGAACATCACCTCCTGGTTTAGGAATAGCTGTGTTTGGGATATCAAAACACTCCAGAGGGTGATCCAGGCAGCGGAACATGGCACCAGATCTGATCTGCCATCTCTACAGGATACAGGAGATGCAATACCAGAGCGACTAGGAACATCAGTGAGCTGTCTCATTCCAGCAATCATCTGTTTGACCTGCCAAAATCAGGCAGAGGCTATAAAAGTATTATGGCCAGAATGGAGAGGCTCAGGAGGAGCTTCTATCCACAGGCCATAAGACTTCTGAACCTGGACATGCCATCACAGTCCTTGCCAAGTACAGTCTATAATATACATTCAACTCATCTCACTGCATTCAGCTGCCACCATGTCATTTAGAGCTATCTATTTGTTGTTTGCGCATGAAATGGTACCGCACACAGTCTCATGTCTGATCAGGGCAGATTTCACTACATGGTATACTTGGTTATCATGTATGAGACAAATAAAATTCTTTGATTCGATTATGTTTAAGCCATAAGCAGCAAAAACCAAATAAGGGATGCCAGCAAACTGAGCAGAAGCTGCCTTGTTTCCAGCTTTTAGGTTCACTTTAATGTCTAATCATTGGACACATACAGAGAGCAGATCACTGCATATCAGATAATAAACTTAATCTTTAAGAATTTATTTACTGTGTGCAGAATTTTATGAGGCACAAAGATTTGCTGGAGAGTGTATTCATCCTCATTCATCAGATGCTCACTTTCAGAGCCAGACCTGTTCTTTATGTAATTCTGCCTTTCTTTCCCCAAACCTTTTGATTTTTGACTGAAGAGTCAAAGAAAACATGAGGGGGGGGTGAAAGAGGGGGAAAAAAAAAAAAAAAAAAAAAAGTGTAACAAAGTATCCTGGGGAGAGGGGACTTTCCTGCCGGGCAACATTACTGGGAACTGCAAGTTTAAAACAATGACCGGATTGTTGGAGTGGCTGCAGATTCCAGATACAGGAAACTGGATTTTCCCTGAACCCTGTGAATGGTCTCTGGCCAGTTCAGAAGAATACAAGGTTCTCCTTAACGCTATATGACCCTCCTCCTACCATGAAGCCACAGAAGGTGGCATGTATGTGGAATATGAAGAGGGTCAGGTTACATTTTACAGTGTGGAAGACCATGCCCACAGCTACACTTTTACTGAATGCAATTTCACTGAGCAACTGTGCCCTGAACAGATTCTGTGAAAACCCACTGATCATTTCTGCTGTGAGTCACACAAACCATACACCCTGATTTACTAAAAAGCCAAACAGATAAATATTTTATATTCACTTTAATATTGAGGGAAAAAAAAAAAAAAAAAAAAAAAAAAAAAAAAAAAGTCAACAAGACAGGAACATTTTAATCCCCTAAAGCAGTGATTTATAAACTAAAAGGTAGAAAACCATTTGAGATGGGTCACTACAACATTTTGTAGTCAACGTAGGCAAGTTGGTTCAAGCATGAATTTAGCAATGAGTGATAAAGAATTCCATTTAGCTTTGTTCCAAAACATACTGCCATGATTTCTGTAAACAGCATTCATTTGTATGGGATGATACCATAGGAAATATTAAATGCTGATTAAAGTTCTACTGGAGTGAGGAACAGTGCTAAGAACTCCATACCACAGCCTTTAACATCACAAAATCAACCAAAGTAAATGATTGTACCTGTATACCTTGTGGAATACAGGTATGGCTACCATTTTTCTTTTATTAAAAGAACCCAGTAGGTCAATATATGTGCCATTTCAGATGAGTTTAAAACCAACTCCTTTTCAGTGGATCAGATAAGTGAATAATTCAAGGACAAAGTAGAAAGAAACCCAAAAAAAGAGGGAAACCTACAAAAAAAAAAAAAAAAAAAAAAAAAACCAAGGTCATTCTTGCTGAGATGGTGATGGCACTTCCAGGGGGTCAGAGCTGGAGGTCATCCTATTTGAAGGGCCAGCATGGTGCAGATAAATATTCTTACCTAGCCTTCAATTCCTATTTAAGACCCTGGAAGATAAAATGTAAGACCGAAGCAAAGCTGAACTTCCTTTAACCAAACACCCAGACTTAAACAACAAGTAGTCAAAGCAGCAGCTCTCTGTAGCACACATTAGCTGTTAGAAACTGACCAGTAACAGAATACAGTGGTTGACTGCCAAAAAGTACAACTCCTCCAAAGAGAGCCAGCACAGCTTCCAAAAACATTGCAGTCCACCACTGCATTTAATAGCTGATTAACAGTAATGGTAGTGCAAAATAGAATTGGGCAAATACCAGTAAAGCACAACTGCAGGTGAAAATACTGACAAAGAATAAACATGCATATTTTAACTCCCCCCAACCACCCTTATTAAATCCACCTGCCTAATATGACAGTTAAGGCACCTTAAGTTGTGGAGATGCTAGTGTAGGTATTGTTACAACCCTAGGAATGAAAGGGCCTACACATTTACATTTGTAGATTGCTGAAGCTGAGTCAGCATACAAGTATATCAGCAGTTTACACATATGAGGGTAGTAAAGTTTGCCAAGAAGAATAGAAAGTGTAGGAGAAACAAAGAAAATTATGTATGGGTTAGAGAAGACAGATTAGTGTGGCTGAAATCAGAGAACCAAAATCAAAACACAAGTCTACCTTGGTGGTTGAACACTAACTGACCTGACCTTTATAAGCAAAAGAACAGAACACAAAACCTAATCTTCCCAGCTACACTAACTGGGATAACAAATAAAACATACACATCACACTACTAAGCCTAGTTTTCCTAAACATTTCTTAGCACCTAACCAGGCAGGTTGAGCAGGTGTATAGATGGATTGTCTGTTCAGCTAACCCTTACCATCACAGTCTCCAGCAAAACCCCAACATTCACCAATGCTAAAACAAGCAAAGTACACACTCTCCCACATTCCATTCAGTCTACCATTTTATAACATGGAAGGTGGGACACCAGCATCAACATCCAATGAGGGAACAGCTCTTCCTCTACAGGTGGATTTGAATCCTCTAATCAGTGAATGGCCTCAATGGGAGTCCTCCAATGACCGAGATGGCATTCATCTTGTTTTCCCTCAGAGATGTAACTGCAGTTGGTGCCCCAGAACGGTGGCATATGTAACACAGGAAAATTAATAAAAATAATTGCATTAACACAAGAAGAAAAATGAATTATGGCCCTGTAACAGTATTGAGAGGAGAAATTCGGGTTAGGGAATGAAAGGCTTTTGAAGGGAGGTGCCCACTTGGTAACCTCAATGAAATACTACAGTGTCACTTTGTCATGATGTGTGCATGTGAATAGTTGTCCAAGTTAGATAGTATTGCCTCTGTAGTCTAAGGATGTGGAAATTAAAATAGAAAAAGAATGATGCAGGCAGATGAGTGCTGCATCATGAACATGGCCTCTGATATATACTGTGGAAGCTGAACAAAACTCGATCTGGTGAAGACATGGAGTAGTTGATGAACACTGAATGTCAAGCTGTGACCAAACAAAAAAAAAAAACAGCTAAGGAATCAGTTTGTGCCAAGGACTCAGATGATTTTGAAGAAAAGCTTGGCAGGCAGCAGTTAGCAGTCACTTTATAATAACCACAGCAAAGCAGAACCAAAGTAAGTCAGTCAAAATCAGAAATACTGCTGAAAATAATGGGTCCTGCTCTGTAAAATGTGCCTCAGATTCATTTTTCCATGCACAGGAACCAATATAAGCATGCACTTACATCACCAACAGCACTGATCTTAGTTATCACAAACTATTTGGCAATGCTTGGGCACAGAGCTCCATCCAAATGTCCTTTGGAATCAGAAGAAAGAAAAAAACAGAAGACAGCTTATCAAAAATTTATTCAGAAAAAAGAAAATATGTTACAATAAAAGCATATGGCTTCCCCTACTTTTGAAACAAAAATACAACCTATTCTGTTTTTTTTTTTGTTTTTTTAATTCATTCATTTGCTCAATTTTATGAAAGATGCTAATAATCATCTGCCGACAGATAATACCGATCTGATTTGTTGTTACTGGAGGATAAAACTCACTTTTTTCTTGAAGTTTTGTGAAAGGCATGTGATATCCTGGAACATTTGCTTTGATGAAAGTGAAAGGATAGCCAATGAACAGAAAGTAAAAGTAAATAAGTTCTGGTATTTATTTAGCAAGGTATTTTAACAAAAAAAAACTGTCACTACAGCTGAGTTGTTTACATGGATGTTTTCCTTCCAGTGTTGAAAGCTAACTCATAGTTTATAAATAAGAGATCTGAATTCAGTTTTTACTAAGATCTGGGTAAAGAGTGTGGGGCAAAGCAGAGTGATGTTTTGTTTTTACCAGGGACCAGAGTGTGTAGTAGAGATCTGGACAAACTGGGGTTGTCTTGAAAATGAGTTTGGGAAGCCAACAAGCAAGAATGCAGTTTGGAGGGGAGAACTAAAGACAGAATCAAAAGGGGTTTATAAGAGAAGCTATAAAACACTCAGGTGCCTCAATTTGCTGTCTTGTTAAGTCACTGCAGAGCTTCTCCCTGAGCTCTCTTCATCTGAAGTATTTTGAAAGGACATTTGGTGAGTGGATCTCAAAGTCTTCATTCAGAAGCCTAAAGATTTACACTGGGTGACCTTTTTTCCTTTAACCATTTTCCAGTTTTATTTGATGTAACTTGTTTGAACTTTTACAGTCATGTGAAAAAGAAAGTACAGCCTCTTTGTATTCTAAGGTTTTACATATCAGGACATTAAAAAAAAAAAAAAAAAATCATCTGATCCTTAGCAGGTCTTAAAAATAGGTAAATACAACCTTAGATGAACACATGTTGTATTACACCATGTCATTACTTATTTAACAAAAACTAAGCCAAAATACAGAAGCAGTGTGTGCAAAATTAAGTACACCCTTACTGCTTCCATAGGAATTAAGAGGATAAATAGCAGCCAAGTGTGGCTCAAATTCACTTGACTAATTGATCATCAGCAAGTGTGAACACCTCTATAGAAGCAGAAGTTTTGGCAGTTTCCTGGTCTGGAGCATTCAGGTGTGTGCTAACACAATGCCAAGGAGGAAAGACATCAGCAATGATCTTAAAGAAGCAGTTGTTACTCCCCATCAATCAAACAATTTGAAGTCCATCATTCTATGGTGTGAAAGGTAATTCACATTCAAGACAGTTGTCAATCTTCCCAGGAATGGATGTCCCAGCAAATCCACCCCAATGTCAGACTGTGTAATTCTCAGAGAAATTGCAAAAAACCCAAGAGCTACATTCTAGACTCTACAGGCCTTAGTTAGTATGTTAAATGTTACAGTTTATGACTGTACAATTAAAGAGAGACTGAAGAACTATGGCTTGTTTAAAAGGGTTGCCAGGAGAAAGCCTCTTCTTCATAATAAGAACATGGCAGCACAGCTTAGGTTTGCAAAGTTGCATCTGAAGAAACCACAAGACTTCTGAAAAAATGTCCTTTGGACAGACGAGACCAAAGTGGAAATGTTTTGCCATAATACACAGCACCACGTTTGGTGAAAACCAAACACAGCATATCAGCACAAACACCTTATACCAACTGTCAAGCACGGTGGCGGGGTGATGATTTGGGCTTGCTTTGAAGCCACAGGGCCTGGGTACTTTGCAGTCATTGAGTCGACCATGAACTCCTCTGTATGCCAAAGTATTCTAGAGTCAAACGTGAGGCCATCTGTCCGACAGCTAAAGCTAAGCCAAAACTGAGTCATGCAACAGGACAGTGATCCCAAGCATGCCACCAAATCTACAGCAGAAGGGCTGAAAAAGAAAAGAATCAGGGTGTTGCAATGGTCCAGTCAAAATCTAGATTTCTACCCGATTGAAATGCTGTAGCGGGACCTTAAGAGAGCTGTGCATAAACAAAAGCCCACAAACCTCAATGAACTGAAGCAATGTTGTAAAGAAGAGTGGTCCAAAATTCCTACACAGTGATGTTAGACTGATACAGTCATACAGAAAACAATTTCTTCAAATTATTGCTGCTAAAGGTGGTTCTACAAGCTACTGAATCATGGGGTATATTTAGTTTTTCATGCATAGCTTCTTCATTTTGGCTTCATTTTTGTCAAATAATGACACAGTGGAATGTGTCGTGTTATTTTACACCTGAGGTTACATTTAAATAATTTTAGAACCCGCTAAAGAACAGGTGATTTGAGGATTAAACCAGCAAAGTCCCGGAGCATCTCGCTAGTTAAAGGGAAGATAGAGAAAGTTAGCTTTCTGGTGGAGGGTGAGGAGATCCCGTCAGTATTAGAGAAACCAGTAAAGAGTTTAGGGAGGTGGTACACTAGGGAGTTGACTGATGTGGGTCAGGTGGAGCAGCTTAAGGAAAGTGTTGTAGATGGGTTACAGAGAATAGAGAACTCAGGGCTGCCGGGTAAACTGAAGCTCTGGTGCTTGCAGTTTGGCCTATTCCCAAGGGTAATGTGGCCACTGACTATGTATGAGGTATCAGTCACAAAGGTGGAGAAGCTGGAGAGGCTGATTAGCTCCTATATCAGAAAGTGGCTGGGGGTTCCTCGGTGTCTAAGCAATGTAGCTCTGAATGGGCAAGGAGTCCTGCAGTTGCCGCTATCAAGCTTAACAGAGGAATATAAATGTGCGAAGGTGCGGTTAGAGTTGCAGCTGTCAGGTAGTAAGGATGACGTTGTAAGAGGCTTGGTTCCTAGGATAGGTACAGGCAGGAAATGGGTTGCGAGGCAGGCGGTAAAGGAAGCGAAAGCGGACTTGAGGCAGCTGGAATTGGTCGGGAAGGTACAGCAGGGACGGGAAGGTCTCGGGTACCGGATAGGAGACCCTATGTGGAGCAAGGCAGGCCCGATAGAGAGAAGGAGGTTGGTGCTAGGGCAGGTGCGTCGGCAGGAAGAAAGAAATAGGTGTGTCAGAGCGGTCTCACAGGGGAAGCAGGGACAGTGGGTAAATTGGGATGGGGTGGAAAGAAGGAGGCTGAGCTGGAGGGAACTGTGGGAGATGGATGCATATCAAATAAGGTTCCTATTAGGAGCGGTTTATGATGTGCTGCCATCACCTCAGAACCTGAAGCAGTGGGGGGTGAGGACTCCGCTTGTACTCTGTGCTCAGAGGTTGGGACGCTGAAACACATTTTAGTGGGTTGCAAGATTAGTTTGGCGCTGGGCAGATTTACTTGGCGGCATAATCAGGTGTTAAAATGCCTGGCGGCAACCATTGAAGATTGGAGGAGGCAGGTATGCTTAGAGCAGGAGGTTGAAGGTACAGTGGTACAGTTTGTTAGGGAAGGGGGTAGGAGTAGATATAGAGGTAGGAAGGAGTTAGGTGTAGTAAGGGGGGCTAGAGACTGGGAGATGCAGGTGGACCTGGGAGGAAGATTAGTGGTGCCCCAGGAAATAGTCAATACAAGCTTGAGACCAGACATGGTGCTGTGGTCAGCAAGCCAACGGGTGGTGTATTTTATAGAACTCACGGTTCCATGGGAAGGATCGGTGGACGACGCTCATGAGAGGAAGAAGCTTAGATATAGCGAGTTAGCGGCGGAAGTAGAGGGGCGGGGCTGGAACGCGAAGGTGAGGCCAATTGAAGTCGGTTGCCGTGGGTTTATAGCCCGATCGACTCTAGATTTGCTGCACGAACTCGGGATTCGGGGGCGGAAGTTGCAACGGGCGGTGAAGGAATTGGCTGCGGAGCAAGGAAGTCTCTGGGTTTGGAATAAGAGGACCAGCGCGGATGGTAGCGGGCCGGCGAAGCATTAGCACGTAGGTGTCATGGCGGCTAGTGTATTGGCGTATAGTTGTTAGCGAATAGGTGTGATGGCGGTTAGCTGTTAGCAGGCGATGTAGTCGAAGTAAAGTAGGTGGCGAGGGGCTTCTTCCTTTGAGTCAGCGGGTAGAAATAGCGGTGAGGGTGGGGACGCTGAGATAAAGAGTCGGTAATGTGAGAAGCGACGGGGTGGCGTAGTGGTGCGTGCGGTAATGGAGGGGAGCAGCTCCGGGACGCCTGAGCCGCGGTTGAGCCTTCTGGAGGAGTCGTGGGCCTAACTCGACGAAACGCCGACGAAAGAAGGTCCCCACTTGATAACCCCGATGAGATGACGCGCCATTGCTGCGCCACACCATGGTTGGCATTATGGTTGGTGGACGCTAGTTTAATAAGATAGCCATTGTGTAGCAGATTGTAAGCGTGCGGGGGGGGGTTAGGACGGGTTAGATGGGCGTCAGGATCCCCTTTATAAATCAAGCTCCTGGTATTTAGCACTGTGTGTGTTATATGAACCAGGTGATTTTTTTTTTTTTTTTTTTTTTTTTTTTATGTCTTGATACATAAAACCATAGAACTGAAAGAGGGTATACTTTCTTTTTCATATGACTATATTTTATTTTAAACATTAAAATACCAAAAAAAAAACTAAAAGATTTTCTGTCAGCTATTAACTGTTTTCAGTGAGTGGTCCAAAATTCCTACACAGTGATGTGAGAGACTGATACAGTCATACAGAAAACAATTTCTTCAAATTATTGCTGCTAAAGGTGGTTCTACAAGCTACTGAATCATGGGGTATATTTAGTTTTTCACGCATAGCTTCTTCATTTTGGCTTCATTTTTGTCAAATAATGACACAGTGGAATGTGTCGTGTTATTTTACACCTGAGGTTAGATTTAAATAATTTTAGAACCCGCTAAAGAACAGGTGATTTTTTTTTTTTTTAATGTCTTGATACATAAAACCATAGAACTGAAAGAGGGTGTACTTTCTTTTTCATATGACTTTATATTTTATTTTAAACATTAAAATACCAAAAAAAAAAACTAAAAGATTTTCTGTCAGCTATTAACTGTTTTCAGTGAAGTCAAATCTCACCTTTGAATGCTGTGAATTTCACTCTATCTCCCCTCTTGTCTCTGATTTATGTAGGAGCTGAATGATCTGTTGGAAAAAGGTAATGCGTGCATATTAAATGAATATCTCAATATTGTATTCCTTTCCTTCAAAAATGCTTGGGTATGCATGTTGTTTTTCTTCAAACTAAAAAGGTAAAAAACTGTAAGAGGAATGCATTCAACAGTGAATCATAGCAATGGGAGGGTTCTGATTTACTTTTGTTAGCTTTGCACATGGAGTCTGTGGCAGTGAGTGGGGCAGAACAGAACCTCCCAGACAAAAAATAAATAAATAAATAATAAAATAGGGAGTTATGATCCATTTAACCTGCTCCTAGGTTAGTAAAAGCAACAGACAGCGCTCCCACTTCACAGCACCTGCATTGTTTGGATGTTGGTTCGATTCCTGCTTTCTGTGTGAAGTTTGTATTTTTTGATTTTGCCTTTGTGGGTTTCCTCCCTTAGTCCAAATACATGTGTCACTATAAATTGTTCATCGTGTGTGTAGAAGTGTATAAAATAGATTTTTCTTTTTTTTTCTTACTGGATTGTTTGGGTGGTCCTCAGCCCCCTACTCCTGACCCTCCACTGCCACGGCAGAATCTGCATGTCCCACTTAGGTTATTTCACTTCAGTGTGCTGTAATTCTTAAATTTTGTTCTTGTGAGTTTAACATATGTCATTTAATGCACTTATTGCAATAATATAATTACTGTCTATAGCTTATGAAGAAATATGCGCAAATATGTGAATGCACAGAAAGTTTTTAAGTTTGCTGAAAGCAAGTATGAAACTCGGTGTGGGCACACGTTACCCATCAAACAAGTAAGTTTCACACCGCCTCTTGCCATTGTTTTTTACCGGACTGTATAACTGAAAAATTTGGTGCAGATAAAGAAACATCATTTTAATATTCACAGTATGGTACCTAAAAAATCCAGAGAGCAAATATAAAAATGATTGGGTATCAGTCTATTAGGATGACTAACATATATCAATACATAGGGGAATGCTTAAATAATAATTTGTCATATAATTGTTACCATGTATAATATAAATTATATATTGTATTCACTGTTGAAAATTGGACTTTCTACAGATCAGGGAGCCAAGAATCACAGCGTTGAACTGAAAGGAGATGAACAGAGTATTAAATAGCCCAAGGGAGGGAAGACCAAAAATTAGAAGAGAACTTCACAGAAGCAAGGGGGCGCTCAGTATGCGGAAGTAAGAAACAAAAAGTGAAAGAACAGACAAAAACCAGGAGGACCGAAGCAACTAGAACAGGTTTCCCTGTTACTGTAACAACAATGATCAAACTGAAAAAAATTGATTTTAGCCCGACTCCATACCAGTAATACCTTGGGTGTGTAGATGGGTTTATAGCAAAAGTGAGGGGGTAATGGTGAAAGACCAACAAAGAGAAGTTAATGCTAACAGAAGAGGGAACCAGTGGTGTCTTCATTTTAAAGAATAAGTCGGTAAGTTAAACTTCTTAGATTCTTCTTACAGTTAGTATTGTATAAAGAACACCAACTTTAAATCTTGATTTTAGTAGCATCTGAACTGCAGTTGCAAACTGCTGTTTCTTAATATATTTAAAATGTACAAATATTTTCTGAATAAATAGAATAAAACAAAACTTAAGGTTTGCTGCTGCACGTCATTCATATTTCTAAGTGTGGTGGCGGCATTTGAGGTTTCCACCAAAAACTCCAAGACGAGGGCGCAGAGCACTTGTGGTGCCAAAAGCGAACTGTTTAGAAGAAAAGCATCAAAATGACCCCCCTTACATTAAAATAAATAAAATATTAAACGCACAAACTGTCTGGAGCGACACAACCCTGTTTGGCAAGGATAAAATAACCCTGAATTTCATTTCGGTTTCGTTTTCGCAAACTCTTAAACGTAACAAACAGTGCGTTTATCGATCCGCCACAAAGCTAAAAAACAAATAAAAATGCTCAGAGATGGCACGCTTTCATATTAAAATTTATCCATCATTATTATTACATAGAAATATAATGAAGAAAAAATATGTTTATCGTGTTTAAGGTTTGTATTTACAACCGTTAAATTGTATTTTACAACCCGACCTCCGCCAGCCGAGTTTCACCGTAAACTGACAAATCCGACTTTGAAAGGGGTCAAGCTGGCAAGCCACCCAACCTTACACATATACAGAAAGTGAGCAATACACTTAAAGGTACATAACTTTTCATTTATCACTGTTAACAGCAACTGACTGAGATGGACCTCAATTTTTTCTCAGTTATTTTTCACTGTCACTGATGTTCTGATCTTCAGCTGAGCTTTAACTTTTGTTCCGTAGACATGGGGAGTGGAGAGAGCCTACTTGAGAAAAAGGGGTACAGTGTAACTACACAGGGCAAACAAGGTGAACAAGATGGAAAAGGGACCTTTGTGGTGACTCATAAGAACAGAAGGGAATACTTCATCAAATCCATTAAAATGGAAAATGTAAGTCAGCATTATTTTTACCAGCATAGCAGCAAAATGCCTTAATACCTGAATGTGTCACATATGAAGGAAATCCCACATACGTAATGCATTCTGTACAGTTTATAAAATGTCCATTTTATTTATATTATTTGTCTCAATATTTAGATGACACAAGAAAAGAAGAACGAAGCAAAGCGTGTTCAAATGTTGTCAAAAATTAAACATCGCCACGTTGTCCACTACAGAGAATCTTTTGAAGATGGTATATTTCTCTCAATTATTCATAGCAGAGCCTCACTTTCACACTTTATTAAAGCTTAGTTTAGACTTCCTGGTAACTTTATTTTTGTTAAAATAAAAAAAAGTCTTATTGGTCATAAACTACATCTAAAGATTTGTAATTTTACAAATATAAATGTAAAATGATTGCTTATTTCACAAAATGTAATTACATTTCCTTTAATAACACTTGCCTGAGCTTTTAGAACAAATTTACCAGAAAGAAATATATTGTATTTTCCCAGGTGAAATTTTTCAAAATGTTTCCAGTTTTCATTCATAAGCATCTTTTGAGCTGTGAACTTATATATTCTATTTATGTTATAACGTTTCAATTTCCTACTTCAAACCAAAACAAATATAATTCCTTTACAGAGGCTGACAACTTGTACGTAGTGATGGAGTACTGTAAGCATGGAGACCTTGCAAGAGAAATTGAATTAAAAAAAGAGCAGAACAGTCAGTTTTCTGAGGACCAGGTAAACCAGACTAAGCTCTAAATTATACCTCAGTTACAAAATATGTTTTGAGTCTTCTCAAGGCCTTGAACTGCATGGACATGAAATATCAGTTAACGTAAATTACAATGCTATGTAAAGTGGAGCAAATCCCATGAAAAGGTTTGCTTTTTTTACAAATTTGGACAGATGGTTTCATAATCAATATTTCAACAATACTTGACAAAGATGCTTTAATGTTCATAAAGTTGAAGGAGAAACACAATTAGATGACAAATTATAACAATGACCAAGTTTTGTGAGAAGAAGCAGAACAAAAGCAGTTTAATGGCTGATTCAATGTAAACCTTTGCTTTGTGGTACCGTTCCAAAATGCAGTATTTTTGTACTTTAGTTAATACGCTAAGCAAATAAGTGTGCTTAGCTTTTGTATTGTTCTCACCTTTTTGCAGATTCTTGAATGGTTCATACAAATCTGCTTGGGCTTGAAGCACGTTCACGACGATGGCATCGTACACCGAGATATAAAACCTCAGGTACAAATGAGCCACATAAGAACCTTCCCTAGTAAAATTCTGTAATATTATTTTAAATTAAAGCAGCAGAACATTAGTTAAGCACAGGTACATCACAGTTTCCTTGCCTCTACAATTGATTGATTTGTCCTGTTTGTTTTAGAACATCTTCTTCAGCAATGAAAAAAGCATAAAGCTGGGAGACTTTAGAGTTGGTAAATTCTTCAGCAGGTAATATATTGATTTAGCATTTTCTGTGCTGGAAGCTTGGTGCCCACAATGCATTTATACAACTGGGAAAATTTCTGTAGTAATGCTTTCAGTAAGAAATCATGTTTCTCAGTTTATTCTATGTAATATATCATTATTGGGCAAAGTAAAAATATATGATGACTGTGACTTCAGTTTCTTTGCCTGTTTGATGTGCCTAATCTCAAAGCTAAGACGTTACTTGTCGTGTAAAACTGAATGCGGTCTTAGAGTAGCGCTTCCTTGTCAGTAAGGAGTTCAGTCATCCTCAAGCACGCAGAAAAAAAAAACAAAACAAAAAAAAAAAAAACAAAGTAAATACACAGGACGCATCACTGCAGATTTATTTTCATAACAATAAAGTACTAGTAAAGGGACTAATGCTCCAAAGGGTCCAATACCCTAACTTTCCTGCCTATCCTAACCTGTTAACATTTGTAATGAACACCACGCCACATGCTGACAATGCACACTATTGCACTTGTGTTGAGCGTGTCATGAGTTCTGAGTTTCTGTGTTTCCTGTTATTTCTAGAAAAGATGTTTATGCCAAAGCGCAGCCAGGAACGCCTCTATATGTCTCACCAGAGGTGTGGAAAAAAGAAACCTTTTCCAAAAAAAGGTAACATACTGTATACATTGCATCAAACTTAATGTCACTGACAAAAGTGCAAAGTGTGATGTAAAAACTATATTTTCAGCAGCCAAAATTGTCAGGACTCCAGTCTGCTCAGGGGCTTTTGGCTGTCTTGCTGGCCATTTTTTGCATAGCAAAGGCTTCTGCTTGTTTCTCTGTATGCTCCTTCCACACCTGATCACCATCATCACCCTTTAATATAGCATCTTGCCTTCCCCCGATAGCCTGTCTTGTTGGTTTATTGCATTTTGTATTTAAGTCCTTCATTTACTGTATACCTGCTCTTTGTCAGAATGTGACTGTGTTTTCTAGTGCCTGTTCCTTGATAATGATTTCTGCCTGCTTCTCTGGTTTTGACCCTGCTTTTGCCTGACAAACTGGATTGTTTTTTGCCTGCTTCTCTGGATTCTTGACCCTGCACCTCTCAACCTGTTTTTGCCCAACATCTTTAGATTGTTTGCTGTCTCCCTGCAATGCATCCCTTGCCTTCCATTAAGTATGTGAATTTAAAGCTATTTGCACATTCAAACATCAGGTACTACCCATTTGACCAATGTGCTCCCTGCTGTTTTCTGTAACCTCTACTGCTTAATAGCTGGTTTAAAAAATTTCTTTCATTTTTCTGAGGATTCAAAAATCTAGGGGGTCATTTCTCATCTTAACTTAAGGTGTAGAGGAATGCGTATCTTCATATCAATGACATTCCATTTATCGGTAAATGTCAATTAAAACAGCTACTTTTTTCCCATTGCCAGTGACATCTGGGCTCTGGGATGCGTGCTGTATGAGCTGTGCACACTTACTTCTGCAGTGAGTATGATGGTGGTTTCTGTTAGTGTCATCATATTATATTGTATGTGTTTTTCATGACTCTTACATTTGATATTTTATCTTTATGGCTCAAAAGATAATCTCCTGACAATTGTACACATTCAGAGCCAGCTATTTACTCTAGCAGTAACACTGACCTTTGGGAAGCAAGAAAGTGAAAACTTATTTTTTTTTACTATTGCTGTAAACAGAAGGCAGTTTATGTTCTATAAATGAATCTTTTTTTTTTCCTGGGAAAAAATATGGAAGTTTGCCCACATGTATGTCAGTTTATTTCCACTTGTTCATTCTTTCTAAGTTCAGCTGGCAGGCTCTAGCCTTACACACCCCAGCCAGCCACCCTGCTCTTTTGGGGATTCCACATATTCCCATGGTATCTAGGAATTTTCATCTCCTCAGCTTTGCCTGGATTTGGTTCAGTCTGATTTCATAGTTATAACTGCAGTGGGACTCAACCAGGAAGCATTATTGTAGAGCACCCAAACCACCTCAACTTTCTCCTCTAGATGTGGAATAGGATTGGCTCCACTCCAATATTTTCCCAAACCACAGAAATTCTGTCAGGGATAGCAAATTAGGAGAGCTTGTTGATTTAAAAAGGTTAAAAGTTAAGTTTATTTGCTGTTTTGATCTTTCGGTTATTACTGAAACTTCATGGCCTTAAGTGAAAAAAGGGTGTAACCTGAATGCTAAACTTTGAGTTTCTCTGGAATGATTTTTCCTGAAAAGAGCAGAAATGAAAAGCTCTTTTGTCATCTATACTTGCATTGTTGGGTTTAATTGAATTCTTGCTTATTCTACAAAGACATTATCTAATAGTTTGGACAATATTATTGATAACCTATAGAAGTTGCAAAAAATAATTGTACCATAGTGATACAAACTGTTCTCTGTTAAATAGAGCCATATGTGTCTTGAGGCTTCACTCCTTCAGCCAGTTTAGATGGAGAAAAGCCCTCACTCTGCTGTTTTATGGCACTGTGTTTCACACTAACCATGGAAAAGGAGAAGCAGAGCCCTGTCTGAGGAGATTAAAAAGAAAGTAATAGCCATAAATTGTCAATGAAAAGGCTACAAGACCATCTCGAGGCTACAAGAGATTGATGTTCCTGTGACCACTATATCTAATATTATCAATAAGTTTTAGAGGCCCATGAGATTGTAACTATCATCCCTGGATGGGGGGTTCAAAAGGAAAATTTTTCAAAGACTGAACAAAAAGATTGTTGAAATGGTAGAGAAAAAGATCAGAATGGATCCAAACAGTTTCAAGTCTGTCAGTGTCTCAATGATAATGGCTCCATGGTAGAGGGTTTAGAAAGACCTCACTTCTATGAGAGAAACGTCAGGCTGGAATTTACCAATATGCATGGTGAGAGGCCACTGCTGTCCATGCTGAACATGTCCTTTGGACAGATAAAACAAAACTAAAACTTGCTGGCACTGACTAGATGGTCAGAGAAAGAAAACAAAGCTTTCAAAGAAAATTCAACCCTACTATGAAATATGGTTCATAGTTGAAGCTTGTAAAAAAGGAGAGAGCTAGAGCAGTTTTCTCCAGAATAGGGGGACAGACTACCAGTGGAGATCTGTAGAAACCTACAGAGAGCACTTTATTGCAGTTGTTACCTTCAAAGGCTGTGCAACAAAGTATTAGGCTAAGGTTTCCAATATTTTTGTCCATACCATTTTCTTTTGTTTTATCATTTAAAATGATATGTTGTCATAAATCAACAGCAAAGTTTCTGCTCTGTTAAATGTGAGATATAGAATGGTGGAGACCCAATATTTTTGTGAGTTTCAACTTTCAATTTCAGAAAAAAAGTGTTTTTTTTTTTTTGAAAAAATTGAAAAGGGTAGCAGTATTTTTGGCCACATCTGCAAACAGTCGGATTTCAGTTCAACTTAATGTTGCGGCAGAGGTGGTGGAAACAATTGCGAAACCCAAGGCTCAAGTCAGTGAACGTTTACTAAACAAGATAAGCAAGATAACAAAACAATAAAACACTTTGTGTCTGGGCGCTTACGCTAACAGTTGAGCAAAAATACAGAGCAGGAGAACTGAGCACGTGTCTGGGTAAGACTAGACTTTATGCAGTCCATCCTCTGTTCCGGTACCAATCCACACTCAGTGTAGCAGTGGGTGTGGGGAGGACGTGGACACTGGCCACAGGCGTGAGATTAAATAAAATAATTTCCTTTTCTTAACTGGACATTTTAGTAGAACTGTGCAGTAACTTAGTTTTGCATGTTTCCCTCACAGTTTCCTGTAGAAGACAATCTTGTTTTCTTCTGGGATTTGTGGAACGGTCCCAAACCACCAAGCATCTCTTTTGGATTCTCACCTGAACTTATCAGTCTGGTAAATGAGCTTCTGCAGAGAGATCCAACGCAAAGGCCCAGTGTGGATGACATTCTGAGGAAACCTTTCATAACACAAAAGCTACAAGAGGTGAAGGTATATGAACTGGACTACACTTATATCATATTTACGTAATTCAAACAAGTAACTTGGAACATGTAGTTAATATAATTGTTAGGATGTTTTCCCAGTTGTATAAATGTTGGCAGCTCAACAGAACCCTTACACCTGATTGTTCATTTTATAAACATTTATGCCAAAAACTTTAAAATAAATTATTTTGAAATACTTCTGATTTATGGATTTATTTATTAATTCATTTAGTTGCAAGACAGACTCTCTGAGAAAATAGAAACACAATAGGAGCTTCAGTCTGCTTTTATTTATTGTGCTACTAAATTGTTTTCACAACATTTATCCATTCTGTTTTTCCTTTTAGGTCTTGCAAGCACAGCCTCAAACACTGTCTCCACCAGCATCAGGTAAACAACATGCAGTTCCTTTCAAAATTCCTGGCACCCCTGTAGTTTAGGAACATCGTGTACAATATTTAGAGAAATAATTGGAAATTTATAACCATGAAATTTTAAACATTTAGACATCCAAAATTCTACAACAAAAAATCTCTGATCAACTTACATGTATTTTTTTTCACAGAAGAAAAAAAAAAGTGATGGACAGGATTGCAGGCACTAGAAGCTTCCTGCACCTTCCTGCTGTAGTTACCCTTACTCTTCAGCTACAGTTTATTGTGGCTCTTCAACGGTTGCATGATTCTTTTCACCAACAGCAAATTTGTAGATCAGACGTCACTGCTGGGCAGTTTATTTTTTTCCCTTTTTTAACCGTTATTTTCAGCTTTCAGATGAGTGTTTTTGGTCATTGTCCTGCTGGAAAACCTCATTGGTCTTCTTTGACCTACACCTACTGTAGTTGTCTGACACTGTGTAGTACATTTCACTTGGTAATCCTTCGATTGCATGATTCTCTAAATCCAGAGTTCTTTATTTAATTTCTGGACCCAAATAAAAAAAAAATATATTTTTGGTTCTGTTAAAGCATAGTTCTCAAATGAACATAAGGAAAACAGAAAAGTGAAAAGCAAACATATTGTTAATGAAACAATGATGAAGGGAAAAAGATGAGTTAATGAGACAATGACATGAAGTAAAGATAAAAATGATTTGCTAAATTTGAAATTGGTTGGAACAAAAATGCACAGCCACAGCAGGCCCCAGGACTAAACTGAGAATCACTGTACGAGAGACCCATGTTGCCTATGAACTGGTGTGATACCAGCTGGCCACCCTCAGCTTATACAGCAACTGCCTTACAAACTGGTTAGCTGCCTCAGTCCTCTTACTCTTCCGATATCCAAAAACTTTTTTCAACCTTTCTGTCCTACACCTGAACAGTTCCCTGTCTTTCTTTTCATGCTCTGAGTGTTTTGTTTAAAAAAAGGCCTTTTTTAATTAGTTAAATTTAAGGCTTTTGTTGCTGAAGACTTCCCCACACTTGCGGGCGCTCTTCACCATTTCTGCAGTCTTTAGTAAAACCAAGAGAAATAATTTCTTCATAATATTTTCATTATATTCATTGTCCCTTCAGCTCACAGCATTTTCCCCCAGCTTTGCATGCGCTTGTCCGTGGTATGTGCCTGTGCTGTCAGTCATAATAGTTTGATTGTTTCACAGGATTTGAGAGGGGTGGTGGAGTCATGGACAGGAACATTGTAGTATCGGATGCTATGCAAAAGCATGTTTGGTTAACTTTAGTGTACAGCCGCAGACTGGATAGAATGTTCCCAAGCCCATCCTGGCTGTTACTGATACTAAAGGATCAGTTAGTCACCTGTAAATAAGTAGCTGGGCTGCATTGCCAATGAGCTATGTTTTGGGGTCCATAGATCCATTTCCCAGAAGTATGCTGGTTTCTCTAGGCAGGTTTGGGTAAAAATCAGTCATGTCTTTTATGTTTGTCCTCCTTGCCCTTTACCTGTAAAGGTGTTTTCGGTTTAGTGTGAAGAGTGTGGCGCAGGTTGAAACTATCATTCCATGTGGCTGTAGGTCAGGTTTATACTCTATGAAGGCTTTTCATGGTGTTTTATGAAAACCTTTGAAGGCCTCTTCCTACCACATGAGAGATTCTTGACATTTACATGAACAGCAGACTTCTTAATCACATTGTGAAGCATGGAAGCAAAGATGCCATGGTCTCTGGAGATGGCCTTGTACCCTTTTAATTTTTTTTGGGATAATAGTTTTTTCTGATCATTTCAGACAGCTTTCTTGCCCTCTCTATTTCAAAAAAGAAGAGGGAATGAAAGTGACCTTTTTTAAAAATTAAACCCATCATTTGTCATAGTTTAAAAACTGAGATAATGCTATTTCCACGTGTTCTAGCTTCCTAGATCCAAAGATATGTGATTCAGGTGAAATGGGGACTCTACAGTATTATTGTCTATAGTGTTTAACTGAGTGTCACTACCTTGTACACCCTGTCACCCCAGGGTAGACTCTGGAGTACTGCAATCCTACTTTAAAATAATTATAGGTTATAAATAGTGAACAAATTATAATTTAATTTGATCTTTCTTTTTGCTTATCAGTTCTTGGGTGCACATGGAAACCTGATTTGAGATGCAGATGTTTAACTTCCTGTATCTTAAAATTCTGTTAATGACGGAATTATTGCCATAATATTGAAATCTGTCTTTCCTTGAAGTTACTATAAAAATGTCAGTTTATTTTCATTTCTTGATATATATTTTTTTTTTTTTTTTTACATGGAAATGATCAATAATAGCTGATTTTTTTTCCTAGGTCAAACATCAGAAATTCATAACAATGAGGCTGCTGAGAGGTAAGAATGCTAGATCTTTATTAAACTACAGGTCTAATGTGTCAGTGTGTAGTAGTAATATGTATATTATTGATTGTATACATGTTTTGCATACTAATTTGGCACATTTAAAACATGTTCTTTATTTTATACAGCAGCTAGGCTGAGTAATAATGCTGTCAAGTGTTATTAAGTTGGCAGTATGAAGTAAATGGAAAAAAAATTGATATAGTTCATTTATTTTATTTTTTATCAAAGCATAAACTCCCAAAATATAAGAAAATAATTAGATACGATCAGATGTGTGAAACTCAAATGTTCAAATCAACAAAATTAAACTATTGTAATACAGAAGATTAAATAAGAAAGTTGAGCAAAAAAGCCAAAAAGGTCCATGAGTTTTAATATGACGAACAAATACTATACTGTAGCTGACACTGTATCTTCAGTTTTTTTTAATGACCCCAAAAATGCAGTTCAAGCCATCATTAATAAAGCCAAATGAAAATAAATAATACTAATACATCTGGTTCAGATTAATGGACTTAAATTTTGAATAACCAGAGTATTGGTAAAGCGGCATTTACAAGTCTCTAAGCTTAAGCCTAAATGTGCAGAATTTCTGCACTGTGTGCATACTGTATGATATACAGCCTAATATGATTGGTAACTTCAAAAGATTCATGTACAGTAGACATACTCCTCAGATTCATATCAAACACGTAGTGCTAACAAAATAACTTGCACTATAAAGGGGATCCCACTACCTGCCTAACATTCATCCTAAGTCCAGTTTTACCTTTTCCTAACCCTTAACCACCACGACAACCCGACAGTCAACACACAGCAAGCCTTTCTAGCCACTATGCAATGGCTTGTATCTTCCTAATACCAATGCTAGCAAACTAAAAATCCAAACATGGCATACAGAAATGATGGTGTAGTATCTCATCGGGGCTCTCAAGTAGGCACCTTCTTCTGTCGGTGTTTTGTTGAGTTAGGCCCACGACACCTCCAGAAGGCTCAACCATAGCTCAGGCTTCCCAGAACTGTTCCCCTCCACCACCAACACATCCTATCTGCCTTTTCACCCCCTCTACCAACACGCTCACTACACATTCTGCTGCTGGCTACTCACATGGAAGAAACTCCTTTCCTACCATCTTTATTACTACTTAATCCACATTTTACATTAACCACATAAACACTGCTTCCTGCTTACTGCTATCATATAAGACAAATCTTACCAGCTTCGTTGCCCAACTTCCATCTGCACTGGTCCTTTTCCTCCATGTCCAAACACTCCCCTGCTTGGCAGCTTCTATCACTTCCTTCACCACCTGCCACAAGTTCTGTCCTCAGATTGCAAGTTCGCGTAACAGTGCAGTTGTTGACTGGGTTGTAGAGTGCCAACACCCCACTTCTACCAGCCTCACACTCGCACTCTAACCTCGCCCCTCTACCGCCGCTATCAGCTCACTATACCGGATTTTTTTCCTCTCATGCGCATCTTCAAACAAATCCTCCCACAGGATTGTTATCTCTATAAAGTACACTACCCACTGGCTTACTGACCACAGTACTACATCAAGTCTCAAGTTTATACTAACTATTTGCTTGGGCACAACTAATTTTCCTCCCAGGTTGACCTGCATTTCCAAGTTTCTAATTCCCCCTGACCTACAGTACCTCTTTTCTACCTAAGCATTCCTTAGTCCCCTCCCCTTCCCTAACAAACTGAACCACTGAACTTCCAGCCTCACCTCCTGACCTTACCTGCACTCTCTACCTCTCAATGGCTGCAGCTAGGGATTTCAGCACTTGATTGTGCCTCCACGTATACCTACCCTACGACAAGCTTTTCTCTACAGGGCCTGCCTTACTCCACATTGGGTCTCCTATCTGCAATCCTAATCCTCCTCTTCCTTGTTGGACCCTCCAAAACCACCACTACCTGCCTCAAATCTCCTTAAACGTACAGGAGGCCAGCTTTGCATCCCACTTTTTACGTGTCACTATCCTGGGTACCAGCCCCCTTACAACCTCATTCCTACTACCTGATAGCTGCAACTCTAAATGTACCTTTGAGCACTTAAAACTCCTCTGCCAAGCTTGATAGTGGCAATTGCAGAATTCCCTGCCCATACAGAGCCACACTGCTCAGACACCAAGGAACCCCCAGCCACTTCCTAATGTAACCTTTGTTACTGATGCCTCATACATTGTTAGTGGTCACATCACCCTTGGGAATAAGCCAAACTGTAAGCACCACAGCTTCAGTTTTCCTGGCAGCCCTGATTTATCTATTTTCTCTAACCCATCTACAGTCACCTCCAAAAGTATTGAAACACCAAGGCTGATTAATTTCTTTTTGCTGTGCACTGAACACATTTGTGTGTGAGATCAAAAGATAAATATGAGAAGAGAGATCAGATTTCAGCTTTTATTCCCTACTATTTACTTCTAGATATGTTAAACAACATAGAACATAACATATTTTATATCAAACCACCTAGTTTTTCAAGTGAGCAAAAATATTGGAACAGAATGTTTTCACCTAATTCCACTACAATGTATATGAATGGCTGTAATACCTAAATTGTTAATGCGATACTTTTGTTATACCCCTCAAATTAAAGCTGAAAGTCTACACTTCAGTCACATCTTGCTTTGTTTCAAATCCACTGTGGTGGTGTATAGAGGCAAAATACTGAAAATTGTGTGATTGTCCAAAAACTTATGGACCTGACTGTAACTTGTGCTTTGACACGTCTACTTTCCCCTTCCTTTCTTGACTAAACAACAAATTTAAACAGATCCTTATAAAAAGCAGTCCTGGTCCTCTCATTCCTCTTCCTCCTCAAGTGTTCTGCCTTCCTAAGTGCTCTCAGTCTACTTATAATTTCCTCCTGCAGCACCTCTATTCCTTGTCTTTCCTCCTCTGTAGCCCTTCTCCACTGCTTTTTTAACTGTCTCCTCTCTCTCACTTACCTAACAATCTCCCTCTGCCTCCTTGAGTTTAACCCCCTGCTGGACCTGAACCCTTCTACCTTTTCCTGCCTCAAACATATCATCATCATACTGATAAATAACTTTAGCAATCTTCTCTAACTTAGCCTCTGCATTCCCTTTGAGTCGCTCTAAAACCCCTAACAGATCCTCATTAATTGTCCGCCCCATTGCCTTCTCACTTGCCCTAGGCCACCTAATTCTAGGCTTCAACTCACAGCTCTATTCCTTGTTCCTCATCCCTTTGGGCCCCACCTTCACCATGCTCTCCAGTGCTTGCCCCTTTATTCTCAGTGACTAGGGTACTACTGATATCCTACAAACTGCGGCTTTCTATCAGCCACTGGGCTTCACTTGACTTACTTGGCTGACTCCTCCAAAAGTATTGTGCAATGCGATCCCCCTGCACTCCTTCACACAAGTACTTTTTCTTACCTTGATGTATCCTGAGGCCCTGAGCTGTAGTTATACTCTGCCACCCACAGCAACAAACCTGCAGCTTTTTACTCTCCTGTACCCCTCTGACTCCCCCCCTTAACGTACCAGCCCCACTCGTCATTTCCATTTCAGGGTCATGTGATCTACCTGTGAGTCATCTTCCACCCCTGCTCTTGCAGATTCAAGGGGCATCCATCTATCATTTGTATTAGTAGCTTAGTTTGAATGTAGTGTGACTGTATACAGTCTGCCCTGCTGCTGCCATGAGGCGCTAACCCATGCCAGCCTGATGGGGTCTATTCCGTTCGGTCAGCTGTCGTGTTATGAACTGTATTGTTCAGCTTTTACTGCGCCTACAGTAAATGTGAGCTTTGCAATTATAAACAAAGCTGTGACTGAACAGACTTCCAGTCCCAGTTGTGTTCTTAAGCTCATGAGTCAGGGTATGTGAAGGAAGAATGGAATAGGTGATCATAAGTAAATCAGTTAGAACTGTTAATATAGTGAAACTTAATGTGGAATATAGATTTCAGAAATTTTCATCTGAGTGGTCATTGTTGCTTAAATGTAACTTATGAGAAATGCCTATGCTTGTGACAGTAGATTTTTATATTCTGACTGATATTTGCTTTTCTTATATTATTACAAATGTCTAATTTGTTGTTTTCAATTATTCCTCTTTTACCAGGCATCTGTGTAACGAATTCCAACATCTCAAACAAAACACAGATACATTTTATACTCTCTGTGGTCTGCATATGGATGATCTACAGAAGTTGGTAGGCGAGCTGAAGACAGCTGCAGATGGTCTGGAACGTGTCCACTTTCAGAGTACTGTAGGCAGCTTGGCAGGAGGCGTGGTAGGAGCAGCTGGAGGCATCACTTCTGTAGTTGGACTTATCCTTGCCCCCTTCACATTGGGAGTTTCTCTGGTAGTGACAGGGGTTGGAATTGGAGTAGCTGTTGCTGGAGGAGTCACCAGTGCTGCCTCTAACATCACCAACATGGCAAACCAGTCAGCAGAGCGTAAGAATGTCGAGAGGATCATTAATGAGTTCCGGGAGAAGATGGAACCCATCATCATGAGTCTTGATGAGATTAGCATGAACATAGAAAATCTGCAGAAGCACCAAAGGAGCCTCTCCGATCCTGATGTTATGCTTAATGTTGGGTGTAGGTTAGGTCGGGGTTTTGGAGGCATTGCGGAGCTCACCCGTCTTGTCCAGGTGTCCAGCATAGGTAGGGCTGCTGCCCAAACAGCGAGAGCCATACGTGTGGCAGAAGCCTTCTCTGGGGTGCTTGCTGGTGTCTTCCTCATCCTTGATGTGATCTTCATCTACAAAGACAGCAAAGAGATCCACAATTTACGAACTGCAACTACACAGACCAGGGAAGAGATTGACATGAAGTCAGCTGTAATGAAAGTCAAACATCAGATCCTGGACATTGCATCTCTGTTTCAGAAGATAATTGATGATGTCAATCATACGAAGGAAGAAATGGAAGCAAATTTAGCTTCGTCTTCTTAATGTAAGACAATTCTGGAAACCATTTATTGTCACTTTTTTCCAAAGGGATCCTGTTTTCTGCTCATTTGTAATTTAGGTACCAGGAGTGTGTTTATAGGCAGGGTATTTGAATCATAACATGATTATTATGATTATTCCCATATATAATTATATAATTTATAACATATAATTTATAACAAAGTCTGAAAAGTGGGTTGAATTTGAAGTTAAAAGTTAAAGTTGATCAATCAGTGTACTTTTTATGATTGTGAGGTGGGGCAATTCCAGTCTTAACCTGACTGAATATTTTAACCTGACCCTTCCCCTGCCTCACTACTATGTTTCTTCTTCTGTTTTTTTTTTTTTTAAGAAGACTTTTGTAATCTTCCTTGGCATACTAACTACCTAGCTCTTTTGCTATTTAATATTTTTGATAAATAAGAGATCTGGTGCCTACATCCTTTTACTGTAAAGCTGCATCTCTGGTATTTGGTTGCTTCTCTCTTTTTGACAGCTGTCTTCATGTCCTGGGCTGTGTCCCTTACCCCCTGAGTGCTGCATGGCCTTCTGCTCCTGTACAGAGGTGACTTGCTTCATTCTTCCATATTGCTGCTATGGGTGGCCACTTACCATGCCGTTGATCCAAAAGGTTGCCCTGGCTGAAAGTAGACTGTATGCAAACAATCTAAAGATCCATAGATGTTATAGATTAATAGCAGAAAGAAAAAACAAAATAGTGAACCCAAGGCAAAGAAAGAGAGAGGATGTGTATGGCAGCAAGGGACAATCAAAGTATGGCAGAAAGAGAGCTGCGTGAGCTGGGGAGCCAGAGCAGCAGAACAGAAACAATATTCATGTACTAAATACACCACTTCACAGTTTTTCCCAGTTGCTTACACACGTTTTTCAGAATGCCATAGGATGCTTCTGTGTTGCCTACTGTTTTCATTACCCTGACATCTGTTGTCCAAATGGAAAAATTCAACCATGTATGAGTTACATTAAATAGAACTGCAAAACGATTAAAGAAAAAATCACCTAGTGTAAATATTTTAACTTCTGAATGAACACTTTGAGATCCACTCACCAAATGTCCTTTCAAAATACTTCAGATGAGGAGAGCTCAGGGGGAAGCTCTGCAGTGACTGAACAAGACAGACAGCAAACTGAGGCTGCTGGGTGACTTGCAGCTTCTACTTTAAACCCCTTTTGATTTCAGCTGCATTCAGTTCCATTTTATTTTTGTATAGCGCTCTTCTCACTGCTTTGACATTGTTTACCTCATGCCAGTAGAAAAGCCTTAAGCTGAACTTTTGTGTCCAAAAATGTGAAACAAAATCTGCAGTACAACAATGGTGCTGAAGGAAGTCTCTGGCATGCAGTTGTCAGTCCCCCTCTCCGAACTGCATTCTTGTGACTTTTATGCTTGTTGGCTTCCCAAACTCAGTTTCAAGGCACCTCCAGTTTGTACAGACCTCTACTACACACGCTGGCCCCTGTTTTAAGCAAACCACCACTCTACTTTGCCCCACATGCTTTACACAGATCTAAAGAAAAACTGAATTCAGATCTCTTATTTATCAATTGTGATTTATCTTTCAACACTGGAAGGAAAACGTCCATGTGAACAACTAAGCTGTAAAATCTGCTTTTTGACAGTTTTTTTTTTTTTTTTTTTTAAGTGCCTTGGTAAATTAATACCAGAACTTATTTAGTTTTACTTTCTATTGGTTAGTTATCCTTTCACTTTCATCAGAGCAAGCATTCCAGGAAACCACATGCTTTTCACAAACATTCAAGAAAAAAAAAAGACTTTTATCCTCCAGTAACAACAAAGCAGATCAGTATTATCTATTGGCAGATAATTATTAGCATATACTAACATAACATATATTTCACTTTTTATAGCAAGACCTTGTCAGGGTTTTGGTGGTGTGAAGTCTGTCCTGGATTCCCTGGGCCTAATGCTAAGCATGGTGCACCTTGGACAGTACGCTCCCACCATGCCACCCTGTTCCTTATTTAAGTTTCTTATAATGCCCATCATTATTATTATTTTTTTTTTAAGTATTGAGAAAACAGTACAGAAGTCTTTTAAAGTTATCTTCTGTTCTTAAACAACCCAGCTTAACGGATGCACACACAGTTTCAGTCCCTCAATATTATTAACCACCTGTCCAAGTCTGGGCAAGAGCCTTCCTAGAAATGCAGTTGGATGGAATGTCAGTCAACCCCACTCTGCCGGCCTGGGAGGTTGTTGTAGGACTGACAGCCTCACAATGGTTTTCAGTTTCTTTAAATAATCAATAAGTAAAGAAAACAAATGACTTGAAGCCTAACAGAAAGACAAATGACCTGTTGTATGAAAGAGTTGAAAAGATGCAAAGTAAATCTTGATGAAATCTTGATCTTGATAAATCTCTCCCAGAGCTCTTCAAGGACATAATGGTATAGTGTTGGTTAGGAGATAAAATGCTTTTGAACTGTCTTAAAAACATTGGGAAAAACTGATAAAAATCTGTAATTTGAAGTTCATTTTTTTTAAATTTGAGAGATTCTTCATTCAGATTGCTTTCCTGCAGATTTTTGATAAATTTATCCCTGTCCTTTAGGTTCTAAAAAAAGTGAAACCTCAGGAAAATTGACTGGTGTCAGGTAAACTGCATGTAACACCAATCGCTCCTCTGTGAGGGTAGTGCTGCCGGCTAGTGTGTAGACCCCCCGCAGGTTTCTTTGATGGCAAAGTCACAGATGCAGGAGTCCAGGACGAGTGCAGAGTTTTAACACTGCAGTGAAACATATTGAAGTACTTTACACTATTTACAGTATGTACATGTCCATACATTAAATCCATCATATACAGCACAGGGTACAGAAGCTGTACAGCTAGAAGCCCTCACTGCCCTACACAATGTTTGACACTGCTTTCTGTCTTCAGAGCCTCCTTGTAAGTCTGAACCTCCATCCTTGTAGATCTTACCACAGTTATACCACAATTACTACAGTCATGCTTGAACACAGAATTTTTGAACACAGAACACATACAGAAAAACATTTAATGCATAAAACAGTCACTGGACATCACAAAGCTGATTCAGAAACACGGCTTCTTTTTGGCAGGATGGAGACAGGAACAGCAGCACTAACAGCAGCAGGAAAAAATCCAGTTTATCGTGATACTCCAATAGTGAGCAGTGCAGTACAACAAATAAACAAGAAAACAAACTAGTTTGTAGAATCATTTGTCAACATTTTACACACAGTTTGTGGTGATGGTGTAACAGTGTGTTTATGTGTGAATCTGTATTGAATGAGTGTGTAAGTGGGTGTTACGGGTTCAACAGCTATATTCACAGTTGCTATGTTGGGATGGCCATAACACACACACACACACACACACACACACACACACACACACACACACACACACACACAAACACACACTCTCTCTCTCTCTCTCTCTTTCTCTTTCTCTCTCTGTGCTTGTTATATTCATGCCACATTTTCATTGGCATAACCTTAACCCTACTGTCACTAAGTTACAGTCAGATAAATACTGTACATAAACCCCGACAGTTATTTAACACGCTGTGTGGGAATGTGAGGAATACATGCTATTTGTGAAGTGCTGAGAAATGAATTTCTTGAATATGACAAGCACTACAGTTCCAATTTCACTTATTTTAAAGTTAAATATTAAATGCATGTTTTGGGCTATGTTAAAGGTATTAATCAATAGTGGAGTGAATGCTTTGCTATGACTATGTTATCCAGCGTACTGTGCTCACTACTGTAAAGCATTGTAACCTGTGATCTGCAGACTGAACTGGTGTATGTAACTGTCATCCAGCTGCAAGTTCTGCTAAATTCCGTACCCTTCTCTTCCTGACACGAAACTCGCTCAACTGAGACCACAAAATCAGGAATTACTCCACCGCACTTAAGATAGGATAACGCTTTCTCATAACAGCAATGCCCAAGGTTGCGCTCACAAAGAACTGAATGTAGCAAAAGGAAAGTTTGGATCCTGGCACATCTGATACCAGACACCACTGCTTATGACAACACCTGCCGTCCCACTTACCATTGTTCCCTACTTTGGTCTATAATGAAATAAAAATAGCATTTGTTTTGTTTATAGTATAAATTTACAAGGGCAGCTCTATAAGATATTCAATGTCTCTTCTTCGCTACCAAAAATGAGTTCACCCCTTAAGACCAGCGTATTCTGAGGTTTCTTTTATTTACCTGAGATCATTCTCACTGTGGCGGTTCAAGTTGCACTTATCTGGGAAGGAACATTAATTTTGTTAAAAACATACAACGGTCAAAGATCATAGTGAGGTTCATCAAAGAGATACAATTATTTTGTTATTATAAATCCATTTATGGCAATTGCTTTGTTTTATTTTATGTACAAAGGGGGACAAGTTTACATTTCATTTTAATTTTAACTGCTTTCCTTAAGCAGTGTACATTCACTTATTCTATAATTCAGGTTGGGCTGGTAAATAACTTTCGTACTGTACACTTCCACAAAACGTTCGCAAACCAACTTTAAAATAAGCTACTGCATCACATTTTGAATTTTCAGAGAGCAGAAGTAAATACAGTTGGAGAAATATTTTTATTTGTGTCTTCATTTCAGGCTGCAAAGCAACAAAATGTGAATATTTTGAAGGAGTCTTCTCTATACACACTGTATTTTGGTAAATTACTTGGCCACTTGGGAACAGATTGTTATAATTCTTGTTGAAATAAATGGAATACAGTCTCCTGCTATATGAAAATAGAAACTGAAAATAGAAATAGAAAACTGTCTTCAGGATCAAAATAGATTTGAATAGCAATAGCTGTATATTTGTCTATCTTGGCCTACAATATGAGTTTTAAAACAATTATGACACTTTCTGATACATTTTTACCGGAAATGTGACAGGATACAAGCTCGCTATTTAAGAATTAAAAAGAGTGAAGACTTGGAAAAGAAAAAGAAAATGATACGTTAACAAAATGTTTTTTACTTTTATGTAGTATGTGAATATATTTGCTAATTCTCAGTTATTTATTGTTTCTATTCCTGTTTTTTGAACTCAGTATGTGCAAACTTGTGCATGGAGTTCTTAGTGTAATGCGCTTACTCCAGGGTGTGCATGGCTTAGCTAGGCTAATGACATATAGAGAGTGTTTTAATCTACAGAGATATTATGAAGTGTGTTTTGCATGTGTATAAAATGAGCTTGGTTGCGCTGTTCCAGGAGAATCCCATATCTCCACCAGTGGGTGTGATACTCACTCTTTGGCACAGAGGAAATAAAGGGTAGCGAAACCAAACAGTCTCTCCCATTTTCTCTGACTCAGTACCAGATTTCTTCCAGAACATTCATATCACCTGTAAAAAATGTGAGTATAATTACAGTGTCTATGAAACACATGTTGTGAGCCACACAGTCTTTTACACTCTGCAACTAGTAGGCTTTACAAACTTTGCAAAGCATCTCATTCAACCTTTTCTAGTTGCAGGCTTATAGCCAGCAGGATGTCCATAGGTATAACTGAAAAACAAAAGGGAAACCAAAACCAGGATGTCCACACTGAGTAAGCAGGAAGAGTACTAAACTCTGGAGAGTGCATGTGGGGTTGGATAAGAGTAGTCATCTGTAGTTATGTGTTAAAATATGCAGTACCTGTTAAATATACAGCATATCTGTATATGAAACCAGATTTCTGTGAGCCAAAGAGCACAGTACTTGGACAATTGAGCAGTAAAGGTTAGACTTATACATCAATTTGTCAAAATATGGAATGTATGAGTCTGTCTACAGAGAATTAAATGTTAGATGGACACATGACTTGGCCTACAAGGTTTACCACTGTCCTCCATGGAGGGGGCAGTGTGATGTTTTGAGGTTACTCCAACCTTTGACTCGAGCGATTTGCTGAGTTGATGGTCTTTCTTATGCTAAAACTGTAGCTTAGTCTGTTGTGTATTTATTTATTTATTTATGTATTTATTGAAGTTATATATGTTATGTAGCATAAATCCTGCACTAACAAATGACTCCATTTTTATTTGTTTCCACTGTTATGTGGGGCCGAGTGACATCATTTAGAAAATCATTAATATTTCTGAAAGAAAAGTGATAAAAAGGTACTTTTTGCAGGACAAAAACAACACAAATGTAGCACTAACAAAACATAACGTTTTTTGTCTGTGTCAGTTGTAAGGAGGCCAACTTCACACAGACCTCTAATTTTTTTTGTCTTAGACTTGACTTGGATTCAGTCTCATTTAGACTTGGTCTTGACTTCTACTTGATACTTTTTTAAACTTGGTTTGGACTTGATTTTAGCTAGTCCTGATCTTGGGCTTGTCTTGAAGTCAACGGTGAAGAACTGGACCACAGCACTGTTTTGGAATTTTTCCTTTTTTATCATTAGTCCTTGGACATTGATCAAATTTTTTCACATGCTCTGTTGAAATTGCAAGAAAATCCACAAATTCGATGTGGGTTTGCCTATATAAGAGAGAGTGGAGCTCAGAGCTGCCAGGGAGGAGCATTTGGGTGCAGCATGAGATTCACTGTAGCTGTTTTGCTGTGCTGTGCGGTCGGGGTGCAGGGAATGGACAGTGGAGGGTTTAGTGTGGACAGGGAGACTCCACAGCCTCACAGTAATGGTAAAGCCACAGGGGAACAAAACTGTGAGCCCAACATGTTCACAGTGCAGAGAGACCTGGGAGCCATGGGGGAGAAACTGAAAGCCATGGAGAGCAGACTAGAGACATGCGAGAGCCTGATGGAGCTGAAGTCTACAGTGGCTTCACTGAAAGCCATGATGGAGGATTTCAAGAGGCAACAAGAAGGTAATAAATGAAAAAAAAATTAAAGCTATACAGTGACATGCAAAAGTTTGGCCACCCCTGGTCAAAGTTTCTGTTACTGTGAATAGCTAAGCAAGTGAAAGAGGACCTGATTTCCAAAAGACATCAAGGTAAAGATGACCCATTTCTTTAATGTTTTAAGCAAGATTACTTTTTTATTTCTATCTTTTACAGTTTCAAAATAACAAAAAAGGAAAAGGGCCCGAGCAAAAGTTTGGGCACCCTGCATGGTCAATACTTAGTAACACCCCCTTTGACAAGTATTACCCTTTGTAAATGCTTTTTCTAGGCAGCTAAGAGTCTTTCAGTTCTTATTCTATGAATTTTTGCCTATTTTTCCTTGCAAAAGGCTCCTAGTTCTGCAAGATTCTTGGGTTGTCTTGCATGCACTACTGTTGAGGTATATCTATAGATTTTTGATGATTTTTAGGTCAGGGGACTGTGTGGGCCATGTCAAAACCTTCATCTTGCACTTCTTGAGGTACTCCATTGTGAATTTTAAAGTGTTTTGCATCATTATCCTGTTGTAGAAGCCACCCTCTTTCCATCTTCAGTTTTTTATAGACGGTGTGATGTTTGCTTCTAGAATTTGCCGGTATTTAACTGAATCCATTCTTCCCTCTATCAGAGAAATGTTGCCTGTGCCACTGGCAATAACACAAGCCCAAAGCATGATCTATCCACCCCTATGGTTAACTGTTGGAGAGGTGTTCTTTTCATGGAATTCTGTGCCCTTTTTTCTCCAAACATACCTTTGCACACTGCAGCCAGAAAGTTCTATTTTGACTTCATTGGTCCACAGGACTTGTTTCCAAAATGCATCAGGCTTGTTTAGATGTTCACTTGGAAACGTCTGATGCTGAATTTTATGGTGAGGACACAGGAAAGGTTTTCTTCTGATGACCTCTCCATGAAGGTCATATTTGTGCAGGTGTCGCTACATAGTAGAACAGTGCTCCACCACTCCAGGGTCTGCTAAATCTTCCTGAAAGTCTTTTGCAGTCAAATATGGTTTTTGATTTGCCTTTCTAGCAATCCTACAAGCAGTTCTCTCAGAAAGTTTTATGGTCTTCCAGACATCAACTTGACTTCCACCGTTCTTGTTAACCACCATTTATTGATTACATTATGAACTGAGGAAACGGCTACCTGAAAACACTTGGCTATCTCCCTATAGTCTTCTCCTGCTTTTGGGCATCGATTATTTTACTTTTCAGAGTGCTAGGCAGCAGCTTAGAGGAGCTCATTGCTGCTCATTGTTGGGACAAGGTTTGAGGAGTCAGAGTATTTATAAAGCTTTGAAATTTGCATCATCTCGCCTTTCTTAATGCCTGTGAACAAGCCATAGCTCTAATGAACTGATCTCTTGGGGTGCCCAAACTTTTACATAAAGCTCCTTTTCTTTTTTCCACTCTAAAATTATAACAATAATACACTACTCTTGCTTAAAATGCTGAAAAGAATGTTTCATGTTTAACTTTATGCCTTTTGGAGATTAGTTCATCCTCTACTCAATTAACTATTCACAGTAACAGGAATTTTGACCAGGAGTTTTGGCCTAAGAGGAGATTCATGGCCTAAGAGGAGATTCATGGATGTGGTGAAAGAGGACATGCAGGCGGTGGGTGTGACAGAGAAAGATGCAGAGGACAGGAAGACATGGAAACGTTTGATCCGCTTTGGCGACCCCTAACGGGAACAGCCGAAAGATAAAGAAGTAACAGGACTTTTGACCAGGGGTGCCCAAACTTTTGCATGCCACTGTATGTTTTTTTAGGATTTTGATTTATTTCTGCAAAGTACATTAGCATTCATACATCAAAGCAGTCCAAGATATGAAATATAATATGCTGAAATATTTAATTTTGTATGCAGACTGAAAACAAACATGACTTAACCAATTTTCATGAACGTACATCTTCATAGCAGGCAAACGTCATGTTTTCTATTGTTATTAACTTTTAAATAAACATATGTCTTTCTAAAACATTTCATGTAACAAAAACTAAACAGGTTACATTTTATTTGCCGAAGTTCAACAGTGGTTGAGTTTTTTTTTTTTTTTTCATTTGTTGGTGCTGATAAATACAAATATTATCACAATGATAATTGTATATGTATAATAAACATTTGTAAATATTTATTGAGCAGCCAGTTTTTTCTGAAGCTGCATACATTCAAAAGTGAAAAAGAGAGAATTCAGCAGCAAAGAACTTTTGCAAAAATTCACAAAAGTTATTTTAAAGCACAACTTGTATGTCTGAGACCACTGCCTGTTGCTGTACAAAACACTCTATTACCCTGGAGAAATAACAATTATGTACCAACATTATGGTTTAGATTTAGAAAGAGATGGGTCATTTTTGACACATCTTTGACTGCTCAAAGAAAAAAGTCACTTACTTGGGCAGTTATGTTAACCGACGGTTACTGGGCTTTATAAAATCATATGAGGTGGATCTAAAGTTAGTGGATCCAAGCCCGCTGTTGTTCTCCACAACTGAAAAGACAGAAAATAAACTAGAAGACTGAACTAGAATATCAACACAGGGAGAGGTAAAGGTTTGGAGGAACACAAGAATTATAGTAATGAGCAGCAGCTGACCATGAGCAAGTCCTTTACAGAGCTATCATATGTGTGTGCTGTCCTCTAGTACTCCAGCAAGAGAGCCACCTGGTGGGTACTTGCATACTTGAATATACGACTGTGTGACACATCATTTAAAAAAATGTAATAACCAAATAAATAACAGGTTCTTCTGTGTTTACAGATAGACCAAAGGTAGCATTTTCTGCAGGACTATTAAGTAGTGGACACACTGGACCCTTTAACACAGCAACCACCGTGGTCTACAAAACAGTTCTCACAAACATTGGAAGTGCTTACAGTCCAGCTACAGGTAATGTACGTAGGGACAATTTGTATTTACTTTACCAGAGGTACTGTAAACAAATAAACAGAGCTGTGTTTACCATGTCAGAGAAAGACAATAAATAGTCAGTACATGTTTCAGCTGCATGTACTTTTACACCCCTTCACTAATGGGTAAATGGGTATCTGTATCATTGAAAAATTGTCTTACTAATGCAGGAACAGCAGGGCATGTAGCAGTTAAAGCCATGGCCTTATAGTTATAGGTTTTTGGTTTAAATCCTTCGGCTGTAGTATTCTTGAAAGAGATGACATTCAACTCCCTGGTTTTAAATTTCCAATATGAGCAATGAGTATTAATGCTCAGATTGGTATCCAGTTTGAGAAATTCCAGTATAATGAGAGCTGGAACTAGAAAGTGCCAGTGAGTCATGTCTGACTCCTAAGTAACCATGGTGTGGTTTTCAAGGCAAGGAGGAACAAAAGCGGTTTGCCATTGTCTTCTTCCTGCATATTCTTCCCTTAGAGGGGTGCAAATATGGAGGAGAACATCCATACACTCCACAAACACCCCTGAGCTGGACTTGGATGCCATATCAGGCAAGCAGCGCAGGAGCTGTGCCACTGCATCCCCCATAATGAGTAAATATAGCTGAGTAAAATATTGAAAATTTGCACAAGTACTGTACAGTACAAGTCTGACAATAGGTGGCACCCAGTATTTCTTAACTGTTTGGTAACTACATACCTGGTGTATAAAGTTTATTGCACTGGAATAGGTGTTCAGGAGTGTTGGGGATATTTTAGAGAAATTATTTGGGGTTTCTCAGATGAACCTAAAACAAATCATAATTTTCCTTGTAAAAACTAATTGATATAGGTTACTGATATTTGAATTTGCTGCATTCAAGCCATTCCTAGGAACCAGTGGCATTCAGACCTGAGTGTGTAGGTGTATTGGATTTCAGGGCTGTAGGGTGTAACTGTTTACAACAGCATTGTTTGGGAAAAAGGTGTTCCTGATGCACATGCAGAAACAGTTTAACTTTCTATGCAATTCTCTTGTTTTTTTTTTTTCTATGTGTGTGATGCAGGCATTTTCACAGCACCAGTCAGAGGAGTCTATTACTTCAGCTACTACTGCCATGGTGGAAGTTTGCATGAAATGAATCTTAGCCTGTATCAGAATGAGCAGCTTATAGCTATGGCCTTTGAAGGCAAATCCAGTGACAGCAGTGACAACATGTCCAACGGAATTTCCCTGCAGCTGGAAGTGGGGGACCAGGTCTACTTACTTATGGCAGCTAATACACACATCTGGGGTGACTCTAAGAGCCTCAGTACCTTCAGTGGCATGCTGATCTTCCCATTATGAGCAGTCACAAACAGACTGCTGTCTAGTATCCTCACTGCAATATTCCTTTCACATTTTGTGGTGGCACAATAATATGAGCTGGTAAATAAAATATGACACGCAAAGTAAGAGGATAAATGTTTGAGACTCGTTTTCTGAGAAAGTAATGAATGTGACTGTATCGCACCTCCAACAGCAGGGTGGCAAATTGGGTGTATTTAGTTCAGGAACCATCAATTGTGATACAGCGTGCACTGGACTCGGGGAGATTTTATTTGAAAATATAAAACACAAACAGTGGGAAACACATAAAAAAATAAACAAGGAATGCTGGGCACTATTAAATGGTAGTGTTTTTCTAATAAAGTTGGTATAGCTTCTTATGTGAGGGTTAAAGCAGCATTTATAACATTTCATGCTTTTTGGAAAATGTGGCAAAATTTTAGTACCTTATGACAAGGCAAGAAGCAGTTTGTGTTGGTCTGTGCCTTCCTCCAGCAAAAAAAAAAAAAAAAAATCAATGTTAGGAATGATAAGTAACCAATTTTTAATAATCACCAAATAGGAAGAAAACATTTCAAAAGAATTGTTTTCACATCACATGTGAACAATTTAATTTTCATAAATACATTAATTCAGACTGACACAGAAAGCAGTGCTGTTGACTCACAGCTCCTGGGCTATGTGGTTGGAGGTGGGTTCGATCCCCATTCATCTTATGCCAAATTTGCATGGTAATTGTATGTGTGTAAGATGTTTTTTGGTGAATTGGTGATTCTAAATTCCCTTTGGACATTCATGTAAACATGAATGAATGTTTTTGGCTGTCCAGTGATGAACTGGTACCCTGTAGTGGGTCTACACTCACTCACACCCAACACTTCCATGACAGCTTCAGGGCCACTCTGATCCTGCCGGAACAAGAGAGTAAAAAGATAACTAAAAAAATTCTACAGACAAATCAGTTGTCAAAACTATGATCAACTGTCAAGATATAACCAGCTGATAAAACTCTTCAGGTCATACAGTTTGTGAACTTAAAATTTATGTTTAATGGTCTAAAAGTCCAGAAACAACCGAATTTCTCCTTTGTGAATAATAAACAAAGGTTTGAAAGATTTAAAGCACATATGACATTATTTGCGGCTTGTGGGCCTTTTGTTGAGCGCCTATCTAACCATCAGGCTAAGGTGGTTCAGGAGCATAAAGACTGATAATAGACAAGAGGAGACAGATAGGGTGACATACCTACAGCTTTCCAGAGACCTTTGCATTTGGTTAGAGAGCAGAGTTCCTGTAATTGTTTGTTGGCCTGAAAGTGAGCATTCATCCAGCTGTGTAGTTTTGATAGGAAAGAGTCAGGAGTTCCTGCTGCGACCCACGGGGCTAAGAATGACAGGTTCCTGTCATTCTGCATGACTGAAAGTGAGAGGTTTCCTGGGGTCAAGAAACAAAGGAAGAAGAACTGAAATTTGATAAGAAGTATTGGCGGGGCTCCTCATCATTAGATAACTGTGCAGTATTTGCGCACTTATGGTGACAGCAAACACCAGTTCACATCCGGGATGAATATTGATGGAGAAGTCATGTGGCCAGACTTCATTAACAGCATGTAACACTGGTGAACCTGCAGTAAATTCATTCAATTCAAGCACATCTTCAGAGGGTAAGATATGTTCTGATGGTTTAAAAATGTCTACTAAAACTCCCACTCATGAAGCACCACACTTCTCCAAGCTGATAATATCAAACTAAACTGATTGATAGCAAGGAAAATTTAAAAAAAATAAATAAATAAATTTAAAAAAAAAACATGCTGAAATGTTATAATAAACCATCTAAAGAAGCCCAAGCAGTACAAACTCCTGTATGTTTACTCAGAATCCAAAGTGGCTTCCTCTGCTATGCTCATCGACTGCAGAGGATTATGCAGGAAATTCACCAGTTAGTCTACGAAAGACTTTACAATGACTCTGGTGTTACAACCCCAAGGCTGTCTAGGGGTAGGGGGAGGTCTACTGTACCAGATTTTTAGTGAATAAACTGACAGGAAAACAAGTAGGGAATAAAAAAACATGTAGGTATTCGGCAGTGATGGTGTAATACAAGTACAAAAGAAATCCAGAACTAACAATAAAAAGAATCAAAGGAAACCTTACTAACCCAAACCTTTGTTACCTAAATTCACCTAAAACATAAAAAGGTGTAAAAACTGAAAACAGCTTTCCACAGCCCAAGAAACTTGCTCTAACTGAGCTGAAAAACAAACCGCACACAAATCACGCACATACAGAGCAAAGTTGTAAGGTAACAGCTGAAAGCCAACAGACAACAAGCGATAGGCAACAGACAAAAGGAGACAGGTAAAAGGTGGCAGGCAACAGGCAAAAGGTTACAGGCCACAGGAGACAGGAGAAAAAAGTAAAGAGGGATGAAAAGCACAAAATGGACACATCAGGCACATAGATTTAGTGCTGGAAATACCCACAATCCATTACAAATAATTTGTAAACCCACTGTAGCACAGGCCACACAAATACAGCTATGGGTGCTTTAGAGGTCACTAGATGGCGCTGCTGTTACTCCTATGAAAAGTGCAGAAAATCTGAATTACACTGAAATTTGGAAATGTACAGCAGCTGTGTAACTATAAATGTGCAAAAACTTTATAGCCAATAGGGGGCACCACCACACTACATACCAGTGACAAAGGATCCTGGTACAGTGGGCTGTGGAACGTAGAGAGGGAAAGATGGCAGGAGAGACCGTTGCTAAACCGGAGGTGGGTGTGGCCAAAATATAAAAAGCTATTCAGAAGTTTCTGGCACTGAAAATAAAGTTAATGACTAATTTGTAGGTTCTAGCTGATGCGATGCAGCACAGTGTAAGAAAAGAGGCGGGAAGTGAGATCCCTCTGGTGTATACCGGGGAAGAAGGACGCTGGCGCCATGAGGTCACCGCATCGGTGGGCAGACACACAAACAAAAAAAGTACAGTGTTTAAAAACAGCAAGTTGGACAAACATATACAGTGAGGTCCATAAGTATTTGGACAATAACACAATTTTCACTATTTTGCCACTGTTCACAACCACAATGAATTTGAAATAAACCAATCAAAATGTGATTTAAATGTAGACTTTCAGCTTTAACTTAAGGGGTTTAACAAAAGTATTGCATTAACCATTTAGGAATTATAGCCATTCGTATATATTGACCCCCATTTCCGAAGGCTCAAAAGTAATCGGACAATTGAGTGACAAGAAGTTTTATGGCCAGAAGTGGCCTCTTCCCTCATTATTATTTCATGGAAAGTTAAGCAGAGAAAAGGTCTGGAGTTGATTCCAGGTGTTGAATTTGGATTTGGTAGCTGTCCGTGGGAATTATGCGGTCCATGGGAATATGAGTTCCAAAGAAGCATCGATGCAAGTGAAGGAAGACATCATTAGTCTTAAAAAAACAAAACAATCCTATCAGAGATCTAGAAAAAACTTTAGGAGGGGTCAAAATCAACAATCTGGTACATTCTTAAAAAGAAAGAAATGCACTGGTGAACTCAGCAACATCAAAAGACCTGGAAGACCACGGAAGACAACTAAAGTGGATAATCGCAGAATTCTTTCCTTGGTCAAGAAAAACCCCTTCATCTAGCCAAGCCAAGAACATTCTCGAGGAGGTCTGCATATCATTATCAAAGCCTACAGTCAAGACGTGCCTTGATGAATATAAATAAAGAGGGTTTACCTCAAGGTGCAAACCACTGGTAACACTCAAAAACAGAAAGGCTGGATTAGACTCTGCCAGAGAATATCTAAAAAAAAAAAAAAAAAAAAAACGTGCCCAGTTCTGGAACCAGATTCTTTGGACAGATGAAACCAAGATTAACTTTTACTAGAATGATGGAAAGAGAAGAGTATGGAGAAGGAAAGAAAGGGCTCATGATCTAACCAATACTACCTCACCTGTCAAACATGGTGGAGACAGAGTTATGGCATGGACGTGTATGGCTGCCAATGGAACTGTGTCACTAGTGTTTCTTGATGATGGGACTGCTGATAGAAGTAGCAGGAAGAATTCTGAAATGTCTAGAGCTATACTGTCTATTCAGATTCAGCCAAATGCTGCAAAACTGATAGGAAAGCGCTTCACACTACAGATGGATAATGGCTCAAAACATACAGTGAAAGCAACCCAAGAGCTTCTCAAGAAATGCAATATTCTTCAGTGACCAAGTCAGTCACCTGACCTCAACCGAACTGAACATGCTTTTCACTCACTGAAGACAAAACTGAAGGCAGAAAGACCCACAAACAAGCAGCAACTGAAGGTGGCTGCAGCAAAGGCCTGACAAAGCATCTGAAGGGAGGAATCTCAGCATTTGGTGACGTCCAAGGGTTCCAGACTTCAGGTAGTCTTTGACTGCAAAGGATATGCATCCAAGTATTAAAAATAATCCTTATATTTATTATTATTTTAGTTTGTCCAATTACTTTTGAGCCTCAGAAAATGGAGGCAATGGATGTGAATGGCTGTAATTCCTAAATGGTTAATACGATAGTTTTGCTAAACCCCTTAAATTAAAGTTGAAAGTCTACACTTCAGTCACATCTCATCTGCTTTGTTTCATATCCACTGTGGTGGTGTACAGACGCAAAATACTGAAAATTGTGTCACTGTTCAAATACTTATGGACCTAACTGTATCCTTAGGTTTGTTCTGGTTTACTTTATTTCTCTGTTGTTTACTGAAACAACGGATGAGTAGTCTGAAACCCTGATGCTGCCCACCCGTTTTCCACAGAAGGCCTAGTATTTATTTCGAAACACAATTTTGCTATACTTTTGCCAAAGTTCTTATGCATGGTGTGCTGGTTAGAAAATAAATTGTTTAGTTTTGTCTCTGTTAAAAGTTAAGAGTTTTCATTAATGCCATGTATTTTTGTGCAAAAACACTCAATGAGCTCAAACACATGTCCAGCTGAGTTGCCCTTTCCTCTAACAGTGTGGAGAAATAGCCAGCAGGGACACCATGAAAGACACAGAAGGCAAGTTAGGAGATTATTTTAAGATACTTTAGATCTAAAGATGCATAATGGAACTTCTGAAGATGAAATAATCTGAGAGACATATTGGTATATGTCGAGCTTTAGTTATATGCAATAAGAATTTTCGCCAGTGGACTGGTATCCCACTCAGAGTGTTGTTTCACAGCCTGGTGGTCAGTGATGCCATGATAGGCTCCAGACCCCTCTGACCCTGCCCAGAATAAAGCACTTAATGAGAATGGATGGCTAGATGGATGGTGCTCACAGCTGCCAGAGAATCATACTGAGCCCTAGAAAAAATGCATTTTAGATGTTTCATTGCTTGTTTTTTTTCCTTACTGGAAATTTTGTTCCAAAGGCCTTACTGTTCCACATTAAAATGGATTGGTTTCCGCTTATGACAATAACTGCCATACAGTTGGCTGTGATTTAAAATAGAACCGTTACCAACAGGATACACCAGCAGGGGGTGCAGTAGTTAGAGGATTTACCTTGCAGTTGAATGACTTGGGGTTGAACCCCATTCCTGCTATAGTACCCTTAAGCAAGGTGTTTACCTTGAACCGACAAAGCAAGAAATAAATGGCTCAATAAATGGGTAAATACTTGCGAAATTGTTTCCATTTATTTATTTAACTTCCAAGATCTTCCCTTTTATACAGCTGGCTATTCTTTATGAAGACATTTAACAATATGTACATTTTTCAGGGGTAAAAGTGGAGGAGCCGGGATTTTAAGATTGCCTTTCGAGCCAGAAGCTCTAACCACTGCGCCACCTGCTGCCCGTGTTCAGTGTCGAATCACTAGCGCTGCAGTTTGCCCTGGACAAAGATATTAGCTAAATAAATACATGTAACTCTGGTTGCTCAGATACGATCAGACACACTTTTATGAGGGCATCAGCAATGTGTGCGTTTTAGTCCCCTGCAGCACTGCCGCTGTCTACCGCCGCAGACCCACCGCAGACAAACCTTGCGAAAAAGTACAAAAAAGGATTGTCTTCGTTAAATAAAGAGGCGTTTTGTGTCTAAACGAATGGCAAAACACCAAAAACAAGCCTTGAAGATATTTCGAGTATAAGGGCTGCTGTGAAGCTTTCCGCTGGAGGTAAAGTAGGAAAATGTTAGTGTGGGGCCGTCGGGAGCGCGCTGTGCGCCCCCGCTCAGGAAAGGATGGCGGAGGGAGGGAGGGAGGGAGGGACGAGTGCGCGCCTGGCTTCACACGGCCCTGCAGGGGGACGGCAGGGACCCGTGCGGACACGAACTCGCTCCGTGCTCGCCTGCCGACGACAAAACAGCATTTGAATGAATAACATTTTTTATAACTGCGATAAAAGGAAGAAGGAGGGGACGACGCGCGGCGGGAGACTGCGAGGCGAATAACGGGACCGGGACCGGGATACAATGTAGACTGAGCGACGGCAGCGGGACTTATGGTGAGTACCCAGTACCAGCACCAGTACGGAACCGGACCACCGCAGAGGGAAAGGCGATCGTGCAGAACAAAAGTTCTTGCAGTTTGACTTCTCCTCCGCATCACTTTTTACCTTCGTTCCTTTAACTTGAAGCGCTTTGTCGTTGCTTTCCTGCTTTCGTACAACATGGTTTCTCTTGCTAAAGTTTATTCGCGCAAACGAAACTTTTAACGCAAAAAAAAAAAAAAAAAAAAATCCCTGGGAAAAAAGTGCGCACCCCCCCCCCCCCCGCTGCCAGTAACGACCGGGATTCGGATTCCCATCGTTGGAGTTGACCGTTTACTCTGTTGAGGACAAAGTAAAGTAAACCCAATTTTCAGTAAATGTAGAAATAAGTATTTGACTATAAGATAAAATGGTGGACTCGGGTGACGATACATCTACACTCAGCTGATCCATGGCTCTTTCATGTGTATCCACTGTGGTGTTCAGCTTCTATGGAGTCCTAGATGTAGCAGTTATTGTGCTGTGCAGTACCCTTGAGGAAGATGTACCACAAAGTGCTCCAGTAAAATTCACCCTGCTGGAGAAGTGTGTGAACCACTGTAAGCAGCTTAATATTGTACGTCACTTTGCAGAAAAGTGGCTGCTAACTGAAGAAATTATGTTTCGGCCCGAGTAAATATATATTCTTGGGCTACGGTATGTTTGTCGCTTCGCTTGTGTGTCTCCATCCCTTGCCATTCATCTTCAGCACTTGCATGCAGACCCCAGGCTTCCCAGAGTACTACTGTCAGCTTCTTATGACACAAACATGGCTTCATCTACTCCTCAGAAGCTATGGGATGAGTGAAAAGACGAGGCAGTTGGGGTTCGAGGAGGTGAAGCGTGTAAAACCTCAAGAAGCTGTGCGTCCGCATCTAGATCATCCTCGTTCATCACATCTGTGTCCCGTCAATGGTTTTGCACTGGCATTGCCAGCTGTGACAGAGAGGGGGATAGAGAGAGAGAGAGAGAGAGAGAGAGGAGATCCCCTCCATGCTGCTGCTGGCGTGCAGGACAGGGTGGAGCTGTTTGGCAACAGCTTGGGGAGGGAGCAGGAGCAGTGTGGGGGGAGGGAAGCCAGTTTATTCTGGGAGGCATGGAGAGTGACGGCGGTTTGGGTGATGCTGTATTTTCCAGACTGGGCCCAAAAGACAGGGAGAGAAAGAAAGAAGGATGGATGTAAGAGAAGCACATGGATAAATTACATATTTAACTAAAGAAAAGGCTACAAATCTCATATGAATGAAACCGTAGGGAAGACATTAAATGTGATTCTTTGACTGGCGGGCAAAAATGGACAAATCCAAGGAGAATATCATAATTCAATTAGAACCTGTGGATGAAATTTGGATTTGTTAAGGGTAGAGAGTGAGAGAAGCTACATGAGGAGAGACTGAGAAAGAGTGCCTTTATTTCCTGTAGTGAGCTGGAGCTGTTATGGGGGGGTTGGTGACCCTTGCATATACACTCACAGAATTTTGTACACACACGTGCACTGGGTGCAGCCACAGAAGCGTACACGCAGACACACACACAAACACACGCCACCGCGACACAGATGTTGTTCTCCGAACGCTGGCAGCGTATGCCCACTTTCATTCAGCGACGGGGCAGTCTGTGGGCTGAGCTGCGCCCGGCTCCGGCTCATTTGAAACAGACGCGCATATATTCCAGTTATTGGGCAACAGGAGCAGCCCTGCCTCGCTGTGTCGCGCCTTGTCTTTCGCCTTCCTGCTGGTCACACATTGCGGAACATTTTGGATGGAGCACTTAGTGTGTGAGGGAGTTTTTCCACCATTGTGTCCGCCTTCTCGCTTAAGTTGTCCCACTCCTGATGGAGAAAGAGGAATATGCCAGAACCATATTCTTTCCTTGGACAAGGAGGAGGCTGTCTGTAGGCAGCAGGGTGGTGCAAGGGAGAGATGAATCAGGAGGAACAGATGAGGTGGTTCCATGGATGTCCAGTCGACAGAGCTAAGCAAAAGGAGCAGCTTCTCAGCACAGCACATGTTGTGTTTACATCTAAGTGTATGCAAGTCGGCGGGCTAGGTACTCAAAGGCTCTCTTTATGCGATCCCATTGAGCCACATCTGGTTTCTATCACAATTTTTCACAATTCTTTCCCATCGCTCTCTCAAGTTCTCCCTTGCTCACTCGCTCACTTGCCCTCATGCTCTTTTTCTCTCTTGTTTTCTTTCCACCCACTCTTTCTCTCTGTTGGCCCCCGCCAAATATTTAGCCGGAGGACTTCTTCTCCCTTTTCCGCCTTGAGCTGTGTGTCACAGACAGAGAGAAAGGCAGGAAGCTGGACGGAAGAATGACTCGGTTCCAGATGCTGCTGGATCACTTTGTAGTTGTATGAAATGATGCTGGCAGAAATGTGCCCGAAAACAGTGGCACCACAGTAGAACAGCATAGAACAAAAACATGGCTGTGAAGCCCTTATTATTGTTTCAAAGCAAAGTAAAGATACTGCTAGAGCAGCAAAGGCTTTCATGCTCGAACAACATGCAGAAGCTTCTACAGGGTACATTTGCATTAGCCACAGCAGTCAGGTCAGTCTGAAAGGGGCAAAGCTCTTTGATTTTTAGCAGTGTTGTGTGTAAAAGGCCTCATTCTTAAGGATGTGTGCCATAAAGCTCAGCTAACACTGCAAAATTAGCAGTGTTTCTCCTCAAGGACTCACATTGGAGTTGTTGTTAAGGGCCGTTGAGTTAAAGTCAACTCTTGTATACCAGAGTGCCTCCAAAATGACCTCTCCTTCACTTGAGTCCTTAGTGTTGAAATCGCATGTGTTGTATCTGCAGCTGAATGCATTCACAGAGTTGCTGGTTGTCTGGTTCTTTTTCTTTTGCCTGTTCACAACTTTGCAGTGCAGTCTTTTCTGTGAAGTCCAGTCTTTCTGTAAAGTCCAGATCTTTGTTATTATCTGATGATCTCAGTTTCATGTGCTTGCTTTCATGCTGTTGTTTTAAATCAGTTGAACAATGATTCGTAATAAAGGTTATGGCAAAATAATGGATATATCTTAGATTTAATAGATTCATTGGATGAGGGGGTTTTCAGTATTGCCAAATGTCTGTCTAACTAGAACATCTGGAGATGTTTATAAAACAGCATCTACTGTACATGAAACAAAAAATCTATAAAACAAATGTTATGTAGAAGCACCCATATTTATGTGAAAAGCAAAAACTTCTGCTGTATATACTGTATTAGAAAGCTTTCATTCAAAAATAAAAATAAAAATAAACTATCCACAAATCACTAATAAAAAAGCAGAACTAAAAGTATATGTACAGTACACACACACACACACACACACACACACACACACACAAACACACACACACACACACACACACACACACACACACACACTACCTGGCCAAAAAAAAAGTCACCACCTAGATTTAACTTAGTGTTATGGTCTGGGGTTGCTTCAGTTGGTCAGGTCTAGCTTCAGCAACGTTATGTGGCCAAAAAACAAGGTAAGCTGACTACCCGAATATACTGAATGACCAGGTTTTTCCATCAATGGATTTTTTTCTTCCCTGATATGCCATCCTGGCATATTCCAAGATGACAATGCTAGGATTCATGGGGCTCAAATTGTGAAAGAGTGGTTCAGGGAGCACGAGACATCATTTTCACAAATGGATTGGCCACCACAGAGTCCAGACCTTAACCCAATTGAGAATCTTTGGGATGTGCTGGAGAAGACTTTATGCAGTGCTCTGACTCTCCCATCATCAATACAAGATCTTGGCAAAAAATTAATGCAACTCTGGATGGAAGTAAATGTTGTGACATCGCAAAAGCTTATCGAAAAGATGATATGGCGAATGCATGCCGTAATCAAAGCTAAAGGCGGTCCAACAAAATATTAGAATGTGTGCCTTTTTTGGCTAGGCAGTGTGTGTGTGTGTGTGTGTATGTGTGTGTGTGTGTGTGTGTGTGTGTCTGTAGAGTAGATTAGAGTGCCATTTCAGTCACTCGGATGTACTGAGGTGCTGGTTTATCAACTGGAAAATAATAACTATGAACTGAAGAATTTTATCTTAAATCTAAAATTTGCTAAATCAAGGTCTCGTAATTTGAGTATTTACTGTATTAATGACATTATGTAACCACTTGCCCACATTAGGGTCATGGTGATGTGAGGCCTATCCTGGAAGCACAGGGTGCAACATTAGTCAGGGTACAAAGATTGGAATTATGTGCTTTTGGGGAAAAGTGCACAAATCCACAGCGGGCACCAAGGGTCCATTTGAACCCATGTATGAAATTTGGATGTGTTGAGCCAAATGTGAGAAAAGCTAGTAATTTCCAGACTGAAGAGCATGCTTTAATTTCCCTGAATTTATAAGACGGTTTCACATTGATCAAGGAGTTATTACCCAAGATGCATTGCAAAATTCTTTTTTTGTAATGGAACATGTAGTGTTCACTCTGTCTGTGTGTCTGTTTCTCAAAAACTGGACAAAAGAGACAACGTTGAGACACCAGTGGAGTCATGGGTTCAAAGTGCACATGATGCATCTGAGATCTACTAGAAGTTGGATGCTGGAAAGTGCCAGCTCACATGTCTTGGCAGAGCTGCACCTTTCAGTCCTAGAGAAGCAGAAATCTTACAGTGTTGGAAGTGTTTGGCACTGTAGGCATCCATTTCAGGGTCACAGTCACACCCCTTAAATAGCTGTCCTACTTAAGATTTATCATTGGTCCGTTCCTGTGCCCTGGGTTTGGGTGCTGACTGTCACTACATTAGGGACATGGACAGTTTCTGAAGTGACATTTTCTCTCTTTATCATGCCCATGAAGTTGTAAGCACAGTTGCAGAAAGCAAACCAACAACAAGCAGATAAAATTATGGAAAGTGGTTGCTGAGAGAGCAGAAGAACTTGGTTTAGAGCCTTCATAAATTCACAGTTAGTTGCTAATGAACTGGGACTAAGCTACACCGGTTTTTTAATTTGAAAAATATTTGCTATAGTGAGTAAAGGGTTATGCATTATTTTAAGTCTTGAGAGTTCCATTCATTTATCCATCCCTTCATCCACCCATTATCAGTAACCATTTAATGTTGGCCAGGCTTGCATCAGTATGGAGTGCAAGATTATGAAACTACACTCTGGATGGAATGCCAGTCCATTGCAGGGTGTCTTGAAATTGTCTTGGGTGTCTTGAAAGCTGGGCTTATCATTCTGTTTTTCAAAAGACCTTCTAAAGTCCAGTCTGACAGGATTCAAAGATTTATAATCGTGTACCCTTCTCAGTAGGCTGTAAGTCATATTCACAGTCTTGGGCCCGTTTGGCCAACCAGGCCTTTTTTTTGTGTGCCAGCCCTTCTCATAAGTTCCTGTGCTCTTTCCTGGCCCCCAGTCTCTGCCCTGAGCTGCTCTCCTGGCAAATCACTGCTGCAGTTCTGATCATTTGTCCATTAGAGTCCTCATAGCTACACTTCATCACCCAGGGGGCACAAAGTTACACAGACACAACCTTCCTATTGTTTGTTTGAAATTTGTTTCCTTTTATTAACCAAATATGTGAACATCAGTAACGTCTCGTAAAATATTTTATTCAATGCAGAAATTCAGATTCAGTACTTGGTTAGTAATTTATGGTATGTTTTTATGTAATTTCAACAAGAATCACAATGAAGTACTATCATGCTGAACACATTTTTGTTAAATTCCCTCAGACCCTCACACATATGCCACCAACGCTCCTGGTACTAAAAAAGCTGAAAAATTGAAAATTGAACAAAAATAACTAAATAAATGAATTAATAAATTAACATACAGTATGTATAAACAGGAAAATTACATTTAAAAACTACATGTAAAAAAATTAAAAACTGTTCACTTAGAAGATTTTTCACAAACATTATTTTGTTGTTCCAAATTCGTGTCCTCAGAGCAGTATTGTTCGGCCGATCAAAGTTCATGAAGAAAAATGTCCAATACTGAATATAGTCTTATTGATAAGTTCTGAAGAGGCCTCTTCAAATGTAATGCTTAATAGTTTGCTGATACTCACTGATGCAAACGCCAATATGTCAGTAAGGGGAGCACTGGGACTTTTTTCCACTTCAAACACTGCTTAAAACTTGTAATAAATGGCTGTGGAGCAGTGTTGAAACCACAGTGGAATCTGTGGGCTCAGACACCACTGGAGAGCTGATGATCTTCAGAGTCTTTCTTCATAATCCACGCTTCTCACCCTAGCCTGGTCTTGGCACCTTTCCCTTCCCTTCCAGGCTTTGCTGTGCCCACTGTCTTCTACAAGGTACTGTACCTGTTGCAAAGGCATAGGCTGTCATAGCTGAGTGTTTTCATATACTTTTCAATTTAACACCATCAATAAAAGATTTTATTCCCAGCAGGCCATGTTATTAGTGCTGCATTTTATTTTCCATTTGTTCTCCCAGTTCTGGATTCTGTTTAAATGACCCTGAAATGCTTTAGTTATTTGTCCAACTGCCTGATTCCACCCAAACCCATGCACTATGGGAACAGCAACTGTTTTGCCATGAACACCACTGCTTAGCTCATTTACTTAGAAAATGAGAAGAAGCAGTGTTGAAAATGAAGCCACTTTTCTTTCCCCAAGCTCAGACACGATCCCATTTACTGCTATCATTTGCATTCTGACCCACTTTTATATTTTCTTGCTGAGTCCAGCATAATAATGGAAATTTTTTGTGGTAGAGGCCTCATAAAGTTTGTTTTTTTAAATAATGTTCTCAAATCTTCCGGATGCTGGTTCCCCCGATGATCTTTTTTTAATGGTTTTGATTTGCTAAACATTTGTATGTTTTTTTTTTTTTTTTTTTTTTAACTGTAACAATGGCAAACTATTTCATCTGTTTTGTTTGTGATTTATTTATTTGTTTGTTTATTGAAAAAAACACAAATAAAAGTATGTACATACAAAAAGGATGCAATAGGGAAGTCAAAAAATCAAAAAGAATTTGTGTTAAACTGATTTCACATCTATGGGCTGCCTGGGAATTATTTTTTGGGATTAATAAATTATTAATTCCCATCTCACGGAAAACATATGTATTGTTTTAAAATCCTTTAATTTATTAAGGCTGTGTGACAGCAAAAAAAGTTAGAAATGCAACCAAGAATAGCTGAGAAAAAGTTCAATAAAGATAAACTTGGCTCATAAAATGCAGTTCTGTAGCTACTGGTAACAGCTGAAAACACCAGGCTTGTTGATGTTTCTGAAATGTCTCTTCCGACGTGTAGATATGGCAAGAAGTTGCACAGACGGGATACAAGCTGAGCAAACAGGGTCAAAATCCAGATGGGAGTTGTGTTCCCTTCACATATGGTCATACCTGGACGTGAACTAGTGGCCTACAGTCTTCCAATGCATATTTTTTCTAGAGCTCCACACATCTCGCCATCTTTTCTGCTTTTATCATCTCAAACTCTTTAGGGAGTCTTTTATTATATTTATATTTAGTCTATCCACCCCAGTTCTGCTTTCGCTCAACTTCCGTTTCTGCTGACTTCCTCTTTACCTCCCTCTCTCTTTTCCGCTTTTCTGCATGATCCTCTCCCGGGCTTCTCTTCTTCTCTCGCCCCTGAGCGCATGCCATTGCCGGTCTGACCTGTCCTGGTTTGCCACCCCAAACAGCAACATTTTCATCCTAACCCGGGACTCTCAGAAAACCGCACAATATGTTTCTTGTGAGAGCAGTCTCCCCGTAATTATTGTCAGATGATATTCCAGTAGAGCGAAAGTGAAAAAGAGACACCGAGAAGGAGTGAAGGGGGAAACGGAGCAGAGAGCAGTCGGAGGTTGCCATGGTGACAGGCCTGTAGAAAAACAAACAGCGGGCTCTCTGTGCGAAGTGCATTAGCTCCTCGTCCGTCCGCCTCTGTAGCTCGGCTCAAGGTCACAGGGTCGGCGTGTTCGCAGATTGCGGTGCCGACGTCGGGTCGGTGATGGCAGGCTCGGCAGCGCAGGACACCCTGGCTGTGTAGACGCACATGCACGACACAGGAAGTTCAGTGTTTATTCGTGTCTGTGTGTTGATTTATACTGTGTGTGGGAGAGGAAGCAAGAGCAGCAACCTTTTGAGACCTTTCAGCATTTTAGAATCAATTTACTAGGCAAACATTGTGCACCATCACCCTGAAAACAATGTAAAATGGTCCCTTTTCAACTGCATGTGTACAGTATAAACCCACCATATACAGCATACTGGAGTGTAATTGTGTTTTAGTGTCCATTGTGGATGTAAATTATACCTAAATATCCCCCACAGTGTTAATATACTGCTGCCCGCAGTCACTGTGCATGTATTGTTCTGCCTCCTATTATTGCACAGCTTACGTAGTGTAGCGTTCAAACGCACTTTCTATATTTGATTCTGTGTGCTAGTTGTGAACCTTTCCATTTCTTTTTAAAGCATATACAGTAACTATGAGCTGGCACGAAAATGAAAAAAATGTACAAATAAGGCATTCAAATTGTGTAAAGTAAGGCTGTGCATATAAGCACACAGTGAAAACGTAAAGCAACACCATTTGCAGCATCTGCAGCCGGCATACATGGCTGCTTGCGTTCATTTGCTGGGAGGAGTCAATGCTCTAAACGGATGCCTCAATCCGCTTTCATGGTGCGCTTACAGACCAAAATTTCTGTGTAACCGGTGACGCAGGGTGAATGTCTGTATGCTGGCTGTCTGTATAATATAGAATGTAAGTGTGTGTGTGTGTGTGTGTGTGTGTGTGTGTGTGTGTGTGTGTGTGTGTGTGTGTGTGTGTGTGTGCACACGCACTGTACTTCTCCCTAGTCCCAAGGTACGCTGGTATCTGCTCAATGCACACAAGTTCTGTTATTCTTTCAACATGGTTACTATACTGTATTAGCCCAGGTTAGCCTTAACAATCTGTGTCCCACAGGGCTCGGAGGCAGTGGAGGACTGTGTCCAGGGGGCGCTTTCATCCCTCTACCCCCCCTTTGAAAGCACAGCCCCCCCACTCCTGTCACAGGTATGGTATGACATCCCCTGATCTTTGGCCCAAGTCTTGAGCCAATAGATGAAAATACACACATCATTAATATGCATGAAAATTACATTTTACAGTTTTCAGCATAGAAAAGTTAAAAGTCTGGAAGTTGGTTGAAATATGTGTGTGTGTCCAGGTGTTCTCCGTGCTCGAGTCAACCTATCAGCATGACAGTTTGCGATACCTCCTGGACTACTTCATCCCAGCTAAGCACCTGCTGCACAGGCTGCAGCAACACGCGTGTGTGAGTACATCATGCCTGCACCGCGTGTTCAAGCTCACACACTGCCTACATGGAAGCACACAAACAAACGTGTGCAGCAGCACACTCACACACACTCATGTGCACGTCTTCCCACGCTCGCAAACACACACAGAGATCGGTGCAGGTACACACATTCCCATATTCACACATCCACAAATACTCCATCTTCCAGAGCAGCCCAAACACACAAATGAATACACTGACACGTGTACAGACGCACTCATTCCCACACTCACATGATCACACGGATGTGGCTGCCAACTGCGGGTGCTTGCAACTACTGAAGGACCGTGAGTCATCAGCATAACTCTTTCCATATGTATGTCCCGCAGAGCAGGAGAAAGGGGCAGGCTGGGAGGGGTGGCCCGTGTGGTAGACACTAGAAACTATTGAACATTCAATGATCGAGGCGGGTGGGAGGGCAAGGCCTAAAACAGTGTGGCACATTGAGAACGACGTGGAGACAGAAGGTCATGCAGGCGCTTCATCATGAACTTGCACCTCCCAAAACATGACAGCAGGGACAAAGAGAGATTTGGGGGGGGGGGTCAAAAGTTTTACTCTTTATTCTGCGTATTTGGGGGAAAATGAAGAGAGGGGCTGAGGACATATCACTGGATCAGTGTTTGCATGTAGAAGCAGGGAGCGGCATAGTGGTTAGAGTTGCCATCCTTCACTTGAAGGATCCAGATTCAAATCCCACCTTCAGCGATGTAGTTACCCTGGTGCCCCAGTAAAAAGTACTTGGCTGCTTAAAGGCGTAGATGATTGTAAGTAGCTTAATATAATAAGCCACTTTAGAGAAGGTACTGTATATGGGGAGGTCAGTTTGTGAACCTGTCTGTGTTTCCCCACCCCCAACAGGCCCAGTACCTGGGCTCCCTTTTCCTGCACTCCGGTTGGCCCCTTTGCCTTGGGGAGAAGGTAGTGGTGCAGCTCTCCACCCTGGACTGGAGGCTGCTGCGCAGCACTGACTTCTACCTGCAGGTGGTGCCCTTTTCCACACGCTGCCCCCGCCTGGCCCTTAAGTGCCTGGCCCCCGGGGGGCGCAACGTGCAGGAGGTCCTGGTCCCCGAGTCACAGCATGCCCTGGTGTTCACCCCTGAGTGGCTACAGAGCATCAACAAGGAGCGGGGCTTCATGAGAGAAGGTAAGGATGGACAAATATGTTAAACTGGGGAGGGTGGAACAAAAATGAAGTAAAAGAGAGAGCTATATGGGAACTGGAAAAGTATGAAGTGGAGGGATGGAGATGTCCAAAATTAAAGATTAAATGGTCTCTGCTTCAGCTTTGACGTAGTGGATTGAGCTGCTGAGTTATTTTTGCAATTTAAAAGGAGCATCAAAATGCATCTCTTTCAGATCCACTCATGATGATCTTCTGTCTACTCCAGTAACTTGCACATTTTTATGTGCTGCAACTATTTTTTAAAGTGACCAAACATAAATGTGCATAAACAGAGCGTGTTTATTAGTTAGAGCTCAGTATAGGAAAAATCCATCCACTAATTTCCCATCTGTTGCCTATATTGATAACTTTGTGTATTGATATCATCGATAATTTTATAAAACTTTAATGAACGTGTTTACTCTCTCTTTTTTCAATCGGGTTTCCCTGCAGGTGCTGGACGGTTGGACACCTGCCTGGTTAGCACTTGTGACGGGGTCGTACGGTTGCCGTGGGCGGAGGTGGTCTACCCTAAGTTTGTCCACCATGAAGTTGGGGACGCTGACAGCTCCTCTACTTGCCGTGACTGGGATTCTTCCTGTGACCTGGACTCCCTCTCCTGGGATGAGGAAGAGGAGGTAGATGTTGAGGAAGAAATGCCCCCAGATGGGGATTCAGCAGACCCGGGAGGCGAGTATGTTGAGCTGATGGAACTGAGGGGTGGTCCGGATGGTGGTTCAGACCCAAAGCGGTACCTGGAGATGCAGGGGGTCAGCAAAACCAGGACACTGCCACTGTGCAGGAGGGGCCGGGCTATCAAGCTGCGGCGCGGCAGGGCCTGGGGTTATGGTAAACATGATACTGTGGGAGCCAGGAGACCGTACGGCAGTGCTGCGCAGAATGAAGGCCTCTGCACCACCAGCCTTGGTAGAGAGGCAGGAACTGGTGGAGATGGGGGGTCATTGAGTTCTAATTCCTCCTCATGCCAGATACCAAATGAGCAGGACAGACCTGGTGGAGACTCGCTGGGTCCAAGAGACACTGGACTCTCATTGGTAGGCCTTACTCCAGAGAGGAAACCAGGAGTCGGCAGGGAGAAGGAAGGAAGTGGAGGAACTTCACAGTCCTTCGGTGGAAACCCAGGAGACAGTGAGCCAGGAAACTGTGGTCAGTTGGCTGATCCCAAAGATGAACATGCAAGCAATGACCACACTGATGCTGAGAACACTTCAGATGCGTGCTGTAAGGATTCAGAGGCACCACTGGTTGTTGTTCCCAGAGAACAAAGGACCTCTGAACGCCTGCTGGTAGGCATTACCAGCTCTTCTGTGGAGCCAACCACAGAACCGTTTGACCACAATGCCCCCAAGGCTGGACCGTCCAGTCAGGGAAGTACCACACCGTCGATGGACAGAGCAATAGGACATGGAGACACAGAGCACACAGATATTCCTGACTTTTGCCCTGGTCCTTCTGCTGAACCAACCAAAGACTTGACACCGCAAGGTGGTTTACAAACTGAGCAAAAAACAACCTCAACGGCCCTCCTTGATCACACGGGTCCACATCCTGCCTCCACTCTGGGAATAACTGGGGACCCAGAAAAGCTGATGGACAACCCTGAGGTGGCAGAAAAAGATGCAAGGGCACCAGGGTTCAGAGGACACAGGTAAAAAATTATTAATTCTTACTCACTCAGAGAGAAAGTCCCTTTTACCTTCACGTTATCCCTGAATCGGCATGAGCCCCACCAGTGCTTTACTTCAGGAGCTACCTGAGATTCCTGTTTGAAATGCTAGTTTGTGAGAAGTCTTTGTTTATGACTTTGGGTTCAGTTTTGATTTCAGTGGCTTAACTTTATTAATTTATTGGAAGTCAACAGAAATGTGTGCCTTTTTTAAGGATATACAAGTTCATTTAATATTGCTACATCCATCCATCCACTTTCAGTAAGTGCTTTTCCAGGTTGGGTCAGGAGCTGTCCCTCTCCTCACTAAAAAAACATCCATCGCTAAAAATATGTAGGCTTCATATGAAATGAGATTAGGTGGTGCTAGTTTGTTTCGGATCCTGAGCTGGAGGTGTAGGTTTGAATCCGGCTTGCTCTTTTTTGCCATGTTCTCCTTATGTCAGCGCCCCTTTCCTTTCTCCCTGTTGGTGAATTTATAACAAATTATCATTCACTGCGTGAGTATAAAGAGAGGTGTGCGATTTCCTGCGACGCAGTGACATCCAGTCCACGTCGTGCGCAGTCGTCTACCCTGTGCTTCCTGGGAAAGCCTGCACAGCACCACAGCCCTCAATGGGTTCCGAAAATGGTTGGGTGGATTACTGTAGAATAATTCCTGGCACGTTTTCTGGAAAAGTTCAAACATCTAAACAGAAAAGTACACCATGCACCTCAATGCAGGATAAAAAGCATCCGGTGTCATTTGGAATAGTGAGCCTTAGACCACCTGCATTTCTTGCTGAGTCCCCTGTGTTTATACTGTATGTCAAACTCAGAAAACTCCAAGTGGACCTTTAAGCTCTGTGCAAAAATTATGAGTCATTTTAAATAGTTTAATTCAGCTTGGAAGCATCTTGTAGCTCCATGAAAATAAATAGTGAACAGGATGAATATTGTTACATGTTAGTGTCAAAACATTACATCTAAACAAACTGCATTTATAACATGCAAAAAATTATACTGTGTTCAACACAAGCTGGGTTTTATCAGCTGCATCCGCCTTTGTGCCATGAACTTAGCAGAACATAAGGATGTTCCCTTTTGGGTGAAGACTGTGCAATACTTGGAGGGAGAAGATTGAGGCAGTGATGGTATGAAAGTATTGATCAAGACCACTGTCATGATGAGGAGTGGATGAAAATTTTTTGTTATGGCTTGTGCTCCATACCTGAAAATGCTGAGCATTATGGTGGAATGGAAACTAAACTGAAGAATCACTTCACTTTCACCTCTGCAGGAGGAAGAGGAAGGGAAAAGGTGGAAAAGGAAAGAGCAAGGCTGTTGGGTGTGTTAGCCCGGTTAGGCAGGACCAGCACTCTTCAAAGACCCCCAGCAAAGCTTCTCAGGAGGACGACAGCACAAAGTTACCTCTCGCTGAGGACACCTCTGTACAACAGGAGGAGGTGAAGGATGCATCTCCACCTGCTAATGAAAAAGAGGACAATCTGGATGTTGGGAAAACTGAAGGTTTGTTCAGTCGTTCTTGTATTAAAACAATCTTTACATTTAACAGACAGTCATCTTCCTTAAGTAGCAGTCCTGCATTCAAGCAATGTCTCCAAAATGAGGTTTTCAATCATTGGCATCTCTTTTTGTCTCTTGCACCCTGAAGATATGGTCTTTTGCACACTGCCCTTAAACTCTGTGTTGTACAAGCAGCTGAACTCAAAAAAGGCCCAAATATAAAACAGTATTTTTTTTGGCGAATTGCATCTAAATAAGGTTGGGGTCATCTTATATTTGAGGACTGTACTTATAAAGGTCATGCAGTATACTGTATAATACCAGTAGGTGGCGTCACTTATCCCCTGGCATCAATTATCCACAGTAATAATTAACTGGAAAAAGCGAGTGTGACAGATGGTGAAACCTTGAGATTGTCTAAAAAAAAGTAGTAGTTTAATGTTAGGCCAAATTTGCCAAGGCCAGAGGATGAGTTATGATGCCAATCTTAAGATAATGATGATCAATGAGGCAGGGGTGTCAAACAACTCTGAAGCAGTCAAGAAACAAAGTTACAAAATTTCACATTTGACAATGGTGAGCCCAAAAAGATGCAAATGCAATAAATATGAATAAGTATGATTTTTCTTTCTAAAGATCAGATACGATGTTCCAAAAACCTTTTTCCAAAAATGAGTGTTGAAAAATGGGAGGTCATCTTATAATCGAGATTGTCTTATATTCTAGCCAATGCAATAATAATAATAATAATAATAATAATAATAATAATAATAATAATAATAATCCACACACTAGTCAAAATTCTGATTTTATATAAGCTAACTAACTTTGTTAGTTTTCATGTCTTCTGAATTTACCAATTTTTCCAGATTTAACTCTGTGGAGTGTTTGGGTTTCTGAAGGACTGATAAGATGCGACTTGGTGAGCTACTGTACAAAAGCCTCTCCCAGGCAACAAAGGCACAGACTGCTTCCAGAACTCCTGCTCATTGCGTATTTCACACTTTTCCTTCACCAGATGTTCCGAGTGTCCAATCAGAAACCCTGCCGAAGGAAAATGGCCAATCCACTGCTTCCATTTCCGAAGAGGTTGTTCCAGGGAAACCTGAACATTCAAACGATTCCCCACGTCCGGCTCCTCACCTGCTTCGGTTGCTTGACCCTGAACTCCTTGAGTCGGGAGTATTAGCTCTGACAGGTGAGTGTGGTTTATTGGTATCTGTTCTGGCTTCTTCAATGGTGTGTGGGTTGCTTTGCTTTCACTCTTGTGGCCAGTTCAACCCATACAGGTGTTGCCTACGTTTCCCAGGTATACCCACACTTTTCCCTCTTGCTGCAGATGGGATTCAGGTTCAGCTGTGGTATTTCAGGAGCTTTATTGACATTAACTCTGTTCTCTGCTATTGTTTTCTCTCCTCCCCTTGTCCACCCTCATCCAACCTGCCTGTTACCTGGCTCTTGACTGTGGTTGTCTCGCTCGTCCCTCAGGTACGGTGGACCGGGTAGGTCGAGCTCTGGTGGTGGCACAGGTCCCAGAGGGCAGTTACAGTGAAAAGGAGCTCTCCCGTGTGCTGACTTGCTATCACGCCATTACCCGGTAGGCTCATTTGTACACACACACACACACACACACACACACACACACACACACACACACACACACACACACACACACACACACACACACACACACACACCTCACCAACCTTAAATACATATCTTTATCCCATCATGTATCCCATCATGTTTAATTATTCCTTTGCTTCCAATTTTCTCCTCATCTTATTCTCTCTTTCCCTCCCTTCATCACCTGTTCTCTCTGCCCCCCTCTTTCTGTGTCTCTGTCTACCCACACTACCTCTCTCCCTCTCTCTTTCTCTCTCTCTCTCTCTCTCTCTCTATCTCTCTCTTGCTCCCCTTTCGCCTCCCACCCTCCCTCCCTCTGTCTCTCACTCGCTCACTTCCCACAGCCCCTGGGCTCAGGAGAAAGGACTGGTGGTGCTGCTAGACAGCCGACTCTCCCCTCCATCCGCTCTATGTCTGGCAGCTCTACAGCGGTTCCAGGTGAGCTTCATGACAGGGAGCTGCTGTGTCGCTGGCCTTCCATGCATGTAGTTGCCAGAGGCTTGTGACTGCAAACCATATTTGATGTTTTTCTCATCAAAATCAGACCGGTGAGGGAGAATGTGGGAAAATGAAAAAGACAGAGGGGGGGCATTACAGAGGTGTACAGAAGATATCTCTTTGTGTCTTAATGTGTTTTTTATACATGTCTGTGTGTCAGCTTTGTTTGCTGTGTGTGTATGTATTACTGCATGATATGGGGGGTGTCATGTGTAAGGTTATTTATTTTTTTAATCGGTTGACTAACACTTCTTCAAAATGATTTACAAAGATTTACTCACTTGTCTAGCTGAGTAATTTTTAATGCTTAAGCCGTGCTTATGGGTATCACGACAGAAGGCAGGATTCAAACCTTGCCCTTTGAGAGCAAGGTGATAGCAGTAGCTGCTTCTCCTCCTGCTCCCCTCCTAAGTATAGATCAATTCCAGTGGCTACACATTAATCTATATGTCCTGACTTTAAACACTACCTGTAGATGCTGATATTTGCATGTATCAGGTGCTCAACATTTATTCACTTTGAGTCTCTATTGGCTTTGTGTGTGTGTGTGTGTGTGTGTGTGTGTGTCTGTGTGTGTGTGTGTGTGTGTGTGTGTGTGTGTGTGTAGGAGCTGGTACCAAATGGCCTGGGGTGTGTGCTGGACTTGACAGATGAGCAGCAGGACTCCAGTCCACAGTGTGTGGAGGGTGTGGAGGTAACTACAGCTCTGACACTCAGCTGGATCCCCTGAGATCCGTATTGCATGCAGCCCTCAAAAACAGACTCAGATACATTAGAAATGGTGTGGAGAAATAAAAAATGTTTCAATTTTTTGCCATAAGGTGCACGTGGTGCGGGGGACAGGGATCCTCCAGCGGTTTGTGGATCAGCTGCAGCTTCCCAAGTCCCTGGATGGAGACTTTCCACATTTGCACTCAGACTGGCTTGCCTACAGGCTGGTGAGCGAGACTCTTCCATTGCCTTCATTGCTCATTTTTCCATTTCTATTTCACATTCAGATTTTTTTTTTTTTCCTAGACAAGAATAAAGACAGTATCAATGTTGGACCGATATGTTGCAAAAATATTTGTGTCCCTTGTCATGCAAATGTAAACCATTCCTAAAAATAAGTCCTGCAATGAATGTTCAAAGCGCGGGAGCCTATGTTCCATAATTTTCCCCAGTTGCGTGGCACTACATCCTCTCCCTCAACTGGCAGGCAACTTAAACTGCTTCATTGCTACACGCTTTGATGTTTTTTCAGATGCCGATTCAGAAGAGGGAGTTTTCAACTGGATAGGAAATTTTTGGTACAAATTTTATAGAGTCGTAAAAGCGAATTTTGGGACACACGTTGCAGATAGCGAGGGGTAGCTGTACTTGAACTTTCTTTGCTGTTCGGTGATCAACTTTTACAGATTTTTTACATCCCATGTAATATATGTACACATGTAGTCTGAGCTCCACGCTGATGCGATGCATTTTCTTAGAGCCTAGAATGCCTGACAGAGCAATGTGAAAGCGCCCTCTCTCTGCTGGGTGGAGCACTGCACTCCTTGGAGACAGAGCCTCTGCCACAAAGCACAAAGGTAACATGAAATATATTGTGTACCTGACCCCGCAAGTGGTTGTACAGCCCTATACATAAAAAAGGAGAATGACATTAAATGGCAAAACATCTTAACACAGAGCCAAAAAAGGTTAATGTTTGAAGTACTGCCCTCTGCTGGCTGCTTCTAGTAATGGCTCAAGCCTAACCAGTGAGATGGAGGAATCTGCAAATACAGTGGCACAACATTGAAGCATAAGCAGTTTGATTTAAACATGCATAACGCTGCCAAATCCACTGAAATTCATCCAGTCTGAGTTGAAAATCCTTGTCTTTTTCTCATGCTTCTTCCTTACCCAAGCATACAGTGATGGTGTGAATTGTGCAAGGTCTTCCTAAAGGCCCTTTCTAGGTCAGTCCTCAGCAGCCCGGCCATGAAGCGGTGCTGAATAATTTCTGTGTTGTGGGAGTGTCATTACCAGCTCAGCTGCTACTTGTTATTTTATTTTTTTTCATTTGTTTTTTGAACACCTCGAACCATTGTGGCTGACTGGACCATTCTGTTTGATGGCTTGGTGTTATACATTTTCACTTTAGTATTTACATGGGTTGTGATTGCAAATCTGCCCATTTTCTCCACCTGTGAATGTCAAATTGCATGACGCTCACTTTACAGGGCTTTCATTGGCTTGACTATATGACATAGCATTATTTAGTCCTGTTAGTTTAGATGGTTTTGCCTTTACCATCTCACAGCACATTTTGCTCATCGCTTCATTTGTGTTATTTATTGCTTCTGGTTGTGACTGACGTGACCATTTGCCAAAGCATCTTAACTGCAGACACCATACTGTGGTTGTCATAACCAGCTGCACCCTTTGACTTCATCCACCCCTTTTATTGCCTTACAGATAAAAAATTCTACATTGCTGTGCATCCCATACAAACATAGACAGTGAACTCTGGAGGATCACGGAGGTGTTTAGTTCTCTCAGATATTGCTGTATTTTATTAAAATCATGCTATAAAATGTCTAAACTGGCATTTCTCGGGCCTTCATTTGATCAGCGCCCTTCGTCATGGGTGAACACAATAATATTTAGTGCTCTTCTACATGGGTGAATAAAGTAAGGATGTAAGTTATAACCGACTGCTAGAATAGACTTCTAGAAGTTTTGTTTGTTCAAGGAAGCTGTATCTACAGCCAGGTATTAATAAAACACTGTTACTTGTTTTGGTTATGTCGCAAAACAATATATATATATATATATATATATATATATATATGAAGAAGAAGAAGAAGAGATATATGAAGAAGAAGAAGAAGAAGATATATATATATATATATATATATATTTACCCATAAGAAATAATGGAAATAACTGTCTTTCTTTACACGTTTTTACACTACACAGCCTTTTCAGGGACCAATTAAACGAGTAAATCGAGGAATGACTGTATTATTGAATGATATCATTTTATGCACAATTCAGGTTTACTAAACATGAATGACTGTACCAACAGTGTAAAGTAATGGTCATCTCAGTGAATTATGCTGCAGGTTATTCTCCCCTCTGTCCATCTGACACAGACGGTGTCCCTCAGTGTGGCCAAACACAAGCAGTTGATGATGGAGGTCCTGGCTGACCAAAGGTTGACTGAGCTGCAAAGAGGAGGTGGAGCATGGCTGGCTGGACTGACCAGTCGTGGTGCTGAACCACCCCTGCGATCACGAGACTGCAGGTATTCAGAGTAAAAACTTCTCAATGGTATCCTCCTGTCACCTTATAACTGCACATTTAAACAGGGAATATTTCCCAAAATCACAAGCTTGTAGGGCCTCCGTTTGGGCTCTGATGTGGTACAATGAGTTCCTTCTGTTCCTCAGAGTTTAACTGCTGGATAAATGAGCATCACACCATCTGTCCTGATCAACTTTTTATTTCCTGTCTGTTTTATTGGCACCTACTCACATACATAAATGTGATCAGTTACTGTTCAGCTAGGTCATGACCGTGTATTCGGTGACAAAAGAGATTTATCCAACAAGGGTATCTTATCTCCATGCCTTGTAATAGTGATTGCAATACTTAATAGAACTAAGCTGAATTTATTCCAGTGAGACTTCATTACTTTCACACCAAATTATGTCATAGATATTAATATTTTAATTTTATTTCACACTTTTTGTTATTGTTTGCAAAGCCAGCCTGGATTTCACAAAATCTCAGTTAAATGGACACATTTGTTTCAGCAGATAACATTGGTTATTATAACCCAACAAGGCAGTTCCTCTTCATCAAACACTGCATGGCTGCCTACCTGTGCTTGTTCAGCTCTTTCCTGGCTGTTGTAATCCCTACATTTAACAAATCCTCACAAGCAAAGCAAACATTCATCTGATACTACTGTGTACTGCAGTGTTATGAAGTGTTTATGCAGTGATTCCACCTTTGATGCAAAGAAGAACATTAAAGACAAAAGAAATCAATAAAAATGATGCAAATATAGCCATGCTGACATTGTTGTGAACAGTCCAAGCCATAGTTACTGAAATTATACTGTAGCAGCAGAAGGCATAAAAAATGGTTGGTGAGAACTTCAAACAGCAAAAGCCAAACTATAGCTAAACATGACTGGTCTTGAACTGGTGAGCTGCTGGGAGGCCTGTGAAATCTAAATTCTGTCCTCGGAACTGCGGAGAAATGGGTCTTGTAGGCCGAAGTATTGGTTTTAAATGAAACTCTTCATAAAGTTGAATTTTTGTCATCAAATTGGTTGTATTTTGGGCTAAAAGTGTACTTGTAAATTATTTTTATGCCACCTTATATTACATTTGTGTTGGTCGGGGGTCACTGGTGCATTTATAGTTTTGAGCAGCTGCAGCCTGGGTTGAACACATCTCCCCAGGACCAACACGGTGAGATGGCAGAAACAAAGTACTGGGTGTTAGCAGAGACAAGCTGGAAAAACTATGACTGTTCTTATCCTCGTCGCGTTCTCTTCCATCCCACTTCACACCCTTTTCTTACCTTTCTCTGGGCTGCCAGGGCTGCTCTAGCCGCAACCTCTGACCTCTACAACAGTGTGGATGACGCACTGCACAGACTGGTCCAAGTGTCCAACAAGAGGGGTCGGGACCTGGATGCCCTTGGCAAGCTGGTGGCATTGGAAGAGAGACTAGATCAGGTGATACCAGGTGAAATGTTACTCTGCATTTCCATATACCATGTTTGGGCAAAGCTTACAGTGTCCATCCCTACCCTACCTACCCCTCCGTATGTCTCCTTGGTCTCTTCTCAGTATGAGAGGGATTTAGAGAAGGCCCAGGATCAGCTGGACGGATACAAGGACACTCCTCTGTCCCTGAGCAAACTCTCCCTTAAACAGCAGAAGTTCAAGGCCTTTAGAGAGTCTACCCTGGTGAGCATGTCTGTCCACCTTTCTTTTATCTCTGAGCATACAGGGCCAGTCAAAAGTTTGAGTATGACTTCTGAAACCTATTAACCTTTTCATGCTCAAAACTTTCAGTGGTACAGTTTTTACAGAATGTTATGTATACATGTGTTATTTCATAAGCAGAATATGTGGATAAATGTTTATGTACAGTATGTTTACTTATGTATTCATTTAGGTGAAGCTTCTCTCTAAAGCAATTTGAAATGCAGAGTCACTTGTAATGAAATATCTATGTACCGATCTACTGTCAGATCAGCACCTGTCTCAGTGGTACTGCAGCAGGAGATCAGGTTCAAAGCTGGCTCCTTTAACTACTAACCGCTATAGCAATAGAAGTTTAACAGGAGTATTCCACACTGTGTGTTTGGATGTGTTTCATTCTGTGCATCTGCATACAAAATAAGTGCATGCTGTGCATTCACAGGAACTCCACAGGGAAACACACTCAGTACTGGTGGAACTGGAGAACTGGGCAGAGCTGGAATGGGCTGGGCGAGAGTGGGCTGGGCTGGGTGCTGTCCTGGAGCGCCTGCCACCGGTCAGGGAGCGGATGCGGGACATTTCCCACTGCCTGTCCGACTGCTGGACCCAGATGGACAGCACACAGAGGCTGCTATCCACCCTCACAGAGGTATGTGTGCCTTTGCTGTTTGCTTATTGAAGTGTATTTGCAGTGTATTCGTGCTGCTGGATACTTGGTCAAAAAGGTGTGTGTGTTTACACGTTTGTTTTTGCAGCTTGGTTGCTTCCTGTGGTCCAAATGTCAACAGCATCCATGCATGTGTTTAGAACACCTTTGTGTGTGTGTGTGTGTCTTCCTACCACTGTTTCTACCCTGTATGGGGCTGACTCGCTTTCTCCTCCCATTAGGCATCCCAGTGGTGTGACGCCATCTCTGCTTCCGGAGGGCCCCCTTCTGCCTCGCCGCTGTCCTCACTCCCACCCATTCCACCATCCCGCTTCCAGGATGCCCGGGCCCTAGCAATGGAGCTGGGGGGTGGGCCACTGCTGGAGCTCTGGTCCCGCACACTCGAGCGCTACCAGCGCACACTCACCCAGTTCAAGACCCGGCTGCTGCAGGCTCCACCCGGGGCCCCACCCCCACCCCGGCCCAAGGCAGCTTCCTCATCAAGCATGTGGGACCTACTGAATGCAGAAGGGGAGCTGGAGGGTGATGGTGAGGGCGACTGGGGTGGATTGCAGTCCTGGGGGTCCCTGGCATCACTCTTCCGTCCACAGAATTGCTCCACGCTGAAGATTGGCGATGAGCGAAAAAAGGACACGGCAGCAGGAGGGGGGGGATTCCTCCAAGCACTGTTGCACCCTGCCAAAAAGAGTGTGAGTGTATCTTGCCATGTCTTTACGTGTGTGCAGTTTTATTTTGAAAAGCCAACTGTGTTTGCACTTAATGTAGTTGTGCCTCATCTTTCAAACACAGTGAAAACCAGAAGTTAGTAACTTTGTCACAGTTAATAAAAGTTAAATAATTCTACTCAGCCCCTTAAGTTATTCACAGGTTAGGTTCTTTTAGCCAAAAAATAACAGACAGGTAGCTATGTTTTTTTTTTTTTTCTATGAAGTCTAAGTTTCTTTCTCTCAGTATAGAAGTGCAAGCCATTTCAGTTCCACAACACAGATATTTAGCAAAATAAAATAAGAAATTTCTGTTACAAATATGTAAGTAAACTGGATAATGTTCTCATCTTCAAAAAGTATTCATTTTATGTTTATAAGGTGTCATTTTGCTTGTTTTGTGCTTGTTGAGTCACATTTAGTACTAAATATCAGACATCACACAAAATTACAGAAGCAAAAAGTATAAAGTAACCAAATTTGAAGAAAATACAGTACCTACAATTATTTACAGTGATGTGTAGATGCAGATAAAAGTTGTATAAGAATGGAAGTAGAAATAGCAGTGGGACTAAATAGTTATAACAGGTGAAACATAATACTACTTATTAACAGTATTTAACTTGGGAATATATACTATGTTATCAGTTTAAAATTTTAGTTCTTAGTTAAGGAGCTGGCCCTACTAACAGAATCTTAATGTCCATGTTTTATAAATTTTTTAATTTTAGAGGAAAGAGTCTCCAATAATTTACATCCATCCATTCAAGCGATTGTTATTTGCTTAATCCAGGTGACGGTGATCATGGTTGGGAGCTCATTCTGCAGTCACTGGGCACCAGGCTATGAAACTACTCCTAGGTGGGACACCAGTCCTGCAATAATTTATGCAAAAAAAAAAAATCATAGTCAGTGTCAAATCTTCATACTGATCGTAAAAAGCGTGTTGCGTTAGTTATTAAACTTCAGATTGTACCATGTTATATGGTTTATAACCATTACAAGTTGTGTTTCTCATTTAGTCAAACCTGTATTTGTTCTTTTGGCTGACACTTCTCTCCAAAATTACCTGTTGTTAAGATACATACACTGATACACTTTTTGTACATCTGAGTAATTTTTACTGTATGGATTTCAGGTAAGTACCATGTTCAAGGGCAGTACAGCAGAAGGAGGGATTTGAACCTCTCTAACCACTGTACTACCTGTTCCTCCCACTTATTTCTCTTTAGTCACCCGAAGCCACCATTCCGCCCAAGCCTCAGCGTAAACGACACCCCAGCTTTGACCTTCAAGCTCTGCTGGCTCCTCGCCGTGGTCCCACCAACCCCCGTCCTGGGGAGGTCCCAGCTACCGGGAATCGAAACTCCCCCATGTCCTGGCTGGGTCGAAAAGCACTTGTGGATCCCATCCTCAGTACCGGAATGGCTGCTGCCCTCCCAGGGGGTGGTACAGAGTGCGGGGCAGTATCTGGAGCTGGGAACGTGCTCATCCGAGGAGTGGAAGTGAGCAGCAAAGAGGTGGTGGACCACACTGGGTCACCACGGCAGCATGTTCTCCTGAGCAGAGCAGAAAGGGAGACGGGAGGCGAAAGACAGGGCACCACGGTCCAGAGGTGAGAGAGATATGAGTATGGAGTTGGATTTCTTTAAAATAGAATAGAAGCTCAGCTGGGCAACATAGTAGCACAACCAGTCAGACCCGAATGACCACACCACTAGGGGGCATACAGTCCAGTCGTACAACGTGATTTTTCTTCATTTATTTTCAGTCATACACCTGACTTCATTATACTAATCTTGCTATATGTAAGATGTTTTAAGCAAAGCATATGGCAAAATTATAATTCATTAGTTAATAAGAATGCGGAATAATAAAATGTATAAATACTGTAATGGTGCAATGAAAATAAATCTCTCCAAACATTGAGATAACATGATTTTGTTTACATACCCATGTGTTTATCTAACACTCAGTTTTAACCGTTTGTGTTCCACTTTGTTGTTTTATTTTTTTATTTTTTTTTAATTCTGGAAGCATTTTTAAAAACCGTGCTGGACTGACGTCATGTCCAGCTTAGCCTTACGCTCTTTGCTTCCAGATTTTTGTGTCCCCAATTTTGACAAGCGATTCATAATAGTGCATCAGTGACCGAGAACACTAAAGAAATAATGTTGTAGCTATTTCGGAATAATTTGGACGTTCCAATATCCATTTCATGTGTGGATGACCTGTATTCGTAAACAGGAGCCGTCAGAGTTGTGTCCTCCAGGACTGAGCTCACTGCCCACAGATCTAAACTGCCCTGTGCTTTTCATTTTGCCATTCTAGTAAAATCTACCACCTGTGGTGCCGCCTTCTCAGCTCGGAGAGGCAGTACGTGGCACTTCTAAAAGGTGTGGAGGAGAACTACTTGCCGTTGCTAGACTGCCATGATACCCCCGCTCCTCTCCGGGGAAAGTGGGACTCCCTTTTCGCCAACTGGAGCAACCTATGCGCCTTCCACATGCAGCAGCTCCTCCCTGCTATGGAGGGCGCTCTCACACAGACGCTGCTGCTGCAGGACTGTTTCAGTAAATATGTGAGTGGTAAATATTTGGTTGTTCTTCAAGACTATGTTTCAGTATAGTCAGTAGCTGCACAATTAACAATAAATGTGGTCAACTACGGTGCACTTTAACAACAGTGCTGTTATTGGTCAAGCTTTCTTATTTTTGCTATAACTGTGTATTTGTTAATGTTCACATCTAGGATACCTGCACTGTACTTAAAAATAGTTTTGATTTTTTATGCAACTCTGGTACTTATTGTGTCATGTGTAATTAAAAAAAAAAAAAAAAAAAATATATATATATATATATATATATACACACACACACACACACACACACACACACACACACACACACACACACACACACACACAAAAATGATAATATCCCAAATCCCAACTGTATCTAAGTTGGTACCAGATCTAGGGTATGGCATGTCCTTCATTTGGGCAGTTTGCACACAGGTAGGGGGTCACTGGCAACACTCTGCTCCCTAACTGACCTCAGTCAATGTCTGTACCAGCACTCAGAGCCCTGAACCCTCATTCCTTCTTTCTGTTGTGCACCCAGAAGGAAGAGTTCCTGCAGTATTCACACTACACCAGGACCAAACCAGATCTTGACTCATCACTGGTCAACCAGGCAGCCGATTTCTTCAGGGTGAGGATGCCTCTGTCTTACCTCTTAACCTGCAGTGATTTATAAAATTTATAAAACCCATGTACAGCCGGATCCAGACAATGGAAAACTATATTTTATAAGAGTGTACATATTATTCAGTACAGCAGCCTATTAGTTTCCACCAATACATCAATTTTACACTAAATTTAACAACTAAAATAGCAGATGTAATAACTTTTAAAAGTAAACTGCATAAAATAGAAATGCAGACTTAAATCATATAAACAACTTATATATAACTTAAATACCCTCACATTTTCCTAATGAAATCCTTCTCCTGTGGTTTATAAGTTGGTTTTCAAAGGTTACATTGACAAAATCAGTCATAATCCTGCAGAATTTATGTTACCAGTTAAAATGGATGCTTGGATAAGTGATAGAATTAAATCATTTTTGCTGTCAAATAATAGATATGTTGGTGTTATCATTTTTATACAATATACTATTTAATTTTTCTATCTTTCTTGACATATTTTCCAACCTGGAACTGATTACATTTTTTCTATTAAAATTATATAAATTCAGTACCCTAATAATAAGAGCAATTTTTCTAATAGGGTCATTTGTAAGAATGGAACCATCCTTTAGGTGAGGGATGGATGTACAGCGTCTTTCAGTTCTGTGGTGTAACGCATTCACATCCAACTATTGCTCATCTACTAACAGTAGATGTTTCTGTCTCATGTGACCAATAACAAATTTAGCTTGGCATTCAGAAGCAGTTATGTCAGAAAGATGTCCTCAACCAAACTGATTTTGGGTCCTGAAATTCCATTTGAATGTAACAAATGTAAAAAGGAACACAGGTGTAAAAAGACTGAGATGAGGTACATTTATATTTGCATGCACAGTTTCATTACTGGATTCCTTTCTGTCATCTGCCCAGTACCTACAACATCATAACCTGCCATCGCAAACTGTACGTATTTTGCCTGTTACTGTACTGTAGTTTACACACATACTACTGAACATGTCCTACACACTAACCCTAAGTTACAGCATTTACTAAGTCTGAGAGTCCTGTCCCTCTTATTTACTAAGCTGAAAATAAGTTAAAGCACAGAAGCCTTGTATGGAAAAGTAAGTACAAACATAAATTTGACTATTAAATGTTTGTTAGTGTTACAAATAGGAGTGAAATGAAATTTTTAATAATAAATGTCAAGAATTAAAGGTATATAAACACAAACATTCATTAACTGTTATTATTGTGCTGAGATAGGCATGTTTTGGGGGAATTAATTGGGGTTTCTCAGATGAACCTGGAACAAATAAAAATTTTCCTGATATAAAGTGATGGAAATAGCATCCCGATTTTCAAATTTGCAGTATCTGCTAGAAACCAGTTGCACCCAGATAGAGGTGCAGGTGTAAATGTACTGTAATGTGTCCAACAACATTAGCAAATCCACTGGTGGCCACAGGGTGCCAGTAAAGCATCCCATTCCCTTCCTGTTCTTTGGATTAACATGACACCATGAGGAGATTAGATAATGTGGTCAATACTCTGTCCTCAGGTGAAGCTGCCCACTCTGCCACCACTGTCCCCTCTGGCCTTCCCACAATGCCTTGCAGCACCCACCCTGCGCCTTTCCCAGTATTGTGAGGCCCTGGAAGAGTTGGGCAGCCTCAACAGTGCACCTGAGGCCGCCCTGTCCAGCCTGAGGCATATCCAGCGGCACGGCGAAGACCTGCGCGCTAGCGATCTCATAGTGGGCTGTCCGGTGAGACAGCTCCTTCTCACACAGTCTCACATGGCGACTGGTTCTGATGGTTGCTAGAGTGTGAAACTGTCTGACCCGACACACATTGAAGCCGTGAGCTACACACCCCATCTGGGCTCATTATCATGAAGCATATTCATCACTGCAAGAAGAAGCAAGGGTTGGCTGCATGACTGTTCATACACTTAAACCTTCATGTTTAACAGCAGTTTCATGCAAGGATACCTTGTAAAAAAGATATTTCCACAAACAGCTTGCTCTTCTCCTCTACACCTTTAGGCCAGGCATAAGTATATTTAATTGATGATGTCCTCTAAGGTGAAGATACTTAAAAAGTTAAACTATAAAGGCAAACTATAAAAATATAAAGACATTAATTAATTTCTGATTTTATTTATAGAGAAGAAAAGGTTAAGTATAAAGTCTGAAGAAATTATAACATTTGTTGGTCTTGTCTCCATTATATTATAGATGTTAGAAAAATGTAAGAATGATGGCAAAGCTGTTTATAAAGTGCAAGCTTTGATTTCCACCTCTTATCTCACTGTAAAAGCCATGACCAACACACTTAGCATGGAGTGATGCAGTAAAAATTGCCCACCTGTATAAGGCAAACTAATAGTGTAAGGAGGAGTATGGGTATTATCTTTCTCTTCAGTGTGACAGGTGTAATGGTTATGTTATTTCTCACTCGAGATGTGAATCGGCTGTGTTTTCTTGTTCTGGATTCTGTTTCCTTCAAAGGTGCCTTTGGCAGAGAGGGGTGAGCTGGTCCGTCAGGGAGAACTGCTGGTGTGCGGCGGGGCTCGGCGGAGGAAGGCGGGGCTGCGCACCATCTTTCTATACCAGCACTTCCTCATTGTCACCAAGACTAAGACCCCCAGCATGGGCCGGACCATCCACAGCTTCAAGCACAGCATTAAGGTGGGGCTGCCCCTTTGCTTTGAAACCAGAGAGTGACTTGAACTTTCAAGGGCTGGGGCAGGGTTGCAGTACACATACTGGGGGTTGTCCCTGCAGTGGAGAGTTAGAGTAATACAGAGCACATAAACGTTAAAACCGTTTAGCCATATAAGAGGCTCCCCTGCAGTGAAAAACCTGTACAACAGCTTTCCATTCAATGCCTTGCCATTCAGCATTTTCTTACTAATGGAATAATTCTATGGCCACAACAGATAATTTATTCACTGCCTAGTATGTGTTTCACTCTGGAAAGCATGCAAACACCTTTCTTATTCCATAACAAAATGAACTACTGCATACACGTCCAGTCAGTGTCAACCCCCCCTTACTCTGCTGCCGCCCCCCGTTCCTTATTCCTTATTGTAAATCTAATTCACTACATGGCACTATGGAAACAGTATATTCATAACTGTGTAAATGTGTACATATGAACTCAGATGTGTAAATCATTTAACCAGCTTTTATAGTATAAATATCCTTGCATCATCATAACTATGACTCTCAATGCTTACGAGTCCAACAACTCACTATCCCGCGCAAAAAGGTTCGTATTAAGCAGACAGTTTTAATAATATGTATAGCTGGACAGTTAAGATCATTTTAGCAAATATAATATGTCTTATCATTGTTATGAATGAAAAACCTTTTTTGGTTAATTTTTAATATTAGATTAAATATTTTTCATCTTAGAGTCCTGTTTCCATAAGAAGTAACAGAGGCATTTCATAAAATGAATTTACCCCTTTAGGCCAGGCATAAGTATATTTAATTGATGATATCCTCTAAGGCGAAGATACTTAAAAAGTTAAACCCATTTTCTGTATAATCTAAGTAGTTTTTAACCAGAGCAATGGTTAAAGCAGAGTAAGTGCATAGGTAACACAGCAGGTGGGTAGTGAGACTGAACCTGGATTCTTTGTGTGGAAAGTGTCACCTCTAACCACCATAGCACCTGCTGCCCTCTGTCCTTCACCTCACAGGTTGGTGAAATGGGGCTCACCCAGTGTGTCGGGGAAGAGGGTGTGAAGTTCGAGGTGTGGGTTCGACAAGCTTCTCGCACACGTGACTGCCTCACACTGCAAGCGCCATCCTCTGATGAGCGGGTTGCCTGGACCCACGACATTGCCCATCTGCTCTGGACCCACGCTATTCACAGCACTGGTGACCGTGACCTTTCACCCTCTCTCCTTTAAGACATATTTGTGTCTTCACAAAATATTGTTTGCATTCGGTTGTGTTCACACTGTCCCCTCCCTGTTCTGCTCCATCAGAGCTGTGTCTCAAAGAGAGTCTCTGTATGGGGGTGTCCAGCAAGCTGCTCCTGGACGTCACTGGAGCTCACAGTACATCTGAGCTGGACTCCGGCTACTCACTCAACGACAGAGGTACAAATGCGAAAGAGTCACATTTGGGTGCGATGTGACGTCATCCCTCCACCTTACCTTGCAGGCTACAGTAAGGGATATGAACCAAAAAAAAAAAGATAAATTGTGAATATACCAGTAAACTGTAGTGAATTGCAATTATTGTACATTACAAAGTTCATAGATCATAGGACATTATTGTAGTAGTAGTGCCAGAAATACTTAATGATCATTAAAAGGGAAATTGACTATAATAAAATGTTCATTTATAATTTTAAAGCCCTATAATGCAAAATCAATAAATCTCAAATAAATTAATACATGAGAATGGGTGGACCGAAATGTCCACCCATTCTCGTAATGGGGTTAATTTGTTCAATGAAGTCAATGTGTGTAAGGAGGTTGAATTACCATTATTTCTTATGGAAGAATAAAATAAGCATTTGGGCTAAAAATATGCTGCTTGAAATTATTTCAAAGGCTAAAATAAAAGGAACATCCCACCATTTTCTGTAGAATTTTTTAAAAAAGTGTTTTCTTTCTCAATTATATATTATCCTTCATTCATTGATTCATTCGTCCGTTCATCATGGATACGACCCGGTCCACTGTGCAGACGCATGGTCTCTATAAGCTGTGCACCTGTGTGTGCCCACGTTTTGCTATCCATATGCCATGGAAGTAAAATGACCGTGTAACTGGGCCAAAGCGGTCACTCTGCTTAGCAATAAGCCTGTTGTTTATTATAGAAGCGTTTACATTTTCATAAGCCTTTGTAGGTGTTTTTCATTGAACAAGACTGTGATATGACAGTTGAGTGTACATTTATTTATTGAGAAAATAGGATGCTGTCCCTTTGATCTCAGTCATGAATATGTGAATAACATGTGGACACCGAGCGCTTGTAAACACAGCTGGTTGTATTAGTATCCATCCACACCTACTGCTTGTCCACCTCACCGTGTCCAGCCTGCCATTGCAATACATGTGTCTGCCACCAGAGGTCGTTCACTAACCCCAACTGGAGCACTGTCAGGCTTGTCTGTCAGGCATCCAGGTCCATTTTGTTTTGTGAATGCGCCATATGAATTAATTTGTACCGTGAGTCATGAATGCATTTCAGTGAGTGAGATCGCATTTCGGTGTAGTAATCGTGGCCGCCCCCGTCCCTCTCTCCCTTCTGTTTCATCCCCAGTCCAGAGCAGTTGCTCAGATTCTTCCTCAGTTGGAAGTCACAAAGAGGGGGGATCCCCAGCATCAGGGAGGGATCCTCAGAAAAGCGCTGGACACACGGGGTCCATACAGGTAGGTCATACAAGGTTATACGTTCATACACGCAGGATGGTTGTTAACCTGTACAGTACATATGCACAGATCAATCATTTACATCAGAGAAGCATGATCAGACACACACAAAAGGTCATCCTGAAATCTGCACACATGCAGAAGGAGGTTGTATTAAACAACACAGGCAGAAAAAAAAAAAAAAAACATATACAGCGTTACTTTGTTCTTGCATCCCTTTATCTCGCCAATCTTGCATCTGGTCACATGCTGATTTCCCACCATCCCCTGAGAAGCCGTCACCCTCGCCACGCACGGAATGCATCACCATCTATGTAATTCTACCCCGTTATGGCGCCACTCACAGCTAACAATGGCCTCTGATGCGACACTAACCATGTGATGCAGGCTAATGTCTCCCTGCACGCTCACCTCCAAACACTGCTGCTCAGGTCTTATTCAGTTACTTTCAGGCGATTGCTCATAGCGTTAAGTGCAGTTCAAAGTTTTTTTCTAGATTCTTATCGTTTTGCAGTAAAATGTCAGGCAAACAAAAGCTGTGTTGTCTGAGTGCTGAACAGAAGGGCGCGATCAGTGTGTATCTGTGTACAGCAATATCCTTTCGAAAACATAACAAGAAATTACACTGTTTAAGTTATTATTATTATTATTATTATTATTATTATTATTATTTATATATACCGTGTATATATATGCATAAGAGATACAGTAGAATATATATATATATATATATATATATATATATATATATATATATATATATATAAATAATATAGATATATATAATATCTCAGCTGTCAACATAAGGAAATACTAATAGCTGAAAAAGGCAGAACTGAATGACAGTACAGAGTTACTTATGACAGCAGAAGATCAAGCGCTATGCACTAGGTCACTGGAAATAGAGGTACCACATCAGGCAAAACCCCAGGTGCAGACCGTGCAAGGATGCCCCTGAGACAATCCAGTATGTCATAGGGAGCTACAAGAAGCAGAGGCAGGGACAGGAGATACTGAGAGGCACAACCAAGTGGAAGGGATCATATACAGGAACATCAGCAGGGAAGATGACCTGGAAATTCCCGAGTCTAAAAGGGCGGCATCACAAAGAGTGGTAGAGAACAGCGGAGCCAAGATCCTGAGGCCTTCTACATCCAAACAGATAAACAGGGAATGGGTAACCAACCACATAAAGTGGTAACAGATAAGAGAAAAAACAGGGACTGAAAGAGGAACTGGACAGGATGTGAAAGGGGAAAACCAAGGGAGTTCCGCAGGTGATAGAAGCATTTGGGGCTGTGACCCTTAAGCTTTAGGCCAGAGTCTGAGAAAAATTTCCAGCCACAGGGGAAAACTGGGTGAGAAAAGAATCTCACGCACACACACACACCTATATATAGTATAGCAGTATAAATTGTGGATTAGCTGGCTCACCATCCTAACATACCCTGTTAAGTTGCCAGTCAACAAAAATGAATGTTAGATGGAAATGGGCGAGATGATGAGATAAGACTTCGTGCACATACAAATGGGTCACGTGTACAGTTATGTCAGATAAAGCTGAGAATACGATGATACACATACCCACCTACAGTAGGTTGTGTTAGTTCACGCACATAAATATATGTTGGATATTAACCCCACCTCCAGCTGTAGTACTCTTGAGCAAAGTACTTACCCTGAATCGCTCCAGTAAATATTACCCAGCTGTATAATTATGATTTGGAAAAAAGCATGAATGAATCTGTGTAAATACACATATACACAAAGTGACATGCATATGCGTGCAGACACACACACACTGGCACACTCGAGCCCTGCTTCATGCTGCTACACCTGTGTGATGATATTTTCCTGTGTGTCACAACAGAACTCATCTCCTTCCACTGCTGTGTAAACCTTATCTCCACAACAACCGTAAGTTTGTTTACACACCTCTTTATCCTATACTCTGCCTTGCGCTCTTCTTGCACATACTGTTCAGCACTGAGGTCTGCGTGTGGAAGGAGACTGAGATTCCCCTCTGCGCACCACCTTACAGTAACTGCACCCAGTGGAATCAATAGTCGGCTTCTTCGTCTCTCATTTCCCCCCTTTTATTCTTTCCTGTCCCATTTTTTTCTCACTGTCCATAGCTCAGTTTTGTTCTGTGTGTGTCCTCCAGCTCTTGTTTCACTAAGGGGGGCATCCATGAAGGGACAAACTGGATTTGATTGGACCAACAGAATGAGATCGGCAAGGACGCTATTGGAGAGAACACTGGAAACCCTGAAACCACTCAGCCCCTGCAGGTTGCCATCTTGGCTCTGGGTGTCTCAGTTGCAGAGGCTGTTGAAATCAGAAACTCATCCCTCCCTGGCTTTACCTGGTCATGACTGCTCCAAAAAGAACATCCACCAGCAACTCTTGATCTCCACCCAATATCCACCCCGCAACTTTGGAAAAGTAGCAACTATGCATTTCTCAACACTGCTCAGTGACATCAGCACTGGGTTTCGTGTAATAATCTTAACTGTAATCGCAATAATCAGCTAAATATATTTTATCAAAGCTTTTAAGCTCTTCTATCTACAGTTTCAATGGCTAAAGTGGAAAATATGCATTATTACAAAACAAATGTAAAAGGTGATACTGTGGACCTTGTCGGCAGCAGTAATGGACAATTCATTTAAGTGTAAATTTCATTTAAATTTTTTTGTGTTGTAACCAAGCCTTCTACATGACAGAGAGCACAGTGCTTGTCATATGCAAACTGGTAGTTATATTGTTATATATTATCCCATTAAATTAATGTTTTATGCCCTGTCCTCTACCCACCGTGTTGTGAAATCAGCAATTTTAATAACTACTAATAGCAGTGCCAATGCTTGAAGTGGGGAAAAAGTAAATGCCCATTATTAGCACATTAATATCAGTTGCTATTAGTTCTATTAAGTAAGAAATTTTGAATTTATCCACTGAATAAATGATACAATGAGATATTTCTGATGTTCACAATATATATTTCTTTACTAAAGGGGATGCAAATTTCAAACAGATGGTACAAAACCAACGAAAGCCAACTTGCCACGTAACTTCGTGCACCCTGGGTAATGAAATGTAGCTATGAAAAATGGCTGTGTACTACAGTAATGCTTTGCTGGGAGAACAGCTCAGCCAGAAAGTCGGCTCAACGGGGGGCAGAAAATGGGGGGGGGGTACTCAAGGAAAAGAATGAAACGTAGAAGTTGGAATACTGTGTACTGGTGAGTGCTGGCCCACTTCAAGCAGTGCTGCTAACCCACACTAAACAGAAGGCATGAGCATCAGCCACCTGCTAAATGGATCCCATCAGTCATCTGCGAATGGAGTTTTTTGGCTCGGTGTGGTTGCTGTGGCCTTCATTTCTTTCTGAACGTGCAGTCACATCATCGGCTGTTTGTGCACCGCTGAAAACAACTGTGCTAACATGGTGCTAAATATAGCAGTGTTGCCATAGTGTAATGCTGAGTACAGTGGGCTTCCTACCTGGAAGTGATGCTCAGAGGTGCACCAGGGCTTGATCTCTGATGAACTGCTCAGCCGCTATGTCTGCATGTTTTCCTCTTCGGAAATTGAATGCCAAGTCAGCCCAGTTCATAGGTCCGCTCTGCCCCACCAGGTGCACCTTCTTGACCGGTGAACACAACCTGCTCCATTACCCATAACTCTGTGTGGTGTCTCATAAGACATGTATGACAGGTATATAGGAAAACTGATATAGAATACATTTACAAAAGTAGGTAGCATAAATGTGCTAATCATGTTTACCTGTATATGTTTACCTGTGTTGCTATCTGCCTCCTCCTACAAATAATTGCGGTAATTCACTTACCTGCCTCTCGGTGTTGAAGCTTACTTCATCTTGTAAAGGTTACCAGAGCAGATGCAGCCTGAATTCAAAGGTGTTCATATTTGATCATTATGTGTATGGTGCCTTATTACATGTACCGTTCCGGTCAAAAGTTTGAGTACAACTGCCGGAAACTTTTTGCTACCACTTAATTTAGAGAAGGATATCAACTAACTTATTCCAATTCCCAGAGGTTTGGGATGCTTGCAGGTTGCTTTGTTCTGACTCTTCTCTCCAATGCACCCTATAGAAGTATCGCCAAGGTTGCCCAGGGTGTACTCAAACTTTTGCCGGTCAGTAAATGTTGACTGAAGCACTCTCTGATGTGTGCTGTAGAACAGTGGTTCTCAACTGTTTCTGTGCTGCAGACTGGATGATATCATTACATTTTTTTATTTTTTTTTGCAGACTGCTGGAGTCAGTTATTACCCGGTACCTATAATATAGTAAATATATGTTTGCCATGAAATGGGTGGTGCAAAATATTTAGGTAACAGCAAGTGGCAGCAATATTCCAAACTCCTTATACACCCAAGACACAACACAGTACATAATACAACTATGACTTTTAATAAATTTATTTTCACACATTTACACAACTTAATAGTGTCGATGGCTTTATTGCAAAGCAAATCTATACTTTATGTAGAGTATGATGGATTATACCTGCAATTGCAACCTTTTAGTTTTTTTTTCTTTTTTTTTGTGTGTTTTCAGAGGTTGCGCTACTTTCATTTTTTTTTTTAGATGAACAGCTTGCAAGGAAACAGGCTGTTGATGTTTGCTGAAGAACGCTCATCTTTTATGTATGCGTTGTGCACAAGATGAGACCAAAAAGCAAGTTTCTACCTAAACTAACCAAACAAATGCAAAATGAAATTGCTCAACTGAACTTTAGTATAGGCATACTGTAGCTTATTTATTCTGTCAATAAATATGTTTTACATTACATGACTTATATAAATACCATAGTGCTTTAACTGTACTGCAAAAATATTTAGGCTATTTAATTATATATTTAATATTTATTAATTGGTATTTCTGTAGCCCAGCAAAGCAACATTTAGGGCCTGGATCTGGTCTGTAGCCCAGGAGTTGAGAACCTCTGCTGTAGAGGCAATTCAGCATTTATTTTACCATATCAGATTTATCCTTAAGCACAATTATTCGCTCTTTTAGAGGGTTCACTAGTTCGAAGGAATATGTATTCCCTTACTGAGCATGGACTGTTCAGAGTAAATCTGCTCATTCAGTGTTTAATCTGCTCTGACCTCTATTTACTTACTTGCAGTTTGATTTACTCAGATGTACTTATTTGCCCATCAGGGTTTCACTTATCGAGGGATTGAAGGTGCTTTAGTTCTACTCACTGTTTCAGAAAAACAAATGTATTAGAAGTTGTTTCTATATACAACAATGTTTAGAGAAGCTTCCCAGCACAATAAGGTTTGCATTTTTATAGCAATCGTGTTCAGTGTAAATATGGTCTATTTTTCAAGATAATATATTATTATTTCAGCCGAACCATGAAGTATACATGTTTATGCACACAATGTTTTGTTAGTTGGTGGCTGTATGTTTGCATGTGATGCTATATTTGATACATTTTCTGTAAGAATTTAAACTGGACATCTTAGTGTTAAAAATGTAAAACTGCATTAAAAAGAACGGAAGGGAACTTGATCTCTGCAAGGTCAAAAATATAATGTTTTCACCTTAAATTCAAATATTTTGCTATAACATGTTTTTGTCTCGCATGGCAACACAGCAAGTGGGACCTCTGCCTCACATCACCTGGGGTGAGCTTTCAGACATAGGTTTGACTCCATCTCAGTCATTGTGAAGCTGGCATGCGTTCCCCGTGTTCTTGTCAGTTTCCTTCCACAGTCCAAAGATATGTTTCAAGTGAAGTGCTGACCAAATTGCCCTTAATGTGTGTTACATTGTACTACTGTATAAGTGGGTGATGTACAGTAGGTAGTTGTTTCCCAGTTAATAGTAGGAACTGAAACACTGCTAGTGGCTGCACTTGTCCACTGACCATATAAGGTCCATACTGTATTCCAACCTTTCTGGTATCATTTTAGTTAAATGGTTGGGAAAAGCCAATTCATAGTTATTGTACTATGAATCTGTTGAAATTACACATTACATATTAAAAGTACTAAGCACAAGTGTTGCAAAATGAAAAAAAAAATATATATTTTTTTTTTGTGGTCTCTAATGTCTGTGAAGTAAGCATTAGTGAACAGGATGTGGGGCAGCAGGTAGCATAGTGGTTATAACTGCTGCATCTGGAGTTTGAGTCTGAGTCCCACTTTCTGTTATTCTACCCCAAAATTTTAACTTTTACCCTTTACCCTGCTATTTTATCCTAAAGTGATCCAGCAAAAATGATCTTGTTGTATAAATGGACAAATAATTATAAGTAGACATAGCAAGTGACTTGGGAAAAAGGCATCAGCTAACTGAGCATAATGAAAATGATCACACATAAGCTGAAAAACATTAGGTTACATACAGTACACAGATGAATTTTTTCACTGTCACATGATTTCCTGTGTTGTAAGGCACAGCCCATCCTGACGGTCAGCATAAGAGCAGCCAAGGTGTTAAAAGAACAGCAGCCTGCATGACTAATGCTAGCTTGTCCTTCTCATAATGGAAACTTCATCAAATCCCAATTGGTGTGAAATGCATTAAAAGTGACACAGAGCTGCTTTGTGGGCCGCACAGCAGGTAAGTAGCACCGCTGCCTTGGGAGTTCCAGGAATGGATGGTTTCCTCCTGACTGCTTGGATATTCTGGTGTTTCCTCTCTTCATCCCTCAAAAGACATGTTGTTCAGGTCAACTCATAGTTCTGAACTACTCTTTGTGTGTAACTCTGTGAGGAAGTGTATAAACGTGAGGGGCCTGCAATGGATTGATGTTCCTTCCACAGTGTGGAGTACTTTGCCATATGGTTTATGTTTCTGGACCACTGCACACCTTAATTTGAGTACTTATTATAAAAATGAATGGAAGGAATAATGGTACTGGAGAAGAATCCGGCGACGGCCACAGAAGGTCATCATCCCAAAGGCTTCTTCAAACCCAAACTAGTAAATGTCCACCAACACTACCAGAGCTTCTCTTAAATTTAGAGCCCGGTGCTTCAAAGCCTCTGAATTTACTGGGTACTTAATTGAAGTCATTACACTTATCCACTGTAATCCAGGTCTAATGCATTCCTTTACAACAGTAAGTTACAATAATTTTACAAAATAAACTTACCTTAGTATTGCTCATGGACTGGCTTGTAGAAGGCACAGCCTACTTGCTGCTTTAAAACAATTGAGTAATTAGAAAGCTAACCTGTCATGAAGAGAACCCCAGTGTGTGTGTGTGTGTGTGTGTGTGTGTGTGTGTACAGTATAGAGTACTAAAAATATTTGTTCAGGAATTAAAATATTGGACTGTGGTACGTTACAGCTGGTGCTTTGTACTGTCCATGTGCCCTTCAGCCTGCTGAAGGGCTCACACCTGCCATCAAATGAGGCTGTTGAGAGCCCTACATAACTCCATCTAGAAGAAAAGGGAGGAGGTGGGGTGGGGGATGCAAGGGAGTGTGAGCGGGAGAGGACAGATTTCAGGACTGTTTACAGTGATACTGTGACTGACAGACTGGCGCGAGTTTTCCAGTCCAACACCTTCCCAAAATTTCGTTTCTTCCAAAACTCATATATTCACACAAAACAGAGGACGTGAACACAACGTACACAAGCAAGACCATAGAGCGCCAGATCCCAATTGACAGTGAGAGTACACAGCGCATTCCAGTCTCATGCAGCTGCATTAAATGTGTTTCAGCCCAGATACGACAAACTGGACGAAATGAAAATTTGGGCAGATTAAAAATAAGTGGATCTCCAGATATCAGGAGACCAAATAAAAGGATGAGTGTAAGTACAGTAAATCAGTTCACCTGGTACTTAAACAGGTGTAAATAAGGAAATTTACAGAAATGTACTTGGAAACCTGTAGGATTTTAACTCCTAGAATCATCTGACAGTAATAACTGGGACAGTTAGACCTTATTAATGCTAAAGGCCCAAATTAGCCCTAGTATACAGTGCACTTCAAACCCAAAGGTAAAGCAGATTCTGGAAAGAATTCAGCGCAGAATTGACCTACAGCTCCTCACTATGCATGAAGCAGGTGCTGCAGCAGTTCGGATCATCGCCTTGCAGTTGATGGACACGGGTTCAAATCCTGCTTCTTGCCGCAATACCCTTGATCAAGGTACTTTTCCTTAAACGCTCTAGTAATCCCTGCTGTATAAATGGATAAATAATTGTAAGCAGCTTAGTGTACAACCCAAACACTGTAAACTGCTTTGGAGAAAAATGCCAACTTAATAATATATTTGATTTTCACTTCCTACTCAGCTCTGGCTAGTGCTAAGGTACTGCTGCAGTTTTAAGAGTCTGTGCTTTATGACAGAGACATGTACAGTGGGCTCAACCATTTAACCACATGATTTATGGGAGATGATGGTTTAAGAACAGCTCTGACCTCCCAGCTCAGCATGAGATATTAAATGGATGTCAGTCCAGACTACAGAATAGCTCAAATATTTGTGACTTGAAACATACATATAAATTTCATTCTAATTTTAAATTGAGAATTAAGGTGGATGCTTTCAGACTTTTATTTACATGTTTACTAGATTGGCATATGTATGTGTATCACGAGAGGTTACTCTCTTTAAAATTGGTTCCAGAGAGGCACAAGAGACAGGAAAGGCGCACTTGCGAGTACAGAGTAAAGATCAAAGATTTGTCAGAGGAAGAGAAAGAGTGAGAGCGAGAGAGGGTGTTGATAGAAAAATAAGCGGGGTGGAAAGAAAAAAGGGGGGAGTCAATGAAAGGGGGGGTGAGGCAGGAGAGCGACAGGACAGCAAGGGGGAGCGTGTGTGTGTGTGTGTGTGTGTGTGTGACAGAGAGAGAGAGAGAGATAGTGTGAGGAAAAGAAAGGGATCAGACTGAGAGGCATGGAGAGGGGAGGAATGGGGTAAAAGAGGGAGGACATGGTGTGGAGCAGGGGCGATCAGAGGGAGGGAGAGGGGCAGATGAAGAAGGAGAAAGGAGAAGAGTGAGCGAGGGGGCAGACTGAGGGAGGAGAGAGAGAGCGAGAGAGAGCGAGAGGGGTAAGGGGGATGTTGACAAAGCAGAGGGAATGTGGAGAACAAAGAGAACGTGGAGAGAATGAGACGGGTGAAACATCAAAGGGATTTTTCGGGACTGGTTACCGGGACAACAGACATTTGCATGCGATTAGCTTTTTTACATCATATTGGTGTGTGTGTGTGTGTGTGTGTATGTGTATGGGGGGGAGGAGTGCTATAGATGACACAGAAAGAGATGGAAAGAAGCTGTTCCTGTTAACTAGACATTTTGACTTGAACGTTTGGATGCTAACGTGCCTTAACATTTCATGACATTTCACTGAAACAAGGGCTTATTGCACCACAAATGCACTTAATAAGCAGTAGTGTGTTAACCCTGCATAAATAGGGAATATAGCACAGCCTGCAAACACTAACAACAAACTACAGTAAACTAACAGCGTAGTAAAAATAAATTTAGCACAGCCAACATGTTCCTGTGTATGGATATTACAATACAGTATATCAAAAATATTATGAGATAGTTATTGAACTACTGTATTAAACTGTGTACGTATAAACACACTTTAATTCTATACATATAGTGTACACACACAAATATGACTTATACAGGAAAACAGTTTCACTGATGTATTACACTGTGTTATACTGTACATGTGTGTGAATATTATATACTATATAAGTTCATATTAAATTAGTTCTACTTTGACCCCACTGATGTTGAGGGCAGCTACAGAACAGTACAGTACAGTCACCTGTTGGAGTGGGCACTGTTGGACTCTAGAGTACAATGCCACTGCATTAGGAAAGGGTTAATGCGATAAATACACATTTAGTGACTGGGCACATTAGACCAAACGGGGAAATATTGTCATTAGTAACTTGGCTAGTTCCCTATCTAATACTGCTAACTGTTTATATCATTCACCACCAACACATATTCCCTGGCATGCAGGGCTGCCAGTTCCAGGCGGCCACAGTATGGAGCTGCTGTCAAGACTCCATTGTGATGTCGGAGATCACGGTGCGAACAACCGACATCTTTTCTCAGCTCTCTTCTCTCTCTCTCTCTCTCTCGCAACCCCCCCCCCCCCCACACACACACACTGTCCTGCTCTGCTGCCCCCCCATTCTATTGCTCTGTATCGATGTCCCCCATCCCCCTCTAAATATGGACATATTGATCCCTCCCTCCTGTCTCCCTCACCATTGTTTCTACGATCAGATTTCATGCACTGCACACATCTCTCCTTCTTTTATACCTATTGCATCTCACCATCTCCCCCGTTCCCTCTCTCCATCTCCCGTGGCCCCATCACTCATCAGTTCTGTCTCTTTCTCCTCCATTCTCTCTCTCACTCTCTCCTCCCCTCTCTGCCTCTCCTCCATCTCCTCTCTCTGCTTTTTGTTTGTCACTCTCTGCATATTAATTGGTGCATTTGTGCCGCGGCTGAGAAAACAATCGAGCTGTCAGGGCGGGTGGGAAATGGAGAGAGATTCTACCGTAACGTGGGCACAGAGACTCTCTCTCTCTCTCACACACACACACACACACACACACACGTACAGTACATACACAAAGAGGCGTAGTGAAAAAAATGGTTTGCCTTTTAGAAACTTGCACATAAGCACGCACACACACACACACACACACACAGACACACACACAAAGCACATTACATTACACAACCATGCGCATAAATCTGTAAACAGATTAGTCTGCAGACACACAAAGGCCACACAAAGATTCATCTTTGCCAGATCTATGATTTTGAAATACATGCAGCTCCTGCTTTGGGCCCATTGTGTTTGTTTCCGGTTTCATGTAAGCTTCTGTAGATCTTACTGTCCAGTCCGTGTTTGGCCTGACCAGCAACTGAGAGGTCACTTGTTCCTGCTCTTTCCTTAAGTCAGGCTCTTGCATCTAAGACTTTGGCAATTAGAATGACAACAGGTGCAGGGCATCTACTCTTCTTCACCTCCAGAATATCACAGTTTAAAATCATTCACAACAGGTGTATTTCTGATATTATTGGTTAAAATCATCCAAAACTTTCAGAAAAACAGCCTTCCTATTTCGGTATAAATTGTATCACAATTTAATGCATTTTTTTTTCAGTGGTTTAAAGTTCAGCAGACTATCATCCCCAAAATAGCACTTGACAGTTGAGAAACAATCAACACCATAAAAGTTTAGTTTGCATGGCTCAAACCAGGCAGTGATTTAAACAGATTAATTGTAAAGCACACCTTTGGGTTATGTATATTCATATAACTGACCATTTATCTCCATTGGTGCTTACGGTGTATTTTTACCTATATAAACTGGTGAGTAATCTTTATTGTAGTAATTTAAGGCAAGTAACTGGACAAGAGATTTTATGACAGGAGACAGAACTGAAACCTGGGTCCTTCAGCTCTAACTACTGTGCCACCTGCTGAGCTTAACCCAAACAATAGTAGTGAATGAGTACATTCCTCTGAGTGAAATGTAACGTGGAGGCAGGCAAATCAGTGCTTGTCACTAGGCTGGACCAAACCGCCAGCCACACAAGACCACATGAGTGGGTCTTTGGGGCACAGTAAACCACCAATCTGATAAACAAATGAATGTCACTTGGTTTCACACAGTTGCAAGCTAGGTAAATGAATGTAGACCACTGGCTCTGGTGTGGTCACTAGATGATAAATGTATCTTACTGAGGACAGAAAACAACTACAAGATAAGTAAAAACTTGAGTACATTTGAGTAAATTGTATATGCTTTTTAATTTTTTTTTTAATGTTTTTTTACTCCTTTTTCACCTTGTTTTCCTCTGTGAGTGGTATCTTTCCTCAGACTCTGGACTCCTACTAGGCCTGGGAGTTTGAAGGTATGGTGCAGTATTTTGCACTTCCTAGGATGGCACTTTTCTGGGCTGAGACCAGGGGCTGTTTAGGGGCTACGATCCCAAGTGCTCGTATCACCAAAAGGGCCACCTTGGTTTTCACCTTCCATATTCTCCTTAGTTCTGCTCTGAATCCCTAGAATTTCTCCAGCTTCTCGTATTCCTTCATCCTGATGTTACCATTGCTTGGAGTTGCCACATCTATCACCACTGCTGTTTTCTCCTCATCTATCACATAATAACTTTCTACTAAGTTCATGTTATCAGATCTTGTGCATCTGTGATTGAATCCAATAGATTATTGATAAATTGTCCTGGTTCCCCAACCATCAACACAGACTATGCGTATCTAAGTAATATCCGAGTTGCAATTCCTTTTTCTTTTTGTTCCTATCATTCTCATATTAGAAGGCAGACAGGTGTTGCGTTAGATGTCTTGTTTAAGTATTCAGTGAATAGTGATAGTGTTTCTGCAGTTGAAGCTGAACCAATGTTTCCTACCTGCTAGGTAGTAGTGTTATCTCTGTATAACAAAATATCTATTTTACAAGTGAAACAATGAATGTCGCTGGATGTCAATGATGCACCATCCACATGAAAGGATGCACTATATTTGCTTTAGCTCGACGCGAAGCAGCCACCACTTGGCATATGAACACAGACAAACACATTTGGCACAGCATTTCAACACAAACCGACAGAGACGACACCTTGATAATCAAACGTTGCAGATGTTCACACGCCTAGCAAAACACAAGATGAAGTAATATTAGGTAAATCTCACATCAGTATCGAAAACCCGTCATATCGTCCCCAGTCTGATCCCAGAATCATTAACAGCTTGTCCAAGTCAGGATTACTGAGGTCCAGAAGCACAAGACAAATGGCTACGCCTTACATGGGGACAGTTCAATACAGGGCAATAATCTTCATACTGAGTATAATTCTTATGTGGTATAATTCATTTATATCTTTTATAATGCATTCATTATTGCATGTATAGCAAATAAATGCAGGTTTCCTGCTACTTACAAGCATAGTGCATTCCTGGAAATCAGCTCGTAAGGTGAAATCTTGTAATTGAGAAACATAATTACCATTACGGCACGAAAATTCCCCCTTGGCTATGGTTACTCATAAGCACAAAAAATCTGCCTCACAGTTGGTCATATCTCGATGTAGGGTATTAAATTATTTTAATCATATTCACAAAAAAAATCAAAGGCATCTCAAATGTATCATCTCGCGTATAACTTTGTGTATGTTTCGTGTGTGTGTGTGTATGCGCGTGTGTGAATACTGTGCTGTACCCTCACCCTGTCAGACCTCTGAGAGTTTATATTATATATTTTAATGTATAATAAAAATTTATCACTCAGTTTTCCATTATATATGGCATCATTCCTTAGACTCAAGCCTCCTATCAGAGGCCTGAGAGTTTAGGGGTACAGCACAGTATTTATATACACAAAGGGACAGTATAATACTATATACACACACATATGTTATGCCATTAGTATATTCACATATTCATATATGGAGGTCTACAAGATGGCTTATATTTAAGAACGCGAGTCTGTAACTATTGAATGACAGTTCAGGAATTACCCTACGGTACAGGAACAGACATCTGCAAAGGAGTTGATAAAATGACAAAAAAGTCTTACTGCAATCAAAATGCCTTGAAAATGTTTGGTTATTTCTTTTATTGTACTCTTCTACTACTTCTACACCTTATTTCACAAAAGTCACTACTCGAGTGAATTCTTACAGGGTTGGGTAAGCTGGAAGCAGTACTTGAAGGCTCTCACTGAACTCTCACTGAAATAGCAGTCGGTTGTAACAACAACAACAACAACAACAACAACAATAATAATAATAATAATAATAATAATAATAGATCTGCAACGGATGCACCTGACCTAGCTCTGGAGCACGTGACTAGTTGCCTGGAATGCGAAGGTAGGCCACTTCTGCAAACACACACACACACGACGAAACTAGCAATACACTGTAGTTACATTTTGTAGCCACTGTCAGCCCTTTAACTGCCCTCCCCCGAGTTTCTTACAGATCTGCCACCAACTACCTTAACTTTTCGTCTCACCGAAAAACGGATGTTTTCAAAGAAGGCGCAGGAAAAAAAAAAAAAAAAAAAGAGGCTCCATCAACTTGCATGTGAAACTTTTTGAAAACCGTGCACTTCCGGCCTCGTTTATCGCGCTAACATTTAGAAACCGCACATTTAGCAAAATAGACTTCTGTACGACTACAGAACAAGAGGAGTATTTAAAAATAAAAAAAAAAAGGGAAAAAAAAAGTGAAAGGCAGGGCAGTGCGTGTGTGTGGTCGGCACAGATTTTGAAGCAGTGCAAAAATGCACTCCAAAAAAATAAATAAATAAATAAATAATGTGGCAATGCTCAAAATGGTGCTTGGCAGATTATAATTACATTTGCAACCTACATCTCTGTCCCTGCCCTGCCTCTCTCTCTCTCTCTCTCTCTCATTCACTCACTCACTCACTCACGGCTGCACAATAAAGGGATCTTTGAAAAAATGCTCGAGCGAGTGCGCGGAGAGAGAGAGAGAGAGAGAGAGAGAGAGAGACGTGCTAAGCGAGAGAGGAGGAGGGAGGGAGGGTGAGGGCGGGAGGGGGGAGCCGTATGCTTGTATACAACAACCCCCCGATTTCCATTTTTTTCCCAACTCGTAATGTATTTAATTCAAGTGAAACGTAATCATGACGTGTCGTGTCATTAATCTCCTCGCCGCCTCTCCCGTAAGTACATTGAGCCTTACTTTCATCACAAAAAAATATATATTTTAAAATACACACAATTGATCGACACACATACTTACGCGCATCTATGTATGATTTCACGCAACTGCGGGGTGTTTTTCTTTTTTTTTTTTTTCTCCTCTTCTTCTTCCTCCTCTCACGCCGTGGCGAAACATAACTCGGAACGCGTTATTTTCATGGCTGTTATTGTTGTTGTTTGAAACAACAAAAATACGCGACGACGACTTTTTTTTTTTTTTTTTCCTTCCCGGTTCGGTTAAAACGGTTCGCATTTGTTTCGAAAGCGCTTATATGTGTCTTTTTGTCTACCTTTCATATTTTTTTTCTTTCTTTCCCCCCCTTTTTTCCTCGCATGTGTTGCGGTGGCGTGCGGGGCGATCGCCGTGATTGGCGGGTCATACATCAGCCCCGCGCGCACATACGTGTCGGCGGCGCGCCGCCGTCCACTTTTGTTCGCATGTGCCAAGCGTGTACGTGCGCGTGCCTGGCCGCCCGCACGACTGACACGCATGTAGCGCGGACGCCGCACTTTAAACGCATGTATGGGCCTTAGAGGAGAGGCTGTCGGCGCTCCGGACCAAACTGTTAAAATATGAAGTGCGGCGAAAGTGTGTGAAAGTGAAAATGCAGGCACGAGCGCGCCTCGCACCCTGTCCGCACGGCAACTTTTAAGTTGTTTTAACACCGCATTCGTACACTTAAAAGTTGTCTTGCTGCGCGGATGCCACTTTCATGCATGTATGTGCATTTTCTTTTTTTTATTTTTTTTTAATTTTTTTTTTACCGGTTCGTGATGCGGCCGAGTGTCGCGATCTTGTGTATTTTGGAAGTTTATTTGAAGAAAAGATAAGGAGGCCGATGTGCGCGGGCGGTGAAATACGAATATGTCGGGTTTCTTCGGAGGGCAGACAGATGAGAGGAAGAGGAGTAGGGTAGGTGTGCAGGGTTTGTGTCGGTGTCCCGCGGCGCGCCGGCCGACGATCCCCGGTCTTTTTGGTTGGCAACGTGTCCGGCTGCTGCCCGGCGTCGTTCGAATCGGCGAGAAACGCGGCAGATGCGCGATTCGCCCGCGAATATGAACCATAAACCGGGTCCGATGGCGGTCGTCGATAGCCGTGTCCTAACGTCACCCCCCTCGGACCTGCGCCTCGCGTTCACCCGCGGAGCCCGAGCGATCGGCGTTCTTATTGAACTCAGAAAGTGCGTCGAGCGACTCGAGCCCGAGGGCGGAGAGACGGTTCGCGGCGAAAATCTATGATGGCACTTTGCTCACTTGGCGCAGTCGCCCCTGTGCTGCCCTAACAGCAGTGACATCCAGAGGAAACAGGTCGGGGGAGAACACCCCTTCCCCCCCGCAAAGCGCCGCCAACAATAGTCAGATCCGGATTAAAGCGATTCTAACGAATATATTGCGACTTTAATGGGCCGAGGTGAGAGGAGGGCAATCCGATCTCCACCGTGCGGTTATTTTATTTATTTATCTATCTATCTATTTATTTATTTATTTTCTGCACGCATTGGGGTGTTTCTCCCAGTTGTGTGTTTTACCGACGTGCAGTTTGCTCGGTTTCTTCGGCTTGATCGACGCGGCGCTGGAAACGGTGGCGCGTCAGTGACGCACGCGAGCGCGAGGAAATTCCTGGCCAGATAAGACGCGCCACATGTCATCTTGTGTCGCCCGGAGACACTCCCTGTCGGAACAGGGGGCACAGAGACAAGGAGCCGTCCCGAGCAGGCCGATCCCACCACCACCACCTATCCCTACCTCACACACACTCTCGCTGTACCCACGTGCCTTCACCACTTGAGCCTCAAGTTCACTGTACCACAGCCTTAATGGCGGGATGTGGGGTGTCAGTGCCTGCAAACCGCACAGTTGGCTGTTCTGCTTCATTGATTTCATCATATATGCGATCAAGTTGGTGCTTTGATGCAGTTCGATTGAGTCCCCCATGCTCCATTCTTCACCTTAAGAGTTCATATGCTGTTTTCTAAGAGATCTGACAGATCACGTCATTTTGTTTTTCTGAGATTATGTGAGATATGCCCCCTCCTCCCTAGTTCATTTGTGTGTGTGTGTTTAAATTATTAATTAATGTTTTCTATTTTGGCTGTACAGTTATGACATCACATGCCGCATAACAATATTCTGTCCTCAATTAGCTCCTGGACACAAGATGGCAGAAATGATAGAACGTGCAGCTCCTGCTGCTTTTCTGAGCCTTTTCCTGCATCCGCCCCCAGGGCATCTTGATGGCTGGAGACATTTCGCAAATGATGCCCCCCTCACTGTAGGCAACATTTATCAGTAGATGTGGCAGGAATTAAGCTTTTGAAATAATGTATTAAATTCGGCTCAGTTGCGTTTGATAAGCTGCGGGTAAACAGCTGAAACTGAGGATGTGACATTAAGGAGAAATTAAATTGCATTAAATATTCTCGCAGCTGCCAAACACCTTATATACAGTTTACATAAACAACATGTGCATGTACATAGCTGCATGTACAGTGGAGTAGTTTAGGTGGAATACAATTCTTGCTCTGCTGAGATTTAAATGTGGTGTCTTGGCCAGATCCTTAAATGCAACTTTATTCCCTTCATTAATTACATCTTTGCAAGTAACTCTGGACTAATTCATGTGTTTAGTCTTTCTCGGGTAGAAATTACCACGAACGGCTGTTAACTCGGTGACTGAGAGGGCTGCTGGGAAAAAGTTCCTAACACTTGTCAGTGAGACTTTGTGGGTTTGACCCTGCTGTGAATTTGGCTGTGGCCCTGTGGGGAAAATGCAGAAATCTGTCATTTCTGTTGTGGAAATAGGGGAATGTATCTAAGGCTAAGAGATTAGAATATCAGTGCACTTCCCATACGAGTCAAATTGCTGTTCTTAATTTTGCTATATTGCCTAAAAATAGTCTGTAACAGAGCTCAGAAGTAGGTTAAAGCACAAAGGGTTAAGCAGTTAAAATTAAATTGTGTAGTTAAGTGGTCAAGTGTAAATTATGGGGACAGCCACTGCTGTAGCCTTGAGAACAGCACTGTAGTAACTGACCACTGCTTTGAAAGTTCTCATTCTTCATTCTTTCATTCTTGAGTTGTGAGGTATGCAGAGATAAGGGTCTGGAGAAAAGAAATTAAATCCTGTCTCAAAGTCTGGGAAAGTGAGCACAGTGCAGAAGAAAAGCTGTGCAAATATCTCAGATGACCGCAGCTGGATGCACATTTTTATGCATAGCCTTAGATAACAGCATTTATTTTAACCTGAAATGTTAACTTACAACCCTTCTATTATTATTATTATTATTATTATTATTATTATTATTATTATTATTATTATTATTGATTTTGCTGACATGTTACTTGAGATCAAATTATAATATGAAGTTTTTTCAATAAGTTAGTTGCAGTGATTTATTCATTTACAACCTGGGATGGACTGGTATTCCACACAGGGTGTAGTTTCATAGCCTAGCAGCCTACGGTTTTGGGACAGGCTTCAGACCATCACCATTCTGCACAGGATTATGTGGTTAATAATACTGGACGGAATGTTGGGTGGGTTTACCCATTTATACACCTGGACAATTTTACTGTAGAGATTAAGGGGAAGTACTTTGCTCAGGGGGAACTATAGCAGGAGGTGGTGACCTTTTGGTTGCAAGGCAGCAACTTTGACCCCAACACCACCTGCTGCCCCTAGATATTAAAGGTATTAGTTTACAGGTGTTTTATAACTTTTGTTGAATTTACATTTGTGAACATTTTGTTTTACCAGTTTTGAATGAAATTAAGTGCTGCTAGGGGCAAATGATGGTCTAATGAATGTCCAACTGTAAACCAGGTACAATTTTAGACACTGAAGCAGTGCCTAAAAGGTAGATCTTATTTCATAAGATTAGTTTGGGGTGGGACTGGGGTGTGTTTCTTGATGACAGCGGTGTGTGTGGCGTGTGTCTAGGCAATGGCAGGAAAGCTGCTTTCGGGGAGAAGTGAGGGACACAGGGTTTGCGTTCCGACGAAGCACGGGAGAGAGAGGGTTCAGGGAAAGGTGAAGTGCAGGAAATGAATTCCGTCTGTGTGGAAGTCCGCTGTGTGGCCCGCGGCGCAAAACCGCAAGGCCCTGAATTACAGCCCACCATAAACCCACACGTGCCCACACACCCACACATACTCCTCCCGTAAACACACCGGCGCTTCCACATCCACATGACCACCCCCCCACACATACACATACATGTTCACAGGCCACCCTCATCCCACATGTATGCTCAGCTCCTGTAAAACCACACAGAAACTCACTTTCCCACAGAGTAAATTTTGAAGTGTTAAATCAATGTTGAGAGAGTTTAAAAAACTCTGGAGGGAGTTTGTTTTGAACATGTGGACCATATCAACCCTTTACAAGTTAATTTAACAAATTTACTATGTCCTGTAAACCCAGAATGACAAAAACAATGGTACAACCATCTATCTATCTATCTATCTATCTATCTATCTATCTATCTATCTATCTATCTATCTATCTATCTATCTAATGTCTGTTTCTGTCTGTTCTTATCTGTCTTCTATCTCTCTGTCTTACCTGTTTCTCTACCTTTTTATTTATTATGCACATATACAACACAATACATCTGTGTTGTCTCCACCTCCATCCATGACTCCTCCCTCTCTGTCTAGCACCTTCTCTCCTTCTCCATCTTGGAAAATTTGAAAAAAGCTTTATTGGCACAAAAGGGCTGGCCCAGAACAGCACCACAATGGTATGTAATAAAACACAGTAATGATGTCACCGCATTAGTATCAGCACAGCAGCAGAGTAAACAGCGCTCTAACAGATAAATAGCACAGCTCTGCCGTTCTTCTCAAAATCTCATCCTTTTCACACATATGCTCCCTCTGCCCATCTCTTTTCCAAAAACCACTATTAACTTTGCGTATTGCTAGAGTTCTGTTCTTTCTAATATATTTCTGTGCTGCGCGGAGCAGATTCATGGCCTAGCTGTTGGCCCTCGTTGTCGTCTCCGCTCTTCCTGTCTCTTTCTCTGTGCTCCTCGCCATGTTGGCAGGCCCAATCCACCAGCTGATATCAGCATTCCCTGGCACGGGTCCAACTGGCACTGCAGTCAGCGGGGAGAGCGAGCGAGAGAATGAAAGAGAATGAGTGAATAATGGAGGGAGGGGGAGCGACTGAGAGAATGAGAGGGGGATGGGAAGAGTGAGAATCAGAAAAACAGGAGGAGGGCAACTTTGGGGGGAAAATATGAAACAATAACGGCACGTTGAGACAGCAACAAAAAAAAAATGGAGGCAGAGGAGTCAGAGGAGAGCGTGTGCAATTGATGTTGTGGGTCCCTAGTGAGTCATAACTGTAAGAATACGTCTTCCCACTTGCACTGTATCACCATGTCGGTGTTTCACGCACCTTCATTTTGGCTCATTGCTGTGAGACTGACATCACTCAGTGAAATGGCTTTAATTCCTCGTAATAAAAAGTGCACCGTGCAGAAACACATGTGGCATTGTCTTTGTGTGTAGTGATGCTCTGAATCAATTGCATGTGTGTGTCTGACTGAGGATGTGTGTGTGTGCGCATGTGGATGTGAACTCGATGAGTGGAGATCATCGATCAAGTCTCATCCAGCATGGCTGAAAAAATATATTGATAATTTCATAAAGGGGTCACCAGGATGGGTGTCTGTTGCATGTTACGTTGTGTGTTTCTTATTCCGGTGTTACGGTAGTGTTTGTGCATTGATTTTGTACCTCTTGCTGACAGTGGGCATTTTATGTAAAGTATGACACAACCTTTCACCACAACACATTTTTTACACCCTCATATTGTTTCCTTCGTCTTTGCGTGTTAATATTGTGGAGCCTGTTGCGTGTTTGGTGTTTGTTGCATGACAGTCACTAGCCTGTGCCACTCCTGGCTGCTTTGTGTGTGTGTGTGTGTATGTGTGTTTTCAACCCTACACACTGCATCAGGTCTCGACTCTATATGCTGTGTATGGTTTTGGGGTGTGCTGTTGTGTGTGAACAGGAAGGGTGTGTGGGGAAGTGAAAACATCTGGCGCCCATCCTGTTTGGGACAGAGCGTGTCCTGCTCAACCCTGCACATATCAACAAGCGAAGTGTGTGTGAGACCCACAGCAGCCCACAACACACTAGTGGCCTGTAAGACTGGGCTGTTAGAGAACCCATAATGATAACATGGTTAAACTTTGTGAATCTGTACCTGGTAAAGGCTATAATGGTGGTTTATAAAAATTATTCTTATTATGGGAGCATGATGATAATGATGACACTGAAGGTGGTTTTAGGTTGCTTATTAGTCTTGGCTTTTATACTATGTACATATATAGATGATACCTGACTCCAACAACATAAAAAAAAAAAAAAAATCAAAAAAGTTGCTGACAGTTGACAGTCCCCACAGTATTTAAAAATGTTGTTTTCCTGTTGAGAATTCATTAAAACACCAAAAATCTACATATAATTTCAATAGATCTGTTACAATTCTGATGATGATGATGATCATTATTATTATTAATAATAATAATAAACAGCATTAAATTTTACAGAAGATTGTTGGAGGTGATCTGGGGAAGTCGGCCTTTCCTCTCTCTGACGGACAGCTGGAGCATGGAACACAAACTCTACTGGTGAGGGTACATGCATGTCCACATTATGGGGGGCAGTGGGTGGTGTAGTAATCAGAGGTGCCACTGTCTAATTCAGAGGCTGTTAACCTCCGCTAGGCCATGGTCCCCTTTAAGAAGCTTTGAATACAAATTTAAGAGTGTAAAATGCATTGGAGAAATATGTCAGTTAAATAGGGGTAATAATAATAATTAAGGGAAACCATATGTGTGCTCCATAGTGGGGAAGCCACCCGTGTGTTAAGCTGATGTATCCAACTGCACAATGTAAATATAGGAAAGATAAGGACAAGTAATAATTTGACAGGGACTGCACATTTTAAACATTCAACACAGAGTGACTGGGGCAGGTGTACAAATATATCCTGTCTACCCCAACACACTGGCTCTACCACTGTATATTCACCTAACAAAAGTCTAAAGACATGTGCTTCAGGTAAACTGGTGTTTTTGTGTGTGTGTGTGTGTGTGTGTGTGTGTGTGTGTGTGTGTGTGTGTGTGTGTGTATTAATGTGTCACACTGCTCTGTTGTAAGGAGTTTTCTGTAGTGTGTCTAGCATTGAGCGTGACCTTGGACAAAGGCATCAACTGAAATACTAGTTAAGCTCATCCCTGGTTATCAGTACCTTATTCCTCCAGATATCAGAATAGGTGCTAAGGGGTACAGCTTGTGTTTTTGGGTTACGTAGGTGATGTGTGTAGTCGTTGAGGGTAGCGGTTCTGGGACGCCAGGGCATGCTGTTGAGCCTTCCCTAGGTGTCATGGGCCTAACTCGACAAAACACCTGTGAAGAGAGGTGGCCACTTGATAACCCCGATGAGATACTACATCATCACGTTGTCATACTATGTGTAGGTTTGCGTGTACAGTTGACTAACTGCGATGGCATCCATGAAGACAAAGGTGATGCAAACCATTGCATAGTGGCTACATAGGTTCGATGTAGGTCTGACTAGGACTTGCATGGTGTTAACAGGGCAGGAAAGGAACAAATGTTAGGGTGTTGCATCTCTTTTGAAGTGCTAGTCCCTTTATTAGCACTTTGTATTTGCTATAAATCACTCGCAACTACCACAAGTACCCTAATACCATAAGGAAAAGTTGTGCAAGCACAATGACATGCAATAAATACCAATTAATAATATCAATGTAATGATTTTAGAAATGTAAGTAATAACAACAATATTTGAAAATAACATTTATTATATTCAGCTTTATTAATATCATAAATAATACAACACTCCATTAGTTGCTCCTCCCCTATGGTTTTTGTCTCACTCAGCTGTGTCTTCATAAGGTTTCTCTTTCCCCCTGTCCTTCGTAGAGCATGGATTCACCCCCGGAGTCTGTCCTGGCTCTCTCTTGTGAGCCCCTCCCAGCATCCCCTGCACTTCCCTCCTTGGACCACAGTCCCCTCAACCTACACCATTGCTCCTCTCCAAGTTTCCAGCCTCCAACCTTCTCATGTGAGGATGGTGATGATGAGGAGAGTGAGGACAAGGAGATATTGGTCCCTCCATCTCCCACTCCTGCAGTTGCACTCTTCCCTGGGGGGCAGGAGGCACATAGCCCCTCCCCAAACAACAACCCTCCTGACTTGCACCTGGACCCTGCACCTCCTCCCGGCTTTGGGGCCCTGGAGCTGGCACTCTCCTCCACGCAAGATCCGAGCTGCAGCGATGAGCTGGACCTGCAGCTTTTCCACAATGGCCGGCCGAACGCAGACGGAGGCGAAGGGCAAGGACGTGATGTGGTGGGGTCACAGCCAACACCGCCTACTCTGAAATTTCCTTGTAAGGTGTGCGGGAAACGGTTCCGCTTCAACAGCATCCTGTCCCTGCACGCTCGTGCCCACACCTTGGAGCGGGAGCGCGCCTCATTTTCATGCCAACGCTGTGGGTTCCGGGCCGCCAGTCGGGCCACGTTGGCTGCGCACCTGAAGAGCCACCAGATCCAAAACCGAGCACCAGAGGCACAGGAGCAGATCCTCAAGGAAACCATGCCTGTGATCTCACCAGATTCCAATGAGACACCACCTGCTGTCAGCCCGCTGTTCTTGACCCCGCCACTCATGGAGGAGACAACCCCTGTTACCTCTTCTTCTGCCGAGGACCCATCCTCCTCCTCTACTGTTGCTTTCCGTTGCCACGCCTGCAAAGGCAAGTTCCGCACAGCATCTGAACTGTCACGCCACGTCCGCATACTGCACAACCCCTACAAGTGCACGATGTGCCCCTTCTCTGCCAGCGAGGAGGAGGACCTAGCTTCGCACCTACAGGAGAGCCACCCTGTCCTGTCGCCATTGGAGGTCGAGGACACGCCAGCCCCTGTGATGCCCACAGTTGCCCCAACCCAACCACCAGCCTTCCGGTGTGAGACATGCGGGCAGCGATTCACCCAGTCTTGGTTCCTTAAGGGCCACATGCGGAAGCACAAGGATTCCCTTGACCACAAGTGCCAGGTGTGCGGACGTGGCTTCAAGGAGCCCTGGTTCCTCAAGAACCACATGAAGGTGCACCTCAACAAGCTCGGGCTTAAGGCCACTGCAGGGATAGGTCTGGGTGGGGGTGCGTTGGAAGACCAGAATAAAGCCCCCTCTGGTGGCCAGGCCTTAGGGACCCTCTACTCCAATCTTCACATGAGTCGTGGAGGAAGCGGTGCTGGTGATACAAGTGCAGGAGGAGGAAGGGCAGAGAGGGACTCCCTGGCCAAGTTGGCAGCTGTGGGGGGAGGTGACTCTGGAGCCTCAGGTAAAGCATCGCTGCTTGGCTACCTTGGCTTGCCAAGCGATGGTGCTGGCGCTAGCTGCATGGAAAGGCTGCAGGCTGTGGCGCAGGTGGCTGAGATGGGCAGCGGAGGAAATGCAGCTGGGGGGTTGGGGGACCAGTCATCCATGTGGCATCTCATGGCACGCAGCCTGGCCGCTGCCCAGCAGACCCAGCAGCAGCGGCAGAGCCAGCGCCCCCACAGGAGCTCCGTGGCCGGGGAGGCAGAGCAGATGCGGGCCTACTTGGGCGGGCTCATGTCTCGGGACGATCCTCCTGCTGCCCCATGGGAGTGCCCGGACTGCGGCAAGCTCTTCCGCAGTCTGCAGCAGGCTGTGGCGCACTCCCGGGTCCATGCGCAAAGGCCCCAGAAGAGGGAGGAAAGCGGGAAGAGGGGCGGAGGGGGAGATGGAGGAGGAAGGGGAGGCAAAGAGGTGAGGATGGAGATGCCCAAGGCCGTGGGGAGTCAGCAGCAAGCAGCGGGAACAAGTGCGGGAACAGTAACTGCTGGAAGATATCACGCTATGATGTCACATTTCCAAGGTAACCGAGATCTTGTCACAGAATTTACAGTTCTACATTTCATATTTGTAGATACCCGGCGGTTGCTTATTTTCATTAAAACAGTGTGAATGAAAAACATGAACATAATTTAACCTGACATGTGTCCATTGCATTGTCTCGCTGTTCCTCATCTTTCAAAGGTGAGAACGGTGTCAAGGGGGTCTCATCTGGCCCTAGAGAACGGGTACGAGGCACAGGGATGAAGGACTGCCCTTACTGTGGTAAAGCTTTCCGCTCATCCCACCACTTAAAAGTGCATCTCCGGGTGCACACAGGTGAGTGATACTCATACCTGTGGTAGAGATACTGTGGTGTAATGACGTAAGATGGCGTTATGTCAACATGGAGTCAGCATGCAAGCCAAACCACAAATATACAGTACCTGCCTGTGTTACACTGCCACCTTGTTTCCATAAGCCATAACTATGAGCGAATCTAGTGAACCCCTGCATGTTTTTTTCTAGTAATCTTGTGATTTTAGGAGCTCAGCAATTGTGTTCTGTATTGAAGTTGTGTGCATTTAATAATTTGTAACTAATTTCTTTTCTGTCTTCCTGGGTCACAAAGTAAAGTAATGATTAGAACCGTTACCTTTCACCTGCGGGACTGGGGTTCAGCTCCCGCTCTTGCTGTTGTACCTTTATGTACCCTGAATTGCCCAGAAAAATTGTGCAGTTGTGTAACTTAGTAAATAATTATTTGTCGCTTGGCATGGAAATGAATCATTGTACCACTGAAGAAACATGTCAGGTAAATGAATTAGTAATGCTGTATAGATTGTGCTTACATTTTGAATCTATCACTTAAATAAAAGTAAAATGCATCCAGGTGCAGACCTTTTAATTGTTACTAGGACAGCAAACTTTTATAAATCCATCTCAGGAATGACCTGGTCAGCTATTTTAACATTTCTGTCCATACTTATTTCAGTCTGATGCTTAGTAACCCAAGTAGCCCCGCTAATGTCCTCACAGGAGAGAGACCGTATAAGTGTCCCCACTGTGACTACGCTGGAACCCAGTCTGGCTCCCTGAAGTACCATCTACAGAGGCATCATCGGGAGCAAAGGAGCTCTGGTGGAGGAGGTAATGCCTCCAATGCTACTCCCAACTCCCAAACTGTTACCTCGATGCCTGGCAGTGGGTCTCTGCATAATGAGCTTGCCTCCAAGCAGCATGGGTCCCACACCACCTCCCAGCAGTCTTTCGGGAGGGTTGAGTCCTCCAAACAAGGTCAGCAGTGGCATCTGGGGTCCTCGGAGCACAGAGGGAGGAAAAGTGAAGGTTCCCAAAGAAATTCTGTGAGGGGGATGAAAGCCGAGGTGGAAGGTTTCCACTACCTCTCTGGGGTCATTGGGGGGCTTTTCTCGGGGGGCACAGACCGTAACTGGGGTGGACAATCACCTCAGGCTAAGCTGCCTAAAGTGTCCCGTCGTAAGCCTCTCACTACCAGCCGGATGGTCCCAGCGAATGGCCAGAGTGGTAAAACAGGGGTCCAAGGGACACAAGATGGATTTGAGCCCCTGGACCTTTCCCGCCGACCTTCCCCAGTCCAGGGATGTGAGGAGAATGGAGCTGCAGTGACCCTCAATCAGTGCCTGTTCTGTCCTTTCCGTACTTCCTCTGCTGAGCTCATGGCTATGCATCTGCAGGTCAACCACACCAGCAAGTCCCGTCGCAGGAGGAGCTCCTCAGGAGACACCTGGTCTCACAGGGAAGCCCCAAGGCCTGCTCTTCACCCAGGCATTGATCCAGTAGCCTGGAGGTCTTGGAAGTCCTGGAGAGATGATGTAACCCTTGCCGATGCTGACCGGGCTAGCAGCACAGCCGTGACACATAATGGCCTCCCACGAGAAGAGGTGGGACCCCAGACTCCCCTCAAGTCAAATCATGACTCTAAATCTGACTATCTGAAGACCAGAAGCATGGAATATAATTACAATGAAGAGGAGGAAGAAGTAGAGGAAGATCAAGAAGAGGAAGAACAAGAAGAGGAAGAACAAGAAGAGGAAATGGAGGGAGACAGGGAAGCAGACAGCAGAAGTTCAGATGACTCCCTGAGGTTTGAAAGAAGAGTAACCCATTCCCCAAGCATAAGGTTTGAGGAGACCAACCAGATTGCAGAGAGGAGCACTGGAGACTAACAGAAGTTGAAATACTGTAGGGAACAAGTAGTGCAAGACGTCTACTTAGACAAGAGTGAGAGGAGCATGGTTTTAAAAAGTTCAGGAGCAGGGGTTTACTGTGGTATAGTCAGGTTCTCCTTTGTACCTTTTGTCCAGACCATCTGTGTGGCCACCCCATCCTCCTCACTATAGCATGGACAGACGGAGAGAGCAGATTGCTTTCTTACTACAGTTCCATAGCTTCCGCTGGTGGGACAGAACTGTAAAAAGAAAGACTTCATTCAGGAGGAAAGTTGTCTTCTCACTACGATGATATTTTTCTTTCACCACCCCTTTATAATAACCAGAGCAACCTAAATTTGACATCCTAAACTATACGTTACCATCAGCTTGTGAACATCGGTAACTGATATCTGTACGAACACAGTCACTTCTGTTGATCTTGAAAATGATCGCACCCAAATTTTTGAGGCCTTTTATCTGCTTCTCTCAGCTGAAGTTCATGTTTCTCTCTCCAAGGTTTTTGTGTCAGTTGTAGTTGAGAAGAGGTGCCTTCTTCCGGAGGGAGAGTGACAATAAGAGAAATAAATACAAACAAAAGTGTGAAATGCTTCTGTTAAAGCCACCTGTGAAAGGTCAGCAGTCAGAGCCCAGCAAGAAACGGCTCAGGGCCACTCAGAAACACCGTTGGCCTGAAGATAACTTTTGTGACGGAAACTAACTACTCAAACTCTTATTTCTCACAGCACTTGACTTACACAGCAAAACGTGTTTGCAGTATGAAAGATCAATCTTTAAATCTACACCAGAAGCACTTACTCAGTGTACCTCAGAAGACTGCCGCGCTCTGAACCAGTTGTCTGTTACAGCATCTCGCCAGCTACTGAGCTAAAGCAACCATAATCATTTTTAATTCATAAGTACTTTATGTTTCTACAGCAGTATGTAAAGTCGGACGGTTCAGCAGCCGAGTTTGGAAGGCTTCCGCATCTGTGAGTTTGTATGGACCAAACCTGCTGCAGCTCAGGAGAAGCAGCCCTGTCTGTGAAACTCAGCACGAATTTAGATGTGAATACATTCCGCAGAGTCAATTCTAGAACCGGTTTTATTAGTCACAAAGCTGCCTTTGGTGTTTCATAAAGACTGGCATCTTTAATGCCACTCTAAGCCACTTGACTGCAACTGTGTGTGTATGTGTGCTGGTGTGTGTGAGGCTTCTTCACATGCTCTGGACTTTGAGTGATCGGTCTTCTCTGTACAAACCACTTGCGTTCTCCTACTAGAGAGATCAGGAGTTCAAGACAGCGGTGCCAGAGAGCCACCCAGAAGCTAAGAGCCTCCTTATTTACCTGGACCATCGCAATGCTTCTCACCTGCACGTGACCCAGCCTATCCATGGCCATCTGGTTTTAAAGTCATTTCCAGGTGTGATTTTCAAGACCAGAAAAAAAAAAAAAAAAGGAAAAATAGTGCCTGGCAATATGACACAAAAGGGTCATAACTTTCAAGTATGGTTATAGCAAAAAGTAGCAGCTATGTAAATGAGAAGGTTATATTACGTTTGTGCACCAGAGGTCCCGCTGGGACGCGAATCAAAAGGCTGCAGCACGTGTCCAGTCACACTACTGTACATAATGCTAGCACCTATTAAAATTATGTGAAAACAGAGGGAATATTTCCGTTTTATCAAAGTGCCAGTATTTTTGAGGAGACATTCTCACAGTTATGGGTATATAAATGTGCCGGTGACACCAATTTGGAACCTGTTCCAATGATGGAGCATCTGTACTTGGAAAAAACAATATGCTGTGCACTGTTGGGAGCCCATCGATGGGCTCAGACTCATGATTCATTTACCCATAAGTCCATCGCGAGTTTCCAAGGACAGAAACAGGAGCAAAAATCACGAGCGGTGCAACGGAACACAAATCATTAAACGTTACTCCGTCTTTTAGATCTGTAGTTTTTTTAAGTTATGAAAAACACTAACAAATAGAAAACCCAGTAGAAGACGTGTAGCTTTTATAAGGATAAACAAAAAAACAAAAAAAAAAACATTATTTGAGAGAAAAAAATCATAAACGGAAAGAATATTAATATTAGTAATAATAATAATTATAACAGTTGTGAAAGAAGACTGGAATAAAGCGTAAAATAGATCACTGTGTGAGGGGTATTTTCTCCCTAGTTTTTTTTTCTTAAGTACAACCAAACATTTTTTATATATAATATGAAGTGACTTTGTGTTATTGAACCTGGAAAGCTGCACCGTGAATCATGTCCCCCACCTCCTGTTCTCACAGGGGGGTCCCCATTGCCTGCTGCTGTGAATTTTTTATTCCCGGTTACAAGCAGTAATTTCAATTCCTTCTTTTAAACATATCTAAGCTGTACGCTTCCAGTAGATGAGAAAACGCGGCTTTTCGCTCAGACTGTCTTCTCGCTAGACTGCCACGAGCTCGGTTCAAAAAAACCAGAATTTTCAGCCGTTGTACAGCACTTACTCTGCCTTCTGGGCATCCTTCTCCAAATTATCTAATGTCATACTAGCCAGAGGGCTGATTCTTCACAGCACATGAATATTTCAGTGTTTAAGTGTCTGCGGGGTTTTAAGAATTTCATCCATAATGTAGCCAAACTATTTGATAGCATGAATTATGATTGAAGTGTGAATATACAGCTTGGGGGGGAGGTGAGCGTGTTGCGCCGAGTTTAGGAGGGGGCCGTGATTCTCACTGCGACTTTGCTGTGTCAATCTGTCTGTTATTTTATGTTGTTCTTAGAGCACCTTATGAGTTTATCAGTCAAAATGGTGGTTCTTAGATTCAATACCATCGTGCCTTCTGTTTAAAGCACTTCCTGGAGTAACACATGAGCACCCAAAGCACTTAGTCTATATCACCTAGATTCCAATGCCTGGTCCCCACTTCATTTGTCTCCTTATTTCTTTTTGTCTGCTTCATAGATGCATTTTATCTTTTTTTCCCAGCTAATTCTGTCTATAGGTCACTTGAAAATGATCTTCTGGTTAAGTTTTTTGTTAAATTGAAATACTACAGACAGATAAAGCATTTATAATTGTGTAATGGAAATACAGGAATCTCGGTTTTTGATGGTTTTATTGGGATTTCAGCCTTTCTGCTGCACACCTCTCTTGCTCTCTCTCCTGTTCTCTCTCTGACAAACACCACAGGAAGGTGATGTAAACTAACTGGTATTGAGGCCTTTGTTTAGGTTTATGTTAATTTTCAAATGTGACTTTTTAAATTGTTGTCGATGAGATGGCAGTCCATTGCTGTATTGCTCTTCTTATAATTATTATTATTATTTTTGGTATAAAAAAAAAAAGTGTCTGATGAATGTTGTACAGATAGCACTAGCAACGTTGTGTTTTACTGAGACCACAAACCCAACAGCTCTGCTCCTGTGCCCAACAAATGTTCTTTGCGGAAAAATAATGTATTGTTAGAAGTGCTCAATACAATATAAATTGCTATAAGCAATTAATAAACCTGTAATATTCTTTTGTCCATCAACAATAGAACTGATTAAATACGTATGAAAATAACATTCATAGATAAATATATTTATATGCACTTATATGAAATATTCCTTTGTTCATTAATATGTTGGCATGCTACTTTTTCGCAGAGGTGTTATGGTGTGTTAAGGCACGAGCAGAAGGGAGTCCGTCGCCCGAACGTACGGCCCTGTGTTTGTGTGTGTGTGCTGGTGAGTGCAGTAGGAAGGGCGGACTGACCGCTGGGTTTGAGGTCTCGTGTAGTTGACTGCTATTGCAGTGAGGGAGCTGATCTAACATGTAGTGACTAATATGAAAATGTGGACAGAAAACATTAGAAAAGAACCCATTAAAGAGTTTTTAAAAGTTTTCTGATTGTGTCCTCTTGTTACTGAGTTTGGATTATTTATCCTTAACCGCTTGGGACTGGACTGGTCAGGTCTCAATCTCAGAATCGCTGGCTGCTAAAATATGAGAGTTAAAACCTGGATGGGGTGACAATTCATTGCAGTTTGCCCCTCCACACACTTGCATGCTACAGGAAATTTAGAGTGGCCAAGACACCAGAAACACTCATCTTTGGACTGTGGGAGGAAACCCACACAGACTAAGCTATATTCAAATCACAACCCAGGTGCTGTGAGGCAGTAGCACTATCTGTTGTCCAATCATGCTGCCTTACATCACATTTCCTGTACACTGAATTTAAAAAGGAATATACACTGCATGGCCAAAAGTATGTGGACACTTGCGCATCATACGTGTATATGTATGTTGAACATCCCATTCCAAACCCATGGGCATTCATGTGGAGTTTTTCCCCCTTTGGTGTTATAACACTGTTTAACATTCTTCTGGAAAGGCTTTTCATCAGATTTTGGAGTATAGCTGTGGGAAGAGCTTCAGTGAGGTTGGGTGAGAAGGCCTGGCTCGCATTCAGCATTCCAACTGATCCCAAAGGTGTTCAGTGGGGTTGAGGTCAGGGTTCTATGCTGCCACTCATGGTCTTCCACGCCAGCCTGGGGAAACCATGTGTTTATGGAGCTTGCTTTATACATGGGGGGGGGGTCATGCTGGAGCAGGAAAGGAGCTTCTTCCCCAAAGTGCGACCACAAAGCTGGAAGCACAAAATTGTCTAGAATGTGTTTGGATGCTGAATGGGTGCAGTAGAAACAGTTCAGCTTAGGCATTATAAGAGGGGGTTCACATACTTTTGGCCATATAATGTATCTCACTTAAGCTTTGCACATTTTAATAGCGCTGTTCTTCATCAAATGTAATCAAAGGAACATTTTTACTGATGTTATCATAAACACACATGGTACAAAGTGAAAATCAAATGCTTATAATACTAACATTTACATTTCTTTCTTAAGCTGACACTGAAGATGACAAAATTATCTAGTATTTCTATGACACTATTTATGAAAGATGACTTACAATGATAGACACACACACAGACACACACATGCAAAGGGCAATTTAGGGCAACCAGTTCACCTGGAACACAGGTCTGTGGACTGTGAGAGAAATTTAGGGAAAATCGGTGCTGCCGCCATATAGTAAAATATTACTCTAGTAAAAATGTATCATGTAAGTGTCCTAATGAACAAAACAAGTTACAGGGTGAAGAGTTTTCCATCTGTCAACTTAACCTTGAAGCTGTGGATACAATATGGATGCCGGTGGTGATGCTGGTGGTTGGGGAGGGGTCACCGAGCTTCAGTAACAAACAGCAGAACTTAAAAAGCTGAGAAAAATATTCAAGGCCCTCACCTCATGTAGCCACAGCTAAAATAATAACCAATCTTGCTTATTAGACTGATAATGTAACTGAGCAAAATGATAAAACTTAGTTTGTTTTTTTTTGTTTTTTTTTTTCCTTGCTGCATATTTTAACTTGAATTACTGTGATTTTGCAAACGCTCACCCGGCACTGTTAAAATTGGCAAAGGTGTTTTCCTGCGGCGCGCAGGCGCTAAATATCACAGGCACATTATGGCAAGTAGAGCTTTTAACAATCTAATTCCTGTTATTGAAGCAGTGGCTCACACAGCCTCCCAAATCTCACCCTTAATTGTTCCTTGCAGCTTCCTTAAACCTCACATTTATGTCTGCTTTCACAAACTCACACAGCAGCCAAAATGCCACTCAGCTGACTGCTATATTAATAATGATAACTATGTCCAGTTTTTATCAATCCCTGGACGTCAGACCCCAGGTCCCACTGGCAGGTTTCACAGTGCTCCTTCATTGCAGAAGGTCCTTCAATAAAGCAAGTAAGTGCTTCAGTCCAGGAAGAGGAGAGGTGAGTGAGAAGTAGCGCACCTCAGCCCTTGCGGGTATAAAGATATTTTAAGTGTTTCTCACATCTGTAACTGAAGAAACTTTCCTCCTTGCAAAAGCGGTTATACTGTTGGCAAATAATTATCAAATATATTTATGGCACATATTTGCACCTGAAATCACTGGGACTGCAAGTTTGTAACTTGGTTTGTTTCTAAATCCATCACAGTCTATAAAAGCTTAGTAATAACATGACAATCAGGTTTAAAAAATTAAATTATGAGTCAGTTTATTCCCAGATTAGGTTCCATAAGAGCTCAGGTTAAGCTATGATGAACTAAAGTGCGGTAAGGGTTTCACTTTTTTATTAACTACCATGCCTGGAACATGTATTTGGACTGTGGGTGGCCTTGAAGGAAACCCACACAAACATGGGGTGGCCATGGAAACTCCAGACACATTCAACAGGATTCAAACCCACAGCTGAACCCACAGGCAAGGAGTTCTAAGCCACCAGAGCTATCCGCTGCTCTGCTGTGTCACCCTTATTGAGTGCAGGGGGAGGGGGGTTACACATCTATTGGCTTTATCATTTTCAGGTGCTTCTCATGCAAAACAAAGAAAAATCCACATTCTTTTTTTCAGGAAAGCAGCAACATTCATAAGCTGACTTCATTATTTTCTGGAAAAATCTTATGAACTGGAAAACCCAGATATCAAAATCAGCAGCCAGCGGTACAAAAAGCAAGGTAATTACACGTGTTGAGGCGCCACCTAGTGGTGATGGTTATTACACAGTATTTCCAGTTTTGTGAACTATTACCATGTTGGTGGGATGCTGCTATCCAGCAAAATAATATTAAGTTTGTGTAGTACCAAATGTTAACCATTTAGTAAGTATCGTATTCAGGATTGGCTCTGGATCACCACAATCCTGACCGCGAAAAGTGAATAATGATAATGGATGGGTTGATGGACAGACGGATGGTGTTCTTATTGGAGTCTTCCAGGTGAGTATCCTGCTCAAGGTTATGACTTAAGTAGGAGCTGGAATGTTGGATCCTGACCCAAAGAAGTAAAAATTAGTGGAGTAGAGGTTCACTAGATGAAGATGTCATTCACCCTGATGGCTGCTGGGAAACAGCAAGAGTGACTTTCAGAAGTGAACGTGACTCCAGCTGGAATTATACAACATGCAACGAACTCAAAAGCACATCGAGGCTCAGTTACCTCAGTCTTAGAGGTTCACTGCATTGTAATGGGCAAAAAAAATCAGCTTTAATGTATCCTATACTGGCAGTTCTGAGGTTCTCAGGACAACCTGTTCTAAGGCAACACAGGAACGAGGGCAAAGTTTCTGTAATCTGTAGTGTTTCCTAATAACATGGTTTAAAAAAAAAAAAAAAAAAAAAAAAAAATCAGATCTTTTACAACCTTCTCAGTCTGTGGCAATAACACTGCTCATAAAATTGAGTTTTACCAAATATTTAATAAAAAATTTGCTCTGGTATTGGTTAGTTTTTTTTTTTTTTTTTATAACTCCAGCTGGAGGAATTCAGAGGATAAGTTTGCTGTTATTTTCCACACAAGGAATATGTGCATCCCTGTGCATACCAGCCGATCAGTAAGCCAGTAACTTTGGCCCTTCATGCCCCACATCTTTACTCCTGTCTTCTGAATTGTGTCAATTCACGCATGCACACACACACACACACACACCCTTATTGTATAAAATGAAAACGAAGCCTTAATATTACAAAAAATGATGTTTAAGCATTTCATTTCAGTGCTCTATTTTGTTTGCAAACATTTAATAACTCTAAAAATTTCAAAACTTTTCTTGAAATGTTACACTAATACATTAGTTTTTAATATCAAATCCATAGTGATTCAATGTTGTACAACAATAAAGCATATACAAGTCAAAGGGGTGTGAATGCTTTTTATAGGTGTTGCATACTATAACTGCAAGAAAAAGATCACATTTCTTGCTGATTTAGCTATAAATGGAGACCTGCACTTATTCAATTGGAGGGAAAAAACAAAAAAAAAATATTACTTCAAAAAGTGCATAAAAAAGACACCAAACAAAATTACTTTCTTGTTTACTAAAATCATACAAGTTTTAAACATAGGCAGAGTATAATATCTGAGAGAAAGCAAAGAAGAGAAATAAAGCTCACACTCTGAAGAAACGTCCTTGTGAACCAAAAGATAAGAGAAAGCACACATTTGAGAGAATAATTAAATATTATGAATATCAGAAAAATGCTGTCACGTTCATAAAGCCTGTGATTTCACCTTTAAAAGTTTGCTCAAGAAAAACCAATAAACTTTTTGTTCAACCTGATTCTTTTTTCAAGTTTCTCATTACCCAGTTTCTCTTTACAGATATACAGGGGCACTTTTCATATAAAAAGAGCAAAGTTCAGTTAGAAGTCTTCAAGGATCAAAAATACGAGATTTTTTTTTAAATATTCAAACTTACAAGACCAAATGGCTCCTTTGCCACTAGCAATTTACAGTATTACATTAATTTTACATTAAGTATTTCAGCCCTGAAATTTGCTAAAGGTTTAGAGCTGTGGACAAACACCTCGCCACAGACGCAATGCTGACACGTTCTGCTGACATGTTCTAGATGCCAGCACCTGCTGCTGACTTGATGTGTGATGTCTTTCAACCCCATGTGACTCCACCAGGGCAAAGCAAACCCTCCAGGTTGCACAGCTGCATGAGTACATCAAGGTGGGACCATCTAGACAAGCTCACGTTTGGTATAGGTTTCCAAACTAATCACTTACAGGATCTTCTTACAAACGGCTTAAAAATGTGTCTTCCGCCAGTTGCATGTTTCAGCCAGATCTTGAGACAACACAGTCAATTTGAGAAATGGAGTGAGACCATGCTGGTGCTCTTCAATGCATTAAAAAAACAACACGATGAGGAATACAGGTGTGGCTGAGCGGCTCCATCAGCCCACTGTGAGATTCTGTCCTTCTAAAACCAGACCTCAAAAAGGGTCTGGAAAAGAACAAAATCTTGAAATCGACTCCTCTAAAAAGGTGTTGTAAAAATGGAGATGGAGATTTATCAACACTGAAGAAGGTGCCAGAATCCAGCGCTTAAAGGCTCAGCGCTGGCGTTGCCTCTGTGGCTTCAGAGAGCAACGCACACAGCGTAGGAGCCCAGGTTCCATCCAGAGGCTCGCCACTGGTCAAGATCAGAAGCAGGACCATTTGTGGTCCAACAGCAGGGTGTAAAACCCTTGATATTGCACAGGGTAACAGAGTGGGACCCACTTTCCCTTGTTTTTCCCCAACAGCAAAAAATAAAACATTTTCATATTAAATATACCATCTGAGCAATAACATTAGGAGTAAAATCTGTAATTTCTAAATGAAAATATGCCTTTTTTGGATCTAACATTAAATAAGCTGATTTTTGAAGCTGCTGGAGAGAGAAATATTTTTGGTAATAAAAAAGCTCTCAGATCTGTTTTACCCCCAAGGACAAATGCAAGGTGAAAAGAGAGCAAAGTGCTGACACTAGGGGTATTAATAAAAGAAAAGTATCACTTCTGTTCCTGATGTCCTTCCTAGCCACTAGCCATAAATCTGACAGCGAGAGACAGTCAGCAGTTTTGTCACACAAACTAAGTGTGTGTGTGTGTGTGTGTGTGTGTGTGTGTGTGTGTGTGTGTGTGTGTGTGTGTGTGTGTGTGAGAGCAAAACCTGATCTAACACTGTATGTTGTACACTTAGCCAGGCTACCAGTGTTCACGACTGTCCAGTGTCCACATTTTACCCATCCCAGGTGTGAAATATGACAGTCAGTCATTATCATTCCACCGTAACATTGTGTTTTTGTAGCTGCGTACAATCTGAACACGTGCAACGTGTGGGGGGTATGGAGTGCATTGAACAAAATGACTGTTGTCATCAGTGCGTCAGAATCACTGAACAGCCCGCCTGAATAACTGAGTCAGTCAGTCAGCACTGGGTGCAAATATGCATGTGCTTCTACGTGTGTGTTTGTGTATGTGTGTTGTTCATCTGTCAGGCTTAGTGGGTCAGTACAGGAAGACAGACACTCTCTGTGTGTGTGTGTGTGTGTGTGTGTGTGTGTGTGTGTGTGTGTGTGTGTGTGTGTGTGTGTGTGTGTGTGAGCGAGCAAATGAGCGAGCGAGCGAGAGATAGTGTACTTAGGAGGACATGCACTGCACGTGGTCGGGACCCGCATCCTCATCGTTGGAGGATTCGGCCGAACTCCAGGACTCGTCCGTGTCGCCCTCCGCCCGACGGCTCTGAAACAGAAGCAGAAACATTGTGCAGAACAAACACAAATGACCGCTTTTTGCTTTTTATCTTTGTGCTACTATTGAATTCACGTCACACCCAAGAGCAGCTTTATAATCCCGTGCAATTGTGTACCGAAATTTGGGGGCACAGATTTTTACCACTAAAACAGCAACATAAATTGACATCTGGAAGAAAATTAATAAAATTCTTACTTAGTAAAGAAAGCCTTATTCCAAAATTTAAGATCAGCTGCTTTATAAATTATGCAAATTAAGCACCCCGTGTCTTTGAAATGTTGAAAATTTGTAGGTGAAATTTACTGTCATACAACTGATAAAAAGCAAATAAAGTACCTAAAAAGTATTCAAACCCATGCCACAAAAATTTTTGAAACTCATCAACACAGTCTTTATGGTACCAATATAGGGAAAGAGAGAGAATTTTCCAAATGAAAAATAAAATAAAAAAAAACTGAAACTATTGAATGTTTATGTTTTTTCCCCTTCAGAATCAGTATATATACATATCCAAAACAATGTACAAATACAACATGTAATTTATGTCAATATAGAGACAGAGGTGCTCTGGATATGTTGCTGTTGTGCGTATACTCTAGTCCTGTATGGTCATTTACTGGTGCAAGTGGTCAAATACGTGTTTGACGCCGCTCACTCACCCTCTGAGGACGTCGGTGTCTCATATGCCTCATGAGGAACCAGAGCAGTTGTGTGTCGTACTGGTCACCGTGACGCACACTGTCTTCATCACGCTCGCGCTTGTTCTTCTTCATCACCTGCACCACCAGCACCACCGATGACATCATCAGAAGCATCATCAGAAAAACAGAGATTCAGACTGACCACACATGGTCACGCTGTGAACACGAGTCTGCCCACATTGAAGTGTGTGTAAGTGCATGTTGGCGGCGGCATTAGAGTACACATATGTCGCTGGCACAGCACCTCTTTGAGACCCTTCAGGCTGGTAGGGATCTGGGCGGTCGGGGCCCACAGTTTCACATCATGATCCAGGCCACTGGTGGCTAAGACGGGAAGGGAGGGGTGGGGCTCCAAGCAGTTTACCTGGACAGAGGCACGGGGACAGAACAAAGGACACAGAGTGAGCACAGCTTTAGAGTTGCTGCGGGACAACACACACTAAAACGGCCGCTCACAGATACTGAACCCCGCAAACTGCACTACCACAGTGACAGACAGGTGCTGGCCAGGTATCACAGGTAAACAAGGGTTTGCTTTTTTATGGATGTATTCATTTTCTATCTATGTTTTTGCTTAAACAGTATGCATAACTCCACCATAGTGCAAGTGGGGTCCAAAAAAACTCACAAAAAAAAAAAAAAATCACATTATTGGGAGTTTAATGAGAAATAATATTTTCAGTTATTCTTCCCATTAATTTGTGAAAAAAAGGTTTAATTTATTAGACGTGTAGGTAATATATTGCTCATTGCAAACAAAACATGTATGTAACAAATATAATGGCACACATGCTAAAACTAATAATACTGGGATAACTATACAAATAATAAATATCAGAATCATATTTGTAACTGAACTGTGAAGATACATTTTCCCCCAAATAGTTTATATATTTTCAATAGAATTTTCTTTACTTACATTTTTTTACTTACAAGACATTTGATCTAGATGTAGTGAGAAAGAGAATTTACTTTTTCTTGGAACAGTAAAAGACTTCTGATTGGAAGTCAAATTATCCATATTTTAGGATTTTACTCTTATGTTAATACTACTTTGTTAAACAAACAAACAAACAAACAAATAAATAGAATCAGCAATATTCCCTTGGTCAGGAAATACTATATTATCAGAAGTAAAGACAGTGAAACTTATACCATACACAAGTGACCATCCACTGAAATAAGAAAGTGCCCAACGAGTCAGTGCTGAGCCACCTCGCCTTCCTCAGAAGGATGAGCCAAATGCTTATCATCTTACATCCAAAATTCATGCCATCACTTGGCAAGGAATTACGGGGATTACCTGCATCTGCAAACTGCTTTTTGTACCTATTTATTTTTCCCCTTCCCATATAAAGTTTATATATTTTCAATAGCATTTTCTTTAAGCAACGCATTTTCGAAGGCAGCATTTCCGTCTGCTGCTGCACAACCCTTGCATTTCTACACCCTACCATAAGCTGGTAGCAGACGCGCTCAGGTAGGACACAGGTAGGAGTGTGGAAGTGCATCACTTCTCTGCCTGGTGGTGGCGAAAGTATAAGATGAATAAGATGTGAACCGTAACTCATGTTTAAGAATAAATCAAACATCAGAGGCTGTAGGAGGAAGGTATAGTCCTTCCTTGTTTTACAGACTTGCAAAAACAAAACAAAACCAAAAAAACAAAAAAAAAAATCATAATATACAGATGGTCTCCGAGTTACAATGGTCCATCTTATGATTTTTCGATTTTACACGATGGCGCAACAGCAATGTGCATTCAGTAGAAACTGTACTTCGAGTGGCAGTGATCCGCATCTTCCAGTCTGCTACACGATTGCTAGTGCATTCAACCGATACTCTACAGTGTTTTGCATTGACAGCATTTTTTGAATACCCCCTTGTATCTACGTTGTGTTTTGTGCATCCATCATGTCTACAAAACGCCCATCTGTGTCTCCTAAAAGCGGCATGAAAGTGGCAAGCCTGTAATGACTTTTAAGGTAGGATAGGTTTGGTTAGGCTAAGCTATGATTTTGAGTAGGTAGTATGGCGTGGGTTGGTGGAATCGCGAGACACCACTGTAATAAGTTTAAGTTCCGTTAAACTCTTTTCTGAGTGTTGTTTCCGACAAATAGTGTTGCCATTAGCCGGGAGCCAGCGCTGAACACTAGTTATTGGCTGTAAACAAAAACAGAAGATGCCACAGTTCAAAATAAACAAAATATAAGGTCTTAGCAAGACAGTGCTTGCAGGAGAAGTCACAAGGAAGACCGAGCATTGACAGGAAGTGCGATAGGAACCAAATCCCATCTGTGATTGGTTCCTATACCGATCAGTCATCCAATCAGTGCTCAGTCTGACGGTGGGGGTTGAGAGACCGCCCATATTCCACTGCTAAAGCGACTTACGATGGGTCTATCGGAGACGTAACCTCATCGTAAGACAGGGACCATCTGTACATGTATAGAGGGTCCTATTTTTTAGCATAATGTAGTGAAAATATAAATTTTAAACCAATTTTAGCAGCCAGTCTCCCTATAGCTGCGCTTTGATCAAGTCACATCGGCACCTTATTCATCGCTTTCTGTGTATAACTCACTGCACTGAATATTTGTTTCAAATACAGCACTGACTTTACCCCATTTTGTTACCCAGATTATAGTAAATAAAGTGTTACTTTGGTGCACAAAGCAATATTATATGGAGCCTTAGTAAAAAAAACTACTCTTAAATTGCGAATCTGATTTTCCAGACTTCTTCCATATCTGAAAACCTCCCTCCCCCATATAGTCTGGAAAATTCAAGATAGACTGTACTCTGATTTTCTACAGTTTTAATTTAAATTTAATTTTTTTTATTTAGTATGAAGTTAATAAAAATTAAATTAAAAATGATTACAGCATTTTTATTGAGCATTTAGGAAGGGTCTGTTTTGAACCCACTTCTGATTTCCTAAGAAATTTGCATGAGACAATCTTTAAAAATTGTCTGTTTATTTCATGTCAATTCTATATGCAGCCATTGGTTTAATTTACACTGGTAAAAACTGTGGTACTGGTCAAAATGACTGCACTGCTGTATCAGTCAATCGGGAGAAATAAACAAATGTCTGCCAAAAGAACAAAAGGACTGAAGTAAATGTATAGCCACTCTACCTGAGATTTTTACACAAGCTGTGTCGAAAAATAAACCGAGACGTCAACATGTTAAACTCTGATTGGGATGTAATGGTAAAAGGGACAGTGAATTTATGAACAAAATGGGCTAGACTTTCCATTTCCCATTCGTGTTTATAAGGAGAGAAGCCAGTGTGTATCTGTTTCTGTCCGGCAATTTCTCACCACTCCACCTTTGTCCCCCTCCATGAACTGGACGATATGAGCCGAGTTCTTTTCCCACAGGTAGATGTGTCCGCAGTCACTGCCGCTGACCACAAACTCGCTTCGCGGCCCGTAGAAATTTACCCCCTTTACTGTGGGACAGACGGAAGGATATTGGAGCTGAACCTTTCCGAAGAAGAACACGATTGGAAAAGCCACACATCCCGCCACCCCCTTCCCCCAGCATCACTCACCGGTGGCATTGTTGCGGTGGCCCTTGTACCGCCGAATGTAACTGGCCCCATCGCTATGGCTGCTATCAAACAGGTAGATGTCCTCATCGTTGTAGCTCGCCAGTATCTCTGCCACACCGTGCAAATAACACATGTGTTACCAGGGTATTCCTGCCTGTGAAGAACTTTGTGAGGCAGTGAATGTGTCCCATTTTACCTGAGCCATTGTTGCTGTACACAAGACAGGTGATGTTGGCCTTGCCCTCGGTGGACACCAGATGGGACGGGCAGAATTTTTTCAAGACCCCATTGTTGTCGTTCTCATTGATCTTCCTTTGGTCGTAGATCCTGGGGGAGGAGCGAGAGGTGTGAGTGCAGGGTTCGCCTGGCAGCGCCTGAGGAAACAATTGTAGCTGTCTGTTCCACAGCGATGGGAGACCTTGTGATGTGCTTACATTCCACCGGTGAGGCACTGCGAAGAGCCACAGTAACTTTTTATTTATTTTTAAACATACTTTTCTCTGCTTAAATGCGAAAAGAGTCAGGGCAGTGTGACATATGAGGAGAGGTATGGAAAAAGACAGAGATAGAGAGAGAGTGATGGGCAGAAGATATTATCACAGTAACACAGTAGCAGGGAAAACATAATGGGAGTGAAAAAAAAAATCACTGAAGCTTCTGTTCTAAGAACATGACGATAGCGTGCTGGAATGTTTGTGTGTGCGCACGCGCATGTGAGTGTGTGCGATCCATTTTCCTGTACACACAAAGAAATACACACACAATCTCCATGGAGCTGGGACAGATACCTGACATACTGGTCTCTCCCACCCACAGTGAAGTGGTGTGTGTTTGCAGGATTCACAAATATCGAATAGAGTCCCACTTTCCTTTCAGCCTCCTTCACCACCACCAGTTTCCTGTTAAGAAATTATTATTATTATTATTATTATTAGTTATTCGTTGCCTCTGAGAAAGTGGGGTCACTGAAATGAAAGTTTACGTAGCAATTATGAGACGTTTCATAAAAAAAATTACCTTCCATAAAAATAAGATTACTCACTTTTGCTGGCATGCCATCTCTTAAGCACAAACCTGATCATTTGTAGAGTTTCGCAGCCATTGTTGGGTTTTGATGGGATTGACTGGATTGATAAGTAAGTAGTATTTTGCGTACACAATACTACTACATGCACAAAGCTGGTTAGAAATATATTGTTGATTATTCCCACATAGGACAGCAGGTGGCATAGTGCTTAGAGCTGCAGCTTGTGGACTTTACGTTACAGGTTCACACTCTTCAGCAGAGTACCTACCTACTTGATAAAAATGACCAAACTTTGTAAATAGTCAAATCATTGTAAGCCACTCTGAACATAAGTGTCTGTTAAAAAAGTAAATATGGGTTGAGAAACTCATTAAAAATGAATTCTAAGCCAATTTGCTAAGTAAATCAGTTTTTTTCTTAATCTTAGAAAAACACAGTGTGCTACATGTTCACATGATGCTTAGCTGCTGTGTAATAAATTCATGAAAATGTCCAATTCTTTTTGAATCTCATTGTATATACAACAAGGACACCTTTTACTGTATCAGTTCAGGGTAGGCACCCTGCTCATGGATAATAATGCAAGAGTAGGGATCTGAACCCACTTCTTCAGCATGAAGACAACAGTTTTAACCACCACACCACCTGCTGGATGTAACACATCCTCACAGCTTCCCCTCCCCAACACTAAACCAAAATATTTTAGTGAGAAATATAAGGGGTACTAAAAACCCTTATGCGTTCTCTGAATACCGCTTAGATATGACACTGTTACACCATAAGGCTCTACTACTGAATGTTGTAGTAGGTCAAGGCTTCAATTCAGGGACCATGTGTGTGTAGCCTTTTGGTGAAAAACTGTCCAAACCAACGAGCTCAGGGACTCACGTGGCAGGACGGTCTAGGCGCAGGTCGATACCGAAAACCACGGCGTCCTCCCCAGCAGATAGGAAGGAGCACGGGGAGTCGGGCTCCAGGGCAAGCTGAAGGACAGGGACAGGGGATGAGGGGGTAAAGTGGTCAATCACCCAGAGCAGCTTCTGACTATAACGCTATTAACAAGATCTTATTTTACTCTCCGATCAGCAAAGATCAATAAAAATTCATAAGAGAGGATAAATTAATAATTAAATAATTACATACGTAAATGTAATTTTGATGTTATGTAATGTTTTGGTGCCATTAAAGAGTTCTAATTATGTGACTTACAGTCACTATTTATAGTGTAGAGATGCATGTTTAAGCCATGTCCCTCTGCCCCCCACTGTTATTATTTGTCTCAGTCCAATGCATTTTGCCACAGGCACAAACAGTTACGACAGCTATGAATTTCTGAAAAAGAGCTAATCCAGTACTGTTCTGTAGTTGCATAATGGCTACTGTATTAATAAACAAGTCCAAGCATTTATTGGACGTCTGCCCAATTCGTGCTTCATCCATCTCACATCCACCATTTCCGCATTATCTAGTACCGCAATATTTACTACAGTCATAACACTAATTTACCCTAAAATAATGTGTAATGAACATGTAATGCAGGTAATAAAATGAAATAAAGCCAGCATTATAATAAAAATACATTCAGTACACTGAATTGTATGCAGAAGGTAGTGAATAAAGCACAGAAACAAGGGGATCAAAATGGCACTAGAGGGGACTGGGGGGCTTTGCACTGCCTTACCACACTAACAATGGAGACGGTCGGACAGTCCTTTTTTTGAGACACACTATGAAAACTATTTAAAGAACTATACATTAATGAAGTTATATTCTCAAAAAAGCTAATAGAATTAAACATTAAATAGTTCAGTCATGTTTTTCCACCTTAAAAAAAATGAGATTACTGAACTATTTAATGTTTAATTGTAGTTCAGTTTTTCACCTTAATTTGTGACAGAAGGGTACCAACAAGAGTGAAAGGGAAGGTCTATAAGATGGTAGTGAGACCAGCTATGCTATATGGGTTGGAGACGGTGACACTGACCAAAAGACAGGAGGCAGAGCTGGAAGTGGCAGAGTTAAAGATGTTAAGATTTGCATTGGGTGTGACGAGGATGGACAGGACTACGAATGAGTATATTAGAGGGGCAGCACAGGTTAGACGGTTTGGAGACAAAGTCAGAGAGGCGAGATTGTGTTGGTTTGGACATGTGCAGAGGAGAGATTCAGGATATATCGGGAGAAGGATGCTAGGGATGGACCTGCCAGGCAAAAGGAAGAGAGGAAAACCTAAGAGGAGATTTATGGATGTGGTGAAGGAGGACATGCAGGTGGTGGGTGTGACAGAGAAAGATGCAGAGGACAGGAAGAAGTGGAAACAATTGATTCGCTGTGGCAACCCCTCACGGGAACAGCCGAAAGATAAAGAAGAAGAATGTTTTCACCTTACATTATGCTAAAAACAGGTTTTTCCCAACATAATTTCTGTTTTTTGCCTCTAAATACAAAAAAATAGAATCAAGGGCTGCTGAATTGAGGATGGGCTGTATAATAATTATTAACTAATATTTGGCTGACACAGTTACCCAAGGTGACTTACAGTGATAAATACTCTGCACTAAACTCCCTAGTCATCCACATATTTAGAGAAGTGCAATGTGACACATCCCCCCATGCCCCTATGCTCTCTCTCTCTCACACACACACACACACACACACACACACACACACATACACACACACACACACACACACACACACACACACACACACACACACACACACACACACACAGGCAAATTAGAGTCACCAAATACATTTCTGGACTGTGTGAGAAAACCAACGTAAAGCACAGGAACAACATGCAAACTCCACACAGACTGAGCTGGGTTCGAACCCTGTCCAAAGGTACAGAGCTGTAAGGCACCAGTGCTTCCTACACCAAAAAAACTATAACTGTGTGTATTGACTATATCTCAAAGTAAACGTATGTATACACACACTAACACCCCGTTTGTCTGTACCCTGTGGGCAGCGCCCTTGTGCTGGGCGACCCTCTTGGTGTTCTTGCAGCGCTGTGTAGCGGACAGCTCAGCCACCCGAATCTGGCCATCTCGCGCACACATGGCCAAGGTGGAGTCTCCACTGTGGGGTAGGAACTTGGCCTGAAACGAAAACTCTCCAGTCAGGTCCTCCTGAATCCCATCACGCAACACCCTTACCCATCTCCCCACGCTGGGTGAGAAACCTGGCCACCAGTCACGCCCATTTACCTGAAATACGTTGCTCTTATGGCCGCTGTCGAAGTCGAGCTCAGCCCTGCGCCGTGCCCAGTCCCACAGGACCACGCGGAGGTCGTCACTGCCGGATGCCAGGCGTGTGCCGGATGGGTTGAAGTGCAGCGTGTTGACGCAGCCCCCATGCCGCTCCAGCCTGCACTGCAGCTCCAGGCGCTGCACCAGGCCCCTGGCCCCACATGCCTGTCGCACAAACTGGGTACTATGCCCGATTTCACGCTCCCGCAGAGATGGCACTGCTCTCCAGGAAGGCACTCCCAGCTCCAACACCTCTGACCCTAGCCAGTCCTCCATTGCCTGCTCATCTTCCTCAGTCTGTTGCTCCTCATCCTCTGCTTCATCCTCCTCTTCTGAGCTGGAGGAACTGTGTGAAACCCTGCCTCCTGATGGCTCCCGCTCCCTCCGACGCTTCCTGGTCTCCTTGTCCCCGCCCCGCTCCTTGTCCATCATCCTTTCCCTTCCACTTCTTCCATCCTCATGTGCTTCTTCCTCCTCACTGCCCTCCATGGTGTCAGCATCCTCCTCCTCCAGTTCCGGACCAGTTGTGCTCTGGGAACCTGTGGTTGTGTGAGGAAACACCAGTTATGGACAGAGGCCTCAAGTTATCTGTTTTTATCTTCATATTAACATACATTTAAAAATGTTATTTCATGCGCTTATGTTTAGCGTACATGCCAGTCTCTTACATAACAGCTGCAGCTTCCAGTCAGAAACCAGGTTCACAAGAAAGAGATTTGACCGTTTACATCTATTTTACTCATTTTTACCGTTTATAAAGCAAAGTAATGTTTACTGTACCAATTCAGGGTAAAAACCTTGTTTCGCATTAATGCTATTTATCTATATTTCTATCAATTCATCTGCACTTTTCTCCAAAGCAACTTACACAGATATTCTCGTTGTGATTACCCAGGATCATTTTTACTATATTTATTCAGAAAGGTGCCTCAATTACTAGTAGCAAGAGGTGAGATTCAAACCCAGAACCTTCAAGTCCAAAGGCAGCAGCTCTAGCTACTATGCTGCCACCTCTATTAGTTTCCTGCATCTACATGAAATTATGTAGCTGACACTTTCCTCCAAAGTAACTTACAAATATTTACCCATTTATACAACTGGGCAATTTTTACTTTAGCCAAGTCAGGGTAAGTACTTTACACAAGGGTACAACAGCAGGAGGTGGGGTTCAAACCTGGGCCTTCTGAGTACAGAACAGAGTTCTGACTGCTGCAACATCTGCTAGGATTGTACTCCTATCTGCATGGACTTAAGGTACCTGACCCACGTGCACCGTATTTTCCTGGGACACTTCAGGGTTAACCATCCAGCTCAAGGATACTGCAGAGCTGGCAGGGACTTGGCCTTGAGCCAGCAACCTTCAGGTTATAAACCCACGTGCTTATAGGAACACGTAGTATAAAATGAAATGAACTAAAATGAATCCACTTGCAACAGCAATTTCAGAGTGTCAGCCATGTTGGGGACTATACTAATGTGTTTACAAAAACTGTTTTTGTGTTTGATAGGAAATAACTAAAATTATATCTATTGTTGTTATTGGAGGAGCAGGAATGTACCGCCATCATTTTCAGTTGGTCCCCCATCAGGGTCTGCTCTGCTCCTCTCTCCTGGATCAGAGCTGCTGGAGTCTGCAAGGGAAAGACACGGCAAGGTGTGAGAGTGAGAAGAAGAGTGAGAACAGAGTGAACACTGGGGGGGGGGGGGGGCAGGAATTAGAGAGGAGACTGATAAAACACTTCAGACCATCAAGCGAGTGTTTACTGAGACTGCCGTGGAAAGTACTGTGCAACAAAAAGGACTTCACACTCTAAGCTGCTGTCAAGTGCAAAAATGACAACAAAATTATTTGTATTCATTCATTTAGTTGGTGCTTTCCTTAAACATCAGGTTTGTATATTAATATACCTACTAGGTTTTACCCTTTAGAGAGGTGGTTAACTTTTATTATCTCTATTCAGTGTAAGTTCCTTGATCAAGGGAACAACAGTGGGATTCAAATCTGGGTCCTTCAGTTGGAAGGTAACCACTCTAACCACTACCATACTTGAAAGCCCAAGTAAACACGGTAATTATAAACAAATAATTAAAATATACAACTTCACTGTCAAGTATTCTAAGTAAGCATGTGCTGTTATAGATAAAAGTACCTCCTTTTTTAAACCTACACCCAGAATGATAAGCAGAATTGTTTTTTTCTGACAAATGTACAGAAAGTAGGCTGATCACACATATACACTTGGCAAAAAAATATATTTGTATTGTTATAGATACCTAAATAAATGATTTTCTGTCTGTCTTTGCAAAATGTGCAGGACAAATACTGTATTTGCTAATACATTTTTTGAAATTGTTCGGAAAGAAAAAACAGTTGGATTTTTTAGATTAGCCAGCCTTCTGACTTTCAGAAAAGTTGGCCATGGTTACAGCTAAACTGCTAAATCAAAGCTTAAAAATACCAGAAACAGTTATGTAAATTCTATAGTTAATACAGTTTCATTCTAACCCCTCCCCCTGTATAATTTCTCCTCTTTTTACCGCTCAGGGGTGCAGAAGTTTCCTCTCTGCTAGCCATCCTGTATGTGTTCTGCAAACATAACAGAACAAGTTATTAAACATCAGCTCCAGTGTTCCGGTATTACATAATAAACTGCATTATTCTCAGTATAAATTAAACACAAACTAAACAAAAGAAAACCAAAGCAGCACAAAGTTTTTTTTTGTTTTTTTTTTAAATCTGAACATCAGCAATTTGTCTGGTCACACTGTCACCTGAACAACAGATCATGCCATAACAATACTACTACTACTACTACTACTACTAATAATAATAATAATAATAATAATAGTGATAGTAGTATTAATAACAGATACTACTACACAGTATAATAAATAATGCAAGTCTTTGTCATTAGCAAGTGCTTTAATAATATTAAGGGAGTTTATTACGTACATGTATAAAGGTAATAAATACAGAAATATAAAATCACCTTTTATACCGCTGGTTATTTTTTAATAATATGTAATACACATAAATAAATGTATATTATCTGTGCCTGAAGACGAAGGTGACAACTATAACTGTCAACCGCGTCGACACAAATGTGTTTACGTTCCACTCAGACTCACACACGAAACAAAGTGGAGCGACAACAACGACGCGCTGTCCTCTTACCGCTTCGCCGCGATCGGTCGCTGCCGGAGGCTCCGCTTCTACTGGCGATCGTCGCTACGACGCTGCATGCCGTGGCCGAAACGACGGACCGAGCAGACGAAAGTGCGTCGCCACGGATCACGGGGAAGCGACACAACGGACGGCGCTGCGCTCTCTGTTTATGTTTTCCTGGGCCTCGGTCACTCGCTCGCTCGCTCACTCTCGCGAGTCAATTCTCAGCAGCCAATGAGGAGCCGATTCCAGTGACACCTGTGCGAACAAGGGGTGCCGGGATTTGTAGTCTTTTTTTGTTTGTTTATCGACCCATTGCAGTACAGAACACTTGTACAATCTTGCGAAAAAGTATTCATCCCATCCTCTTTTCGCCTGTTACTGTAATTTGCCACACTGAATGGTTTTAAGTCTTTAGAAAAAAATGTAACGGTAGACAAAGGGAACCAAACTAAACACGCAACAGTTTTTAAATTATTAGTTTAATCCAGCCACAAGGGGATGCACAAACCAGTGTATTTCTTCGTGCCGGTCCCAAGCCCGGATAAATGGATAGGGTTGCGTCAGGAAGGGCATCCGGCGTAAAAATTTGCCAAACCTAATATGCGGATAAAATTTGTGACAGAAGGGTACCAGCAAGAGTGAAAGGAAGGTCTACAAGGTAGTAGTGAGACCAGCTATGCTTTATGGGTTGGAGACGGTGGCACTGAGCAAAAGACAGGAGGCAGAGCTGGAGGTGGCAGAGTTAAAGATGTTAAGATTTGCATTGGGTGTGACAAGGATGCTCAGGATTAGGAATGAGTATTTTAGAGGGTCAGTCCAGGTTAGACGGTTTGGAGACAAAGTCAGAGAGGCGAGATTGCGTTGGTTTGGACACGTGCAGAGGAGAGATTCTGGATATATCGGGAGAAGGATGCTAGGGATGGAGCTGCCAGGCAAGAGAAAGAGAGGAAGGCCCACGAGGAGATTTATGAATGTGGTGAAGGAGGACATGCAAGTGGTGGGGGTGACGGAGAGAGATGCAGAGGACAGGAAGAAGTGGAAGCAATTGATCCGCTGTGGCAGCCCCTAATGGGAACAGCCGAAAGAAGAAGAAGAAGAAGTTTAAAAGAAGTCAGGAAGTTGGGAAATAGATTTTACAGCACAATACCTCTACTTACAAACATGAAAATGTGCATAAGTTCATCCATTATCTCACAAAAAATGTTGAACTAATACTCTAGATCTTAATATCTCTGTTTTTTCAAGTACTAGGATCAGTTAAAACACAATGTAAAGGATGCAATTAAAGTAAAATTCGCTGTAAGGCTTCTATTTATTCCATTTTGAAGAACCTTCTATTTGTTTAAAATTTTGATCTGTAGCTGTAAAGTAGGATCACATAAGAAGAAGATATTAAAACATACTTTTCCTTAAATTCCTTTACCTGAAATTCCTGACAGCAGGTTACTGGTCCTGAGCAAGCATTGGTCAGACCTACTCATCAAAAAGTGTAATATAGACACATATCACTATTTAATTCCTGGATAGTATCTCTAAAGTCTCAGGTGCACCTATAAAAAGTAAAAAAAAATATATCAAATAAAATACAGTCATCGCTCAATTTAGGCACCTTGTTGGTTCCGGAAAGTCTGTGTTGTATTAAAATGTGTAAATTTAGACACCTATTTCCATTATTTCCAGCAGGAACACTTATAATGCTTTCCAGTTCAAGTTCAAAGCCCCAAACTATCTTCCCCAATTTTACCATAATTCTGAAAAACACCTTGTAGCTTTTGAAGCAGAGTGCTGCAAAATTGAACAGTGTAAAATAAACAAGACATTTGGTGTAATGAACTGTTACTGTTCTTGTGCACAGTTGATAGTGATAATGTTAAGGGTGGCTTTTGTCCCAATGGACATACAATCCAGCTTCAGGTACAGGAGACGAACGCAGAGCAAAGAATGGCTTCTTATGGCTGCGTGGCTACATGACCAGTCAATCTGTGCTCTACACTGTACACAGGGTGCATCTTTCAAATTTACTCCATCATTGTTACTCTAAAGACATTTGTGTGCAATATCTGTTTTATTTATTTATTTATTTATTTATTTATTTATTTATTTATTTATTTAACAAACAATGTTTGGATGAACTTGTGATGCTGGATTCTTTGTCTTTATGGCTAATATTTTTTTGCTGGAGTATGTTGCATCAAGCAGATCAGCACGTATTTCGAGACCTGCTAATAAAAATAAATTGCTTTCATTCAAAAATGCGTTGTGCGAGTTTGCTCAAATCCCCCCCATCCCAACACCCTACACCACCACGTGGTTCCTTTCTATCTGTGCGTGTTTTGCTGCCCTCTAAAGTGAAAAAGTGGAACTGCAAGCCTTTTGCGCTCAGCAAACTACAAATGGAAGAAAACGCATGCCAAATATGTACCCTGTACAGCGATAACAAAAAACGCATAACTCGAATTTTTGTCAGAACAGCTATAAACGTACTATATTAATTATAAGTGTTTTAAATGCTTAAGAAAATAAAATGTGTTGCACATTTACTAAGCACAACTGCTTCAGTACATCCTTTGATTTGTATAATACGGTAAAAAAAGCAATACATTAATGACTTTCATTTTGACATTTGGTATTGTGCATTTTATAAACACTTTAAAACAATAGCTATGCAAAATATCGTGAAACATTTGTATATATATTTTTTTTTTCTTCCGTGTATGTATTTATATTAAAAAAAATGTATACTGTAAATTGTAGGTCTCTCAACAGCAGAATCAAGCCATTTATTAACCAAAACCCAAAAAGACCCAAAACAAGTCAGGTCGTGCGGGCACATCTTTATATTCGCATTAATGTAAACTCTTCTTCGCCCATATGTTCGTCCATAACTGTTCTAGAGCAAACTCGCCGAACCTTCAGCAAGCACAGTCAAAGTTGTAAGTAATCGATCTCAGGCAACATCTGTGTGAATATTTATTTCGAATTCATTCAGACTTTTTTAACACGCGGGGGGGGGGGGAGTGACTATACCGTTTACATGGGGGGGGGGGGGGGTGCGAGCGCCGGTCGCGACAGTGGCTCAGCGCTCAGTGCCGCCGGAGCTCTGCTGGGGGTCGCATCCTGAGCGCGAAGACAGGGACTTCTGAGCGTCTACCGCCACCTGCAAGGCGTCCTTCCCCCGCCAGCATTTAACTGCTTTCTTAAGACGACGGTGTGAACGTGCTTCTCTGTCCCACAATGAGCGAGGTGAGTGAATTTAAGGTTTCCTGTACTTTCTTCCCCATTTCCTTTGGTGCACTGAAATATCCTCCTGCCAGACACCCCACGATATCTCATTTTATTCTCTGTTTATATTTGCTTTAAATTATTCCCAATGTATCACATGTCTACTGAGAGCAGCTTCACTTTAGTGAACCACTTAACCACAAAGTGTATTATTATTTATTATAAATTATGATTATCTTTTATTTAGCCGACTCAGAGAACGCTTACAATGTTTAAAATAATTCTCCCATTTGTACTGCTGAATAACTTTTATTACATCAGTTCAGAGTAACTTCCGTATCCTCACCAAGACAGGGTACTACAGTATAGCAGGAGTGGGATTTGACCCCAGAACATTCAGAAATTGAATAGAATCTTGTTAGCTATGAGTTGTTAACAAACATACATAAATCAGAGGTGCATTATTAATAATTCCAGGATTAAGCTGTTAACAATACCACATTATTATTATTATTATTATTATTATTATTATTATTATTATTATTATTATTATTATTATTATTATTATTATTATTACTGCTACTGCTGCTGCTGCTACTACTACTACTACTACTACTACTACTACTACTTCCACAGATTATACTAGGCAGTTTCCACAATACTGTTTGTTAAACAGCTGGCACTTACAGTATGCTCAAATGTAAGTAGTATTTTTATATCATACACACTTTAATAAACTGCAAAATGAGACCGTGAGGTGGGCAGGGGGATTTGCATTCTCAGATAGCAGACAGGGTGCCATTATGGAAGTCGCTCTTTTTTGTTGCACCGAGGACGGTGGACAAGGACAGAAGTGTTTGGCTCTTTGTTTAGGCTGAAGGTAGAGTCTCTTGATGGTATTACAAACCATGGGCCTGGTCAGACAGCCAAACTTGGCGATAGACACACACAGGGACACACCAAGCTGCACCTCCCTTTCCTAAGTCCTGCGCTGACCGGATAATTAATTTCTAAATTAATATCTTAAGGGCTCGCCCCCTGATGATGGTGCTCCAGTAGTTATGACCTGGGATAATTAGATTTTAATAGGGCCTTGAGAGCTTTGCAGGGGAGTTGGAAGAGGCAAGGGAAGGCCTTCTGCTCCAGGATGTGTTGTACCACAAGAAATGGGGAGGGGGGTTCTCCAGCTTTAAACTTGCTTTTCTATACATTAACATTGATCTATTCATTATTAGGTATTGCTTGTAAAGTGCAGGAACTCAGTGGTTCAGAGCCTATCCCGGAGGCATACTGTAGAACACCCTGACTAACCTACAGGACACCAGGCCATCAGCTGGGAGCAATTCAGCATGGCCAAGCCACTTGACGCACATTAGTTTGGAATTTTAGCGAAAACCCACACGAACACAAGGAAAACATACAAAGTTCAGATGGATTGGGAAGGATTGGAACGCCTAGCAACCTACACCGTTCCAGTGCTAAGAGGTACCAACACTACCTACTGCACCACTATGTTACCAGTTAATCATACAGCAATTTAATCTTTCTCTGAAATTTTTAAACAGTGTCCAGTTACTGGGTGCTGCTTCTTACTGTGAAGTTATACTGCAGTAAATAGCCAGAGTGGTGTATACATTAGTGTTGCAGTTTCAGCTTCAGAAATAATTCCAGTGAGAATGACTGCTTTATTTATATAAGTGCAAGTCTGTTGGACATCCACAGATGGAATGAACATTTCAAGCAACTTGTAGAAGGTTCAAACAAAGATTAAAGAAACTAGATTTCAACACAAACCATGGGCAATTATTTGGAAGACAAAACCAGTTTAACCAGATGAACAAATATGTTTAATCTATTTTCATTTCTGCAAGGTGTTTGCCACTGAAAGCAGATCAGGCCTGATGCTGGAGACAAGTTTTTTCCTCCTGGTTGGGTTTTGATTCCTCTTTGCAGGAGTGGTGATGGTCTTCTGCTTTTCTGTTTCAGACGAGACCCAGCGGAAAGGAGAGTGCCAGCCAGGTTCCTACCTCTGAAAACAAAGGTCTTTATTTCTCTCAGTTACATTCAGCTGATTCCAGGTTTTCTTTGCCTAGCATTTTATTTCTAGTGTATTTTATGTAACTTGCATAACTCACATCATCCCCATGCAAGTGTCCTGCTTTACTACACCATTCTGGTGATGAATAAACCCTCTTTCTCTCTCGGTCCATCTGCACTCCATGGCTTTGATGTTCTGAATGGTTCAGCTGTGGTTGCCAATGGCTGCAGAAGGTTTGGACGAGAGAGCAGCCACGTCACTCTGACATGCATTCACATGCAACACATTTCATTTACATGGAAATAGGGACCATGTCCTGTCCAGCAGATACTGGTAGCTATGGGCAGGCCAAAACAGGGAAAAAGTTATTTCCCAACTCCACCATCTCATTCCTTCTAAAACAAACCAGCATTTTAATTTTCAAGCTAATTTTCATTCTTTTTTGACTGCTTTCTTCACCCATTAAGCTTCTGTGCTCCTGCTGCTGTGTCTCTGTCTCGCTTTACATTCCTCTCCATATCCCTTGATCCTCTCTGTCCTCCCATGGCTTCTTGTTTTCCTAACCAAGGGGAAAGCATGCTGCTGGCATGGCACCAGGAGCACTTTGGATACCTCAAGAAATACATATGCGAGCAACGTTTAAACAACAACAGAACAATGGAAAGACAGTAACACACCCAGGGAGGCCTGTTTGTATCCAAACTTGGTCAAGAGCAGACTGGTTGGTGTAAGACCTGTTCCTTTCCACTGACACACTGTTTTGCGTATGTGTGTGTGCCAAAATGTGCATGACTGCTTGCTTCTCTGTTAAGTTTGCTTGAATTTGTATGCATACTGTCGTGTGTGTGTGTGTGTGTGTGTGTGTGTGTGTGTGTGTGTGTGTATTCCTTAGAGGTATGGTAAATAAAGGCAATTTAATACTGTTAGGGTTGAATACCAAATCTGTACAATGGAACTGTAGTTGTTGCTACATAATCCCTACAGACTCTTCCACAGGGATTAAGAATTAGTTTATTCACAGTTGAATAAATTTGTCTTTTTTGTTCTAAGAGTTTTCTTGCCAGATTTTCTGTGAAATACTTTTGATAGATATTAATCATAAACTTGGTCTCATCTTACACCATTACAACAAGCTCCTGAATGCAGTACAAAGAGAACATTTTAGTGTAACCTAGATACTCTGTGCTGCCTACATTTCAACTTCAACACCATGGGAAATAATTTTAAGCATCCTGGGAACTTGAGAGCAAAAAATAGGTTGATGAACGTTGAGAATCCATTAAAATGATTCTCACTCTGTGAATGAGGTCAGAAGACCTTGAAAAAACACCAATGACTTCTCAGACTGCTTGAAATGAGCATGGTAGGTAGCATAACATGTCTGACATGAGTGCAACTGCATCAGCTGACTGTGGAACTGGGGCTTTAGTGATGGGTGGCAACGGCTGTAGAATGTGACACTTCTGTGTCTGACAGCTTGGCTGAAATGAATGGCCAAGTGAAAGTGCAAGCCTCAACCTGAATGAGGTGTCATGAGTTACATATAAAAATACTGTATAACCCCAAATATCGGTGAGCCAAAGCAGTTTTTCTTTCATATTTTTGCAGTAATACAACGGGGTGAGCAAAGCTCCAATGAGAAACTGAAAGCAGTTACAGAGAATTATAACATGAACCAGCTGGCACCTGACTTACTTTTGGGTAAACGAATAAAGATAGTGTGCAAATACTTCTGCTGATGCTTCTGGATAGATCATTAGTGATGTTCCTGGAATCAAATGGTGTCTTGGGTCTTTCAACATCATACAATCTCATCCAAATGGCCCAGGTGGTGTTGATCAGACCCCAGCTTATGTCCAGTTAACACGCTAGACCCCAACTTTCTCCTCTCTTGAGCCATACCCATCAAGAGGCTCTCTTCACTGCTTTGGTGGTCTTGCAGATGGCTCTCCTTCTCCCACCTCCTTCTATGCCCAGATAACTGAACACCTTAGTCCAAGAGCAGGCTACAAAGCCCCTACAGCCAACTTCCACAGGGAGGCATCTGGTTCTCCACCTCGCTTGCTGGCATTGCCTGACCATTTCTATGTATTTAGTGAGCTTCCTGTCAGAGGCCTCTTCCAGATGTTTTTCCTGCAGGACTGTCTGCTTCAGCATCACCACTTGCTTGGTGGCCTTAGACCAGATGACAATGTCTGGTCACAAGGTAGTGACAGCAATGTAGCTGGGGAACTTCCGTTGCTGTTCAACATCCACCAGCAACTGCTAATCCCTTGCTGAAGCTAAGGTGCCTGCAGATGTTTTCCCTGTGATTTTTGGCTGCTCGCCTGCTCTAATAAAAGCGATCGTCTGCTTAGAGGGACAGGAATGCTTTGCTGCAGTAATTCCTGCACTCGATAGGTTCAGCAATGGCTTTCAGAACTTGGTCATGCTGCCATTTGTAACATCCCTCGCTAAGTGCTCTGAAGCAGCTGCTGGGGATGTGTTTCAATGTTCCTTGCTTAGAGCACAATGGGCAGGTTGGAGACTCTGTCTTGCCCCATATCTGCTGGTTTGATGGGGTGGGCAGCACATCATATATTGCATGGATGAGGAATTTTAGGTGGTGTGGCTCAGATTTCCATATCTCAGCCCGGGTCACCTTCCTCTGGACTCCATTCTCCCATCTAGTCCACGCTCCTTGTTGTTTTGTCCCAACTTCTCTACATAACCTTTCCTCCTCAACTGTTGCTCTCACCTCTTGCTGTACTAGCTACTGCTCCCGCCTTCCCATGGTGGTTCTAATATGGGGAATCTCAAAGGAACCTAGTCCAGCTCGACCTCAGGTCACTATGCCCACCAACCTCTTGTGGCATAGCCTTTCCTCAGCCCATTGAACAGTCTCCTCTGTCCTCCATTTCCTTCCTGATTTCACTTTAACTCTAGTTGCGACTACCTTTGGATCATTTGAGTCCCTGTAATGGACCACTTCTCTGGTTCTCATGACCTTGAACTCCTCCTCCAAGGAATGCAAGCGACAGATTTAATTTGGTTAATTTGTGAAAATTAGCAAAATAAGTTTTGTCACCCGAGGACAGATGTGTCTACTGTTAGGACTTTGGTAAGAGTTACAGTAGATGATGGAAACTGGGCAATTTTATACCTCTTTTTAAGGCAGATCAGTATCTCTAAGTACCCTCAAATACACCCATTTATTTGTTAAACTGCACCATTAGCATACTTACTGCACCTGGTTGCTACACTACTAGAAATTTCTGTTAGGTGTGCTGCTACTGAAATTTAGCAAATAAGGAAAAACAGGGGCACCTTGCAGGGAAGTTTCAGCACCAGAGCTGTCTTCTTCAAGCATCTCAGAATATACACAGTAAATGCATTTAAAAAAAAAAAAAAAAAAAAAAACAAGAAATTCTTGTTACTTTTCTACTGTATCAATGTTTATTTGTGATTATTCTAAGTGCATACAGTGTTACATAAGCAAAGAAACTCATCTCCACCTCAGACAAGTAATTTTCAAGGTAGTTATCTTGGGTGGCCTAAGACCTTGGCACACTGCTGCATATTACATCACAGAGTAGAAAGTGGGTGTACATTTTCATACAGATTTATGTTGTATTTCATTTTCAACAGGCAATGAAACTGTGCAGTGTGTAGTTTTGATCATGATCCTAAGCACCACCCTATGTGTCCTCTTGCTCTTCACCTGGTTAAAGTCTCCTTGCCAGAGTTTTGGATCCAAATCTAGATCTGATTTATATGTGCCATATCACTGCCTCTTCAGCTGGCTTCACTCTGCCACAGTGACCTCCTGTTTTCTCTCCTGCAGAAAAGCTTGCGGACTCGGTGAGGAAGGCTGATGATGAAGAGGTCGACATTGACTTGGATGCCCCTGAGACAGAGAAGGCTGCACTGGCCATCCAAAATCAATTCCGGCGCATCCAGAAAAAGAAAAAGTAGAGACAGGGAATAAAAAAGAACATAAGAAGAAATTGTTTAGAATTTAAATTACATCCATGAAAGGGGAACATTATAGCTTGGCAACCTTGATAATCATTCTGCCATCCTTTTCTGTATCTCTTCACCATGCCATACCATGCTACACCTTTCCACATGTAAGTATTGTGAAAGCAGGAAAAAAGAATTCTCAGGGCATGTAAGTGGGGGGGGGGGTACCAAAATATAAAATCAGATCTCCATTTTTCGTTTTACCATTGTCCAATGGCTCTGGGCCAGGCTTCAGAGGGGGGAGGCACAATGACTAACAGTCTGTTATACAACAGTAAACTGATTTAGGCCATTTCTTATTTGTACACGTATTCGACCCATCGGGGTGCCATCGTTTTAGTCATATATCTTTAAATCTGCCTAGAACTTCAATCATTTCTCCAACATGTAGTGTTAAACAACACGTTTTACATACTTTATAGCAGGATTTGCAAATTCCAACTTGGGCAGTGGAAAATCCTGAACACCAGATGGCAATAAAACAAAATAAAACTGGGCACAACAGACTGATTTCACAGTACAGAAGACAGGAAACTGTACTTAATTTCTGGTGTGCAGATACTGAGCACACAAGCTGTGGCCAAGAGTACAAACACATAAAATTTCAGTGAAAGAAATAGAAAATTCCTCAGTCGAGTGCAGAAAAACTATCTGGTCTGATTGTCAAGCATTATTGTTAATGCATTTCCTCTTTGTCACCATGAAGCTGTTTCTGATGTGACCCCATCTGGGCTACATAAAACAATATACATGTTTATATTTACAGCTGAACATCTACTGTTCTGACTGCTCCCAAGAATTTAACAATTTTTGGCAAACCTGGAAAATGTTCAGTAAATGGCCATGCAAACACACTTGATTTTTTTGTCAGAAAAATAAATCTAATGCAAGAAATCAACCACCCGGTGTACTTACCTCCGATTTTTTTTTTAATTTGTTGGAAACAACAACTTTGTGGGAATTAAATGCTCTAAAAAAATCGGGTAAACTTTTGTTCTGTGCAATGGTATCTGTTTTTAAAAGATATGCAGAATTCTGCTTTCTGGTGGCCACAGTCAGTTTTGTTAAAATGCATCTCTCATAGATACTATGGACCTATTATTAGAACAGTGATACTGGAGATGCGTTGTAATGAATGAACTGCTATTTCTGTGTCGCTGCCCCTTTTTCCCTGTTTCTGTGACCCTTAGTGGCTGCTCTTGCTATAAAAATAAATAAGAAAATCTTCCATCTGCTAAAAGACAGAGGAGAGGTGATAGTGTATTTTGATGGATAATAGCATCTTCTGTTGCTCCTGTGTTTCTTGTCAAGGGAATCTCAGTGTGTCTTTGGTCATAGTTTAAGAAAACCCTTAGAAACCTGCTCTTGACTAACCATGTTGTCCAACAATTGTCATGTATGCTCTTAACTGCTTCCATAGTTATTTATACAATGCAATATAACAGCACTTCATAACAAAAATTGTCTTCATTGCATCTACATACTTGTTTTTAATTCCATCATTAGATGAGAAATTATAATAAAGGTCCTTTTCAGGGTATATTGCAGATGTTTGGTTTTTTCTTTAATAAGGAAATATATTACATATGCATATTTTTATTTATTTGTATATTATTTAATTGTGCGGTGAGTCTCAATGCAAAGTGTCAGGGTTCTCTAAATACAGACAAATGTAAATGTGGACAAAAATGTATTTGTGTGTATGACTTTAAAAAGGTTACAGTCTGTCAGGACCAGTCACAGCCTTAAAGGGCAGATTTACATTATCACAGGGACAACCGATTCATGGGGAGGCACGCAAAACGGGTCAAGAGATAACAATAAAAAACCAGAGAAGTAGTCAGCAAACAATTTGATTCAGCAGACAAGAGCAGAGAAACAAAGACCACTATCATAGACCAGGCACAAGAAAGCAGTCACAATCTGACTGAGAAGTAGTACAAACACAGGACTTAAATACTCAAAGCAACAAACCACCAAGACAGGTCATTGGGAGAACACAAGGCAAGAATGAGGGTAATAAGGTGGGGAAAGGTGGGGAAAGCAGGGCAAGGAGTACACAGAAGTTAACAGGAACACATTTTGTGCGGTACACAAAATAGGCAGATGGGTGTCCAAAAGTCCCCCGTGCAGGCTGGATTCCTGACGGCAATCCAAATATACTGCCTTTAAATATATTTACTAAAGGTAAACTTTGAAGGTGAGCAAAGTCATCTGTTCACAAATTCTGGGAAATTTTTCGTGGCAAGATGGTGGCATCGTATCTTACTGAGCAATGCATTTTATTCACTAAATTGTCAGTATTAAATAAAGTGACTCCAGGCTTAATGTTTAGATGGGCTGCAGGGGAACCCTTTGGTAGAACTGTCCTGAATGACAGCTGGGGAATATGACAAGTAGTGGATTGTTTCTCAAATCATTTCAGGAGTTTTTGTCTTAAAAAACATATCTTCCCATGTGTTAATATCTATTATCTCTATGTATCTCTGTTTGAAACTATCTGTCAATCCACTTCATTTTCTCTGTATACCTTTTCACTACCATGCTGTCTCTTTACTGCACTTTGCCCCATGGTCCAGGAGAATGTACATTTTGTTCTTTCTTGTACTTCTTTATAAGTACAGAATGACTATAAAGTGAACCTTAAGTAACAGTACAGTGATAAAAAAGTAAATCCACTGGGTATCGGTTCTTTTTTCTGTATACTAGTTGGCACCATTACTTCCAACTCTAATTTTTATGAGTTCCTGAGCCTTTAAGGTTTATACCCCCTCATAGTAAAATAAAATAATCCACCATCACCAAAATAATTAACATTAGTTATTACGACAAAAAAAAGGTAGTTTAACTTCATTAATTTCTTTTTACGATGACGCATGGCTATTTGGCTGCCAAGATCATAGCATGAAACTAGCAAACAAAGGGTAATGGAGGCTGTGGGTTTAATGTACCAGCATGAGCCAAACAAACTGCACGGTAGCTTTGATCTCAGTCCACTCAGCTGTCGGGAACCGCATGAAGTCCAAATTCTGTTGTTGTAAATGTGACGAAATCCGTATAAAGTAGAAGTAGGGGTGTGACATGGAAATCATTGTAAAATCAGACTCTTGTAACCTGAACAGATGAATCTTAGGGATGACAGGGAGGTTGAAGGGAGGCAAGCAAATCCTCTGAAATGGCTGGTGGCTCCAGAGCTCTTCAGAAGTACTGACATGTAGTTTGTATTCTTCTCTTCACTTTACTTTCTCAACATCTGGCCAAACTCATTATGTTGGGCACTAAGCACCGTCAGGCCTGGTTAGTGTTTGGATGGGAAACTGTCTGAGAACACCAGGTGTTGTGAGCTTTTTCTTTTTCCACCAGAGGGCTCTGTTGTATAAACTCAAATTTACTCCTTCTCCTCCATCATTCTTATCACTGTGTTTTTATCATTTTCAGTTGCTGTAAAATTATTTCAGCAACAACTCTGCTTGGCATTTTTCAGATTTAGCCATGCACTACAGCACCGGAACGTTAATTCGATGCTCTCGTGCCACATGCAGTGTATTGACATGTCGGGCGGCACAGTCAGCCATTGAGGCAAAGCCCTGACCAATTTATTTTGTAAAGTTCTCTTCATTTTATTTAGTAAAGTGAAGAGAACACCCCGAATGTGGGAGTCTTTACTGCACAATTTCTGGAAGTGGGGGGCTGTGTTTACGCTTGCCCCTAAGCTGCAGGTAGAAAATAAAAGCAAATAAACATCTGATGTACAGATGGCCCTCAACTTACAATGGTCTTACAAATTTTTGACTTTACCATGGTGCCATAGTGGTACAAACCGTACTTTGAATTTTAAATTTTTCGCAGGCAAGCAATATGTTGTATGATCATTATTGTTACAGACTTTATAACTCCGCTCCTTTCTGTAGGGAAGGCACCTATGCATCTGATTTCCACTTCAAATTCTCCTTGACTTTTTTTCCCTGTACTTCTTTCATCTACGCAATTTAATTTAAATATTTATCGAGTATCTTTTTCTTGTATTGCGACACTGAGCAAGTTGTCGACATAAGACTTTTCCTAGGGATCAGTAAAGGTTTATCTGATGATACTCTCTTGTGATGCTGGGCAGCAGTATCAAAGTGCATCTCCCAGAATGCCATGTGGTTGCTAGTCTACACAACCAATACTATATGGTGCTACGGTGTTCTTTGTTCTCAGCGTTATTATTATTATTTTTTTTTATTACTCCCTTCCCCCGCCTCTACGTTGTGTTTTGTGCATCCATCATGTCTATGAAATGCCCGTCTGTGTCTTCTGAAAGTGGCATGAAAGCAGCCAGCCCATAATTAGTTTTAAGGTAGGATAAGCTAGGATATGATGTATGGTAGCTGTTAAGCATGGGTGGATGGAAGCGATCACGAGACACCATGGTAATAACTTTAAGTTGCATTAAACTCTTTACTGAGTATTGTTTCTGATAAAGTGTTGTTATTAGCCCTAAGCTACTGCTAAACATTAGCAGTTGGCAGCAAACAAAAATGGAAGATGGTACAATTCAAAATAAAAAAAATCCAAGGGCTTAGCAAGAAAGTGGTTGCAGGAGAGTTCAAAGTTCACAAGGAAGTCCAGGTAGGAACTAAATTCCATCCACAATTGGTTCCTAGGGCCAACCAATCAGTGCTCAGTCTGAAGATGGGGGCGGAGAGACCACATATCTTCTGTTGCTAAAGTGGCCACAGGTGTGACAGTAGGTTAGGTGTGCAGGTATACACAACGTTATGGTGTGTCGGTCAACAATGGACTGCATATATGACAGTGGTTTGTAGCCTAGGTACCAAGTACAAGTCAAAACGGATGTGATGCGGCACATGAACAATCTACGATGTTCGCACCACAACGAAATCGCCTAACAGCGTATTTCTCAAAATGTACCCCTGTCATTAAGTAATGCATATTTGTATTAAATGCATTTTTGACCAACGATATTTTCAATTTACGATGAGTTTATCGGAACGTAATCGAATTGTAAGTCGGGGACCACCTGTACTTATAATGCCTGTGGACTGGAAATATAATATATAATATATAATAATGTATAAATATTCATAGCTACTTGTGTGTTTATTGGCCTGCATAATATTATTCCTTTCTACACAGGAACCACCATGCATGATAAATATATATTATAAAACATATAAATGCACCAACATTTATAAACACCATCAAGGATTTACAATCCAAAAAGTGTCCACAGGAAGGAGAAAAATGAGTCCTGGTGGGTTCGGAGGGATCTTTATTTGCGCTTTGTTACCACTGTTATATGTTTCTGTCTTTGTGTACTTCTTTCTCACTGTTCATCCCTGATATAGGAATATTGTATGCGAGTGGATTTTATTTCAGTGTTTTCTTACCTTAAAATTCGGTTCCTCTGAAATCATCAACAGATACCTTGGTCAAAGAAAGCAGAGTGACCACAGCAAAGCAGTGTTGTTGCAGACCTTGCAAATTGCAACAAACACTTATTTTTAAAAATTTTATTGACTTTAAATAAAAGTATTCATTATTGTTATAATACTACAATGCAATAAATCTGGGGTTCTTAAACTTTGTAATCTGAGGAATAAAATATGAAAATTGGTACTGTACTGGGACCCAGGAAGTAAATTATTATAATTTACCACACACACTCTCCTGTTGAATCAGGGCACATTTTACAACATGGTATACTCAGTAACCACGTACGTGACAAATAAACTCTTTTGAAAATTTGAACTTTGAAACTTAAGATGCAAAAGCAAAAGTAAAACCATTTACTTACAGACAGATCAAAGTCTAAACAAGATTTGCACTTGGCGTCAACTAATATTTTACAAAATTATTAATAGATACATACAGTTCAGTACCTGGAAAACTGTTAATTTATTCAAGTGAAGCTGTAGAGGATTTAAAGAGCTACTGGGACTGAGACTACAGGTAAGAGATCGAACATCAGGAATCTGCTGGACTGAAAATCCAATATTTTTGTACATAAAAAACCATAGAAGTATATTTATATAACGTACACTACCGATCAAAAGTTTTAGAACACCTAATTTTTTTTCAGTTTTAATGGAAATGCATGCAGTTTAACATCTTAATGTTTCGTGAAATCAAGACAGAGAACAAAAAAACTATGGAAAATTTTTTTAAAAAGTCAAGGAATCATTAGGTTTACAAAAGTTTGTTCAAATTTTTTGATTCATCAAAGTAGCCACCTTTTGCTGATTTAACAGCCAAACACATGGCATTCTTTCTATAAGGGAAATCAAATATTGGTCAGAAAGATCTTCCCAAGACTGTTGCAGAAGCTTATTTGTTCTATGCCTTGATTTCATGAAACATTAAGACATTAAACTGCGTGCAGTTCCATAAAAACTGGAAAAAAAAATTGGGTGTTCTTAAACTTTTGACCTGTAGTGTATATATTAGTGTAAATATTTCACACTCTGTTATATTTCAGAAATTTTTGAAGATTCTCTAGAAGGGTGTAGAATACATAGAAATTTTAATGTTATGGTTTAAACTATAATAAAGATGTAATGAAAACATGATCAAGCACATGGGATTTAAATGGCTGTTGTCTGATTTGACTGATTATTTATTATATTTATTTAGTTTTATTTACTTTACAGTGTAATTTTTGAAGTTTTCTTTCCACATCCTGGAGATGAAGACCTGCTTTTCACAATGTTGGTGTTTTGTTCTGCTGCTTCTCCACCAAACCTCTGCCTCCAGACCAGGTGCTGCTCACCTTCACCTCTCACTGGTCTTTAACACTGAAATCTACTATGTGTCTCACACTCTGATACTAACATGTTTGGGAAATAAAAAGTTTCACTTTGTGTTTTCCATCTGTCCAGAGAAGTTTGAGGTCCGAGGTCCAGCTGATCCAGTTGTTGCTGTAGCTAATGAAGATGCTGTACTACCCTGTTATCTCAAACCTATCATCAGTGCTGAGAACCTGGCAGTCAGATGGTTCAAAGAAGACATCACAAGCTATGCACATTTTTACCAAAATGGACAAACTAATAATTCAAATCAGCTCCCTTCATACAGAGGAAGGACATCACTGTTCCCAGAAGAACTGAAGAGAGGAAACATATCACTGAAACTCACAGCAGTGCGGGGTTCTGATCGTGGGGAGTACAGATGTTTTGTTCAGTCTCAGGACTGGTATGCTAACTGGGCCATTAATGTTGTTGTTAAAGGTGAGTACATGCAGACTTTCACCCCCACGACTACTTCACAAAGGTAATTCAATCCTGAAAAACCCTTTATAAGGTGAATTCTCATAACTAAGAGCCATAATAACCATTAGTTTAACCATTTATCTTAAAGCAAAAAAGTGATGCCTATAATAATAAAATATGACCAAACTATATTATAATGAACAATGTTACTTCAGTAGTTACTATTAGTTAGTGTAAGCAGATAACAAGTCAGTTTCCTTTTATCAATTGTGCTAAAATACTGTATAACATTTGCTTTTTCAAGTTATGCACTGAAGACTTAAATTTTTTCAAAACAAACATAAATGATACCCCATGTTTATACATAAATTCAATTGTTTAATGCAGAAAGAGAAGGAAAAAAAAAATCATCAAAACAGTCCAAATATGTTCACATTAACCAACCAGGTGAGGCTGTTTTTACAGTCCTAATGGGACCATAAATACAGAGTTCATGACAAGAGCAAAAAGGGAAAATAGAGGACAAGAACTTAGCACCACAACAAATAACTGCAAAGAGACACATGGTAGTGCTGATCTGATGTCACACAGCTGCTGAAAGCCAAGTTCAGATCTTCTACACATTAAACACTTCATAAGCCAGGGTAAGGCTGCAGAATGAAACTCCTTTTAAAGTCAAATTCTCTTAACCCAAAAGGAAAAGTCTCAGAGCATGGCTGTATTTTGGCTTTATATTTTTTTGTTTAAGGGGTCACCAGTATTATTTTTATATACTGTTGTGTCCTAATAAAGATCATTGTCTGGAATTTCTGCCACCTGTCACTTGACTTCATGGCCCATGTACCTGACTCTGCTAGCAGCTCACAGTATAAACCTGTACCTCTTTTCTGCAGCTGTAGGAACCCAGCCAGAGATCTCCATAGAAGGACACAAAGATGGGGGCATCAGTCTGCTGTGTGAGTCTAAAGGTTGGTACCCTGAGCCTGAAGTGGTCTGGTTGGACAGTGAAGGACAGACACTCACTGCTGGACCTACAGAGACCCACATAGATGGGATGGACCTCTTCACTGTGAGACAACAGGTTACTGTGCAGGAGGGAGACACCAACAGGTTCACCTGCCACGTTCAAGAGCTGAAATTTGGTCAAGAGAAACAGAGACACATTGACATCCCTAGTGAGTGTTCATGGTGATATTAATGCCCTGTTATAAGGATGGAAATGAATGTTTGCTCCCATTTGTGAAAGTGTGAGGCATCTAAGTTGCTGAGGGCAATAAAATCAACCATCTAAATACTGAAAGCATGTTGCTCCCAGTATGTTTATGAATTCTTTGTTCAATCAGAACCAGTCAATATGAATTCTCCTGTATAAGGGGTGGCTGTTAAAGCATATTCATTTTAAAAGGGTTCATATGTGAACCCCATGATTCCTTAATTCAGAACACTTGTAGATCAGGAATTATAAAAAGTGAGTAATTTTTTGTGTTCCAGGTGAGATGTTCCATCATGCCCATCCGTGGAAGGTGGCCTTTGCTGTGATGCTCACACTGGCTGCTCTTCTTATTGCTGGATCTGCAGGTTTAATCTATTACTCCATTAAACTGCACAAAAAGAAAGGTACAGGATTTATCTTACTGACCTTTTCATTTACAGAGTATTCAAGCCAGGTTTTGTATTACTGTAGTAATGATACCAATTCAGGGCCCTCAATGGTGCTGAAGCTACTCAGGGTTTTAAACTGTTTATTCATCCACAAGAGCCTTAATGGCTTTCAGTAAAAGTTTAGTGAGTTGTGTTTTTCAAAAGAGAGGCCAGAAGTGAAGTCCACTCAGCTGTAAATCTTGAGAAAATGAATAGCTCCTTTAGGATAAGCTGTATAAGGAGTGGGTTGTGGGTTGTTTGTGCATGGATGGCTGTGGTGGTTCAGATGTTTGGTGACAAAAAATCTGGCAAACCAGTAGAGAGCATCAAAGTGATTTCAGTCTTCACAGAAAATGGTTTATAGTAAAGTAGTTTACATGCCATGCTGGTAGTAGAGAAAAAGCAAAAGTCTGATTTGCTTCTCATTTCAAGACTAACAATTTTTTTTTATTATTATTTTTTTTTAAATGGACAGAAAATCTCTCTACAGCAAAGGGTGAGTAGTTTGTGTGTTGAATGCAATACCTGAGATGTTTTGTGAAAAATACAAAAAAGTTTCCCAACTAAGTTTCAGCTATCTTTTTTCATTTACAGAGAATCTCTCTACAGAAAACAGTAAGTACCTTCTGCACTGAATGTAGAAGCTGAGATGTTTTGTGAAAACTACAAAAAAAATTTCTAAGTTCCAACTAACTTTTTAAAAATGTATTTACAGAGCAACTCTTAGCCACAAAAGGTGAGTAGTTTGTGTGTTGAATATAGAAGCTGAGATATTTGATGAAAAATACAAAAAAAGTTTTCCTTCTAACTTCCAACTTACATTTTTATTAATTTACAGATCAACTTTCAGCCGAAAATGGTGAGTTCTTTGTGTGTTGATTGTAGAAGCTGAGATCTTTGGTGAAATATAGAAAAAAGTTTCTCTTCTAAATACCACCTAACTTTTTTTTTCATTTACAGATCAACTTTTAGCCGAAAAGAGTGAGTTGTTTGTCTGTTGATTGTAGAAGCTGAGATGTTTGGTGAAATATAGAAAAAAGTTTCTCTTTTAACCACCAACATTTTTTTTTTCATTTACAGATCAACTTTTAGCCGAAAACGGTGAGTTCTTTGTGTGTTGATTGTAGAAGCTGAGATGTTTGGTGAAATATAGAAAAAAGTTTCTCTTCTAACCACCAACATTTTTTTTCATTTACAGATCAACTTTTAGCTGAAAATTGTGAGTTGTTTGTGTGTTCAATGTAGAAGCTGAGATGTTTGGTGAAAAATACAAAATTCTGTTTCTCATCCAACTTGCATGTAATGTTTTTTTAATTTACAGATAAACTCTCTATAGAAATGGGTGAATAGTTTTTGTGTTTACCTGAGCATGTAAGACAGAAGAAACTAAGCTATGGAGTTTCTTAAGGAGAAATTATTCTCCTTTGTGCTGTCATTGTTATTACTTTATTTTCCTGTAAGTTAAACAGATAAAAAGTGCACAGCGTTCACGGGCAGTATCATGTGGTTTTTATTCATCTTAGCAGAAACTTTCATTTCGACTAAAAGATTTTGGCACTGAAAAAAGTGCCATCCACCCGAAATTCAACATTCAGAAGCTGTACACCAGCTGGAAGGAAGGGGGGAGGGGGAAGCATTAGAACTTCTGTGGAACATCCGTGAGTACATCCAGGCAGTGTCCCTTAAAGGTGAGCGGGATGAACATCTGAAACAGACTTGGGATGTGGATAACAGGGAAGCAAAGGTAATGTCATGGCAGGATGAGCCCCTCCATGGAATGGACCACTAACAAAGAGCAGAAGAGGACGACATGGGGAGAACCTACCATTGGCTGTAAAAGGCAGGACTGAAGGACAGTACAGAGGCACTGATCATGCAGGACAAGAACAAGCTCTCAGCAGCAGGTCAATGGAAACCTTTACATCTCTTTCTCTATCAACCTACTTCCAACCTGACCTTTGCCAGGTGATCCCTTCAGTGACAAAAGTGACTCGGAGTGCATTGATGGGGCCATGGAATCGAGTAAAACCACCAATTCTGCCCATCCTATGTTTCCAGCTGTATCAACACCTACCTGTGCCTTTCTTCTCTACCAGCTTCTAGGTACTTTCAACATCTCCATTCTGCTTTTTTTCTTCCAAACACAAACAGTTTCCATCTAACAGCATAAAACATTCCTATTTTCTTTGTTTTTCTTGTCGGACTTAAGATGTTTTATTTACAATGTTAGCAGTTGCCTCTTTACATGAGGGGACTTGTATACAAGTTACAGTACAGAATAGAATCTATTTTCATAGCTCTTTTACTGCTATACTTAACATGCGAATTTGCAACAGGGTCACTGGACTGCGGCCTAAATAAATGAATAAATAAATAAACAAATAAATAAATTAATTAATAAAAAGAGTAAATACTGTACACCATTAAGCGTTTGTTACAGCTGAATGCCTAAACAAAGCCATACCCACATGGATTAAAGTTAACCTACACCACTCTGAATAAATAAAAAAGACAAAATTACACAAAACAGCTCCAACACAAAATAAAACTTTCAAATACATGCACATTCCATGCAGGGTAATTCATGCATTTAAAAACACTACATTAGTAAATGTTACAAAGCCATGTGTATGAGGAGGGTCTCCGCCTTGATCCCCACTGCGGTGGTTTTATACCACCTAAGAGCATCTCTTTTAAACAGGCCAGATGTCAGTATTCAGCCCAATGCTGGATCAGGACTCTACCAGGTAGTGCATTGGTAGAGCCAGCAAAGGACACACAAAGTACTGATGAAGAGGTTCCAGAGGAAACAGACCTGTTTCAAGAAGAGGCCATCCAGTTTCATAGGCATATCAGGCACCCTCCCCAACCTTGGAAGGTACATGACTCCCTCCTTGAGTACTTATACCTGAGACGAGATCCAAAAAGTCCAAAAAGGGCTCCTTTGTTTAGGAAAGAGCAAGGGGTAATCCTACACTACAAACAGCAACACAGGGAGAATTTCAACCTTCTAGTCTGTTATTTTGCCTTTAAAGGAAAAGGACCTGATCCACCATGATCCCTTTTTCCATCTGGCCTTTGCTAGGTGCTCCTCCCAGGTAGCTCCATCTTCAGTGTGAAAGTTGACTCTTGAGCACTTTGATTGGGCCATGGCATTGAGCAGAACCACCGGTGTTTTCAGCCATTTTTCCAGCTGCTAAAGCACTTGACAGCTGACCAACATTCAGTGTCATGATGGAGGTGCATCAGAATGGTTTGACCGGTTCCAGCGCCAGACCAAAGGACTGGTTTGTTCACAAAGACAACGTGGTGGCATCCACGTGCTGGACCAGCTTCACCACCAATTCCTGGCAAGAAGAGGCTGTGAATTCCAGAATGAAGAAGAACACTGGCCGCTAATCAATGTGCAAAAACCTTAGAATAGTAGCAAAAGCGGACATTCCTACCTCACTCTGCTAAGCTGGACCTCCTTCTCCCCGTGGGAGTACCTGAGTGCAGCGCACATGCAGCCACCACAGGAACCTAGGGCTGACACTCCTTTAACCAGACAGGTTCAACAGAGAATTGTTTAAAAATAACATTTTGTTCACACTTCTGCACTGGAATACAGACAAAATCTTTAACTATAGAATTAATGTAATGCTATTGTTTGAGATGTTTTAGGAAAAAATATTGCTTATGTCTGTAAGAGGACAGAAGAGCTCCCCTGAGAGACTGTGTGCGAAATTATGTTCATTACTGAAATGGAATCAAGGATCATTCAGCACATTTCAGACCTTCTGTAGGACCATCATGCATTGAGCCAAGAGCAACTTTGGAGGCTGCGCCATTTAAGGGAGAAGTATTTGGACTGGTGGTTCTCTGCTTCTGTCCTGGTTCATGATTCTTTGTTCACCAGGTGGTCTTGCAGTTAAAGACATGAACATGTGTCCTGAATATCACTGAGCAAAGTCCTGTTCCCCACCACTGCAGCATTACCCATCAGTCCATGTTTTATCAGTAAGCACTGTGCGCTGGTCAGGGTTTGGTTGCTTTGCTGTAGTAAAATACACAGCTGAATTATCACTACGGCAGACTGTTGGTCCTAAAGGAAGGGAGTCTTTACTGAGGCAGGGTGAACCCTACACAGGATACCAACCTGTTGTAGGTTACTCTTACAAAAACACATGGCAAGAAATTATCAGTTCACCTGAAACACATGTCTTTGGACTGTGGGAGGAAATAAGAGCACCTGCATAATAGCCACATGAAGAAATAAACTGATTAGAGATTGAAATGGAGCCACTGCCATGACAATGAAGATACGGCAGTAACACAAATGTGATATTAATGAAAAGTCTGCCAGTTACTCTACTGCTGGAATAAAATGGAACTTTAGTTAAATATTTATTCCTTATTTTAACCTCATCATTTACATGGAGAGGCAGACAAACCTCGACTCAGAGACAATGTGAGTTTTATTGTAAAAACAGCGTAGACGCCTTCATCTAAATCAGATTAATGTTGTTTTCCTGTAAATTTCTGAAATGAAGGGACTGGTAGAAGAGTGCATAAGATAGATGCATGTTTTTGAGCATCTAACATCTGAAACATCTAACACTGAAAAGTTTTTTTCTTTTTTCTACATTTATGTTTCCTGCCTGCAGAATTTGAAGAAGCATAGAAACATCCAGGTGAGACTGTTTGCTTCTTTTTACCTGAATGAGATATTAATTGATTTTACCGCAGCCAGACTGAGCACTTCAGACTGGTTTTCCTCACGTCCCCGAGTGCAACATCATTGCATTTTAATCTATACATTCATTGTAAAGAACCACAATGTTAGTTTAATGTTTATTTATAGTGAAGTCAGTTTCTTTTGTAGCAAACTAGAAATGTGAAATTGAATAAGAACAATGCCATCTTTATAGTAAAACACAAAAGCATCCCAATTTACACTGTGCTCAGTGCACTTGTCTTCAAAATTATTGCGATAAAAATATTTTAGTAAAAGTCAAATCAAAAATCCTTCAGCTTGGAAAGCTGCACAATAACAGTGTATACCTGTGTACTGCAGTGTAAGATGAGGCCCAGCAGCTTAGTATCTCCATCTTTATTTGCTCCACAGTTGATGTGTCTCTGGACCCTGATACTGCAAACTCCTGTCTCATCCTGTCTGATGATGGAAATGAAGTGAGACAGGGAAACAGATTTCAGAATCTTCCTTACAACACAAAGAGGTTTACATGGTAGTACAATGTGCTTGGAAAAGAAGGTTTCCCTGCAGGGAGACACTACTGGGAGGTGCAAGTTAGATAGAAGACTGCCTTGGTTATAGGAGTGGTCACAGAATCCATCAGCAGGAAGGGCAAAATTACAATGAACACTAGCAATGGTTATTGGGTTACGTATCTTGAGGATGGTGGGTATAAAGCAAATGGTGCATCCTCCTATGTGCCCCTTCATCTGAACGAGAAGCCCCAGAAGGCAGGGGTTTATGTGGACTATGAGGGGGGTCAGGTCTCCTTCTACAATGTGGAGACCAAGACTCATATCTACACTTTCCCTGATTCTAAATTCACAGAAAATTTGTTTCCAGTCTTTAACCCCTGCAATAATGATTCGTATCCATTGATCATTTGTGAATAAATGTTTTTTTTTTTTCTGCTGACAGGAATATTAATTTTCCACTAACTGGTAAATGCAAATGTACGGTAACTTGGGCAGAGTCACAAACTTTTTTACTAAATAAAACACAACTGCAGATTCACACACATACACACACACGCTCACACACGCACCGGTTGATATTGGACTAGTTTTATTTGCGGGGGGGGGGGGGGGTCACTGTATGTGTGTGTTTATTCTGTGTATAATTTTAAATAAATAACTGAAGTATATTTTTGTGGTAATATATATGCTTTTAATAACAACAGCAACAACAGTAGCAATAACCACAATAACTGTTTTTCCTCACTTGGGTTTCTTGGCTTTCTTTTCTAGTCCCGCACAATTCTATCATTCCATCCTGGGTTCACAGATACCTCGCATTCACACTGTATCAGATCAGAGCACATTTCAACACATGGTACACAACTATGTACTTGACAAATAAACTCTTTTGACTTTTGACTTTGTAGCTTTACCTAAAGTTCAAACCTGAAAGATTCATCTAAACAACGCCACAGTAGTTACAGCTACTGAGCTGCAACTGAAGGATGTGGGTTTAAACCCAGTGAGCAGGGTACTAAACCTGAAGTGCTTCAGTAAAAGTCACCCAAATTCACAAATGGGCAACTGACTGCAAATAGCTCAGGATACGAATCCATCAAATAAAGATGTTTATGTGTCTCTGTGCTCTTTGTCTTGAAGTGAATCTAAATAAAATTTACAGTAGCCTCAGCCATGGGCTGAGTCCACACTGGAGTTTGTTGGATCGACCATCGCATGATTTTTTGGGCACCGGGGTGACAAACTTTTGACCTTTTGGTCACGGCACACCAGGATCATCATCAGGATGGCATGAACAACAGGATACTTGTCAACTTCTACAGATATACAGTACAACTGAAAGTATCCTGACTGGCTGTTTCATGGCCTGGTACGGCAGCTGCAGTGCGTCACACCATAAAGCTCTACAAAGAGTGGTCAAGACAGCACAGAGCATTGCCAGGACTGATCTTGGCTGAGGCTGCTGTAAATTATATTTTGTTTTGTCTGACAAAGTGGGACATCTGCTGGTCACTATGGGTACTGCGCCTACTGGTCATGACATTCGAAAACTAAACATTCTTAAATATTAGAGCATAGACTGCATTTTTATACATTTAAGTATTTGGACAGTGACACAACTTTAATTTTTGGCACTGTACTCCATAATATTGGATTCTAAATGAACCAATATACAATTAAAGTGCACATTTTCAGGTTTAATTTAAGGATATGAATGGCTAATATTGGGTGAACTTTGCAAGAATTATGACAATTTTCATAAATTTCACCCATTTTATGATGTCAAAAGTATTTGGACAATTGGCTACTTTTAACTCTGTAGAAATTAATTGAAATTTACTACAATTTTTAAGCACAAGTGCTGTTATTCAAAGAAAGATGGAAAGACAGAATTTTGAAATCTTACTTGTGGGGTGGCAGCTGTAACCCCCTGAAGTACCCACCAGTACCCACCTTCTGGGGTCGTCTCTTCTATTAAGGATAAAAGTAGCAAACCTTGAGCTCCACTCCTGAAACATAGCTTGGAGCCTCAGGTATTGCATCCTCGTGATCATCTGTCTTCTTATCCATGTCTGAAAAGGCCTCAGTCAATGCTTCACATCTGAGCAGAAAGCTGTAGACTTCATATCTACCTGGCAGGCACAACATCGTACGTAATTACCATGGCAGTTCGCCCAAGTTGAAGTTTGGTCATTGCACTCCGGCTGCGCTGACCCTTGCGAACTCCCAAAATGTGGGAATCTCAACTACATAATTTCTGGTAGTGCGGGACTGCATTTGTGCTCTCCCCTCATCTGCATGTAAAAAGTCAGAACAAACAGCTGATGCATTTATGACTTCTGTTGGTTGGAAATATAATGTGCACATTTTCAAAGAGTAAAAATCAGATTCATTTAGCCAAGCATGCACACACATGCAGGGAATTTTGCTTTGGTCCCCAATGGCTCACAGTGTACAGTAGACAAACACAACATACATACAATAAATGCAAAGATGCACTCACAGTAAGAATAAGACACATCTACTTTGTGCAGGTCAATAAAAAGTGAAATAATCTGTCAGTTAACGTTGTTGTAAAAAAATATTTTTGCCCTGAACAAAGTAGATGTCTTAAATGATGTGCCAAACATAAAGTTTGTTAGTATAAAATCTATGGAGGGGTTATAAAGTGAGTCTTAAAGAATTCACCCTAAGTGAATTCTTGAAGTCCTGGTGATGTTTCTGCTTTTGTCCTCATTACACTCTGTTTCTAGTTCAGGAAATGACAAACTGATCCCCGCTTGTGCACTTTGCATAAAGTAAGCGACCTTCGGCCGCTGGAATATAGAATTGCTGACATTGAATGATGTGATGGGTGAGGCTTTTGTGAGAGAAATTTATAAAAGTTAACCTTTTAAAGTTAAACATTAACTGCATGTTTTGTATTAGTACTATAAAGATACAAGGGGTTCTTTATACAGCGGTTTGCAAAGTATTCATGCCTCTTCAGTGGTTTTACACTACATTTCTTTGTGAGTGCGGCCTTGGACGTTGTTGTGATGAGGTGCTGCCTTCCTGGACGCGGTGGAGTAACTTCAGTTTTACGTTACAAAAGGGATAAAACACCCTAACCTTCATTCTTCCCTGTCCTGTTAACACCACAGCAACTCCACAGCCAGACCTATTGTATGTATCTTGAAATCCTGGCCCTATTTTCATTGTGCTGCCTCTCATTAGAAAGCAAGAACTTTCTTCTGACCATTTTTGTCAAAAAATTATCCAACAAAACATTAACTGTTTTTTTTTTTCCTTAACAGATCAGAATGGAGAAACCTCAACACAATGCATCAGGCATAACCAGCTATCCAACTCCATAGTTTTAAATATTCAACTCATCTTCATTAAATGCTGTTTAAGACATAACATTAAATATTTAAAAATCATAATGCAAACAATTAGAATATATTAAAATGGTTAAACCAGCAAAAATAGACCTTGCGTGATGGGTTTTTACAATACAATAAAAAATACCCCCAGGCTCTATTTATACAGAGAAAAAGGAAAACTTACCCAGCAGCTTCACCTCCTTTTTCCAGGGTGCTACCATAGCTCTAACCTACCTTTGAGATTGTGTTTTACGAAGTGTGAGGCTCAGCTGGAAGTGTTTGGACGCTTAGATTGCAGTACTGTATGTCTGGCGCAAGAAAGAAGGAGCTTATGGCCAAAAACACAGCATTCCCACAGTCAAACATGAAGGTGGGTCAAGGATGTTGTGGAGATGTTTTTTGTGGCAGCTACAACTGGCAATCTTACACGTGTGACTGGAATCATGCATTTATTGAAAGATCAGATCATTCTGGAGAAGAATGTGATGCCCTCATTGCATAAGCTGGAGCTTGGTGATCACTGGACTTTCTGTAAAGACAAAAATCCAAAGCAAAACTAAAAAGCTTGGTTCAGAGAACCTTCCGGAATGTCCTCAAGTGGCCTTCTCAGTCCCCGGATTGAGATTCCAAGGGAGAGGTGGCAGAAGCTTTTTTTTTCTTTTTAACTAATAGAAAACTCAGCTGAATGCTGTCGAAATGCCAAGAATGCATGCAGATAAGCTTTAATGTAAAATAACTTCTAATATCACAGCTGTTAAATTTTTGCTAAATTTTGTTCACATTATAAAGATATCTTGTGGAGGTGGGGTTGAGTATTTCTTGTAGTAACTGAATATATATCTACAATTTAAAACAAAACTAAATTAAAATGTAATCTCAACCACTGTAAGCACATTGGCTGTTGCTCCAGGTAACAGGGCCTGATGCAGGGACATCCTTATTGAAATGAGATCATAAAAAACAAAAACAGCGTTCATATGTGCTCCATATTTTGCATGGATTCCATGATGCCAATGGCATGAAAATGTAAGCCTCTTTTTCCAGGTTTTTCATTTACATGCAGAGATCAGCAGAGACGGAGAAACGAACAGCAACAAAAAATTTCCTGCTAAAACAGTAAGAGTTTCCATTATTATTATTATTATTATTATTATAATTATTATTATTATTATTATTATTATTATTATTATTATTATTATTATTATTATTATTATTATTATTATTATTATTCAGCATATATTAATATAATTATTGAATTTATTTTACACAGTGCTTCATACAGTACATTATTTATAGTGTAAAATCATAATAAAAAATAATAATTTTGGTTGTGTTTGTAAAAAAGAGGTAAACAATTTGTAAATGTCTATCTTTTTGACCACAGTTATGGAGTGGACTTGGATTCCTCTGCTGCTGATCTCAGGTCAGTGAACACTTTTTACTGTAGACTGAATGCAGCCCATAAACTAAAAACTCTCCTCATTCCCTAAAACTGTGGTCAAAGTTATATTTCTGGACTGTTTTTGTTTTTTGTACTCATTGTGTGTGCTGTGCTGTGCTGCTCTGTGTCACAGGGATCTCCATGCTTCACACCAACCTCTGCTCTGAGTTTTACTTTGTGAACATGAGCATGAACTGGAGGGAAGCACAGAGTTACTGCAGAGAGAACTACACTGACTTGGTTACCATTAGCAACCAGGAGGAAATGAATGCACTGGTAACCATTGTAAACCACACTGATTATACTGGATTAGCCTGGATAGGACTGGAGAAGGGAAACTCATGGAAGTGGCAGTGGTCCCTGGCAGAAAAATGTTTCTACGCTGATGGGGAGGCAGAGTACAGGAATTGGAGTGATACGCAGCCTGACAATTATGAAGGGAAAGAAAACTGTACAGAGATGTGGAAGAATGGGAAATGGGGTGACATACCTTGTGATAAAAAATTGCCATTTATTTGCTATAATGGTGAGCATTTTTAACTTCTTCATGAAAAAGAAAGTTATGTAAATATGGAAAGTTAATATTTTTGTGTAACTTGAACACTACAATGCATGTCTAAATTTTATTTTATTTATTTATTTTTACCATTACCAGCACCAGTGCCAGTGCAAATTTAGAATTTACCCCGATGCTTGGCTCTTCTTTTTGTAAATGCCAATCTCTGTCATATTTGGTCATAAGTTAGAAAAGGAAAAATACTGAAGAATTTCAGTGATTTCAGCAAAAAAGTTGTAAGCTAAAAACTTGAACCACACGTGATTTTAATGCGGCTGTGTATAATACATGTTTACAAGTAAATGCAGATATTTTAGTCCCTTGTTAATCCAGCTGTATCTTTACAGACAGCAGCCAGCCTGAGCAGAGATATGTCCTGGTCAATAACAAAACGGCATGGAAAGATGCTCAGAGCTTCTGCAGGCAGAATTACACAGACCTGGTCAGTGTGAGGAACCAGACTGAGAATGACCGCATACAGAAGATGGTTAATGGAACCAGTGAGGTGTGGCTGGGTCTGTACAGAGAGGGCTGGCAGTGGTCAGACCGCAGGAACTCCTCATTCCGCTACTGGGCTGCAGGAAATCCTGATAATAAAAATAAAGATGAGAACTGTACAGTCACCCAGATGACTGCGGAAGATCAAGGAAGATGGGAGGACCAACAGTGCAGTGAGAAGCACCCGTTCATATGCTATGATGGTGAGTTCCACTGTCTGATCTGTTCTTGCTGCTTGTAAAGTTTTTGGTTCTCTGTTTTCCAAAGAATTATTTACAAGAATTAAACAAGTCCAGTTCATCTGAATTTCTTTCCCTACAGGTAATTGTAAGTTAGGAAGTAAGTTAGAAAATCCTTAGCTAATGCTGGCTAGGAGGCCACCATCACATTGTTTGTAAACATTAATACCCAAAACCCATAATTTGTCATTTCTAAGTGGGAAACAAGCAATAAAAAACTGTATTCTACTCAAAGTTAAGTGTAAGTCATCCAATTCAGTTCATTTCAGTCCCGCCTTTAAAACATAGACACCTTGTCTATCCCCCTTCAGATCATCTCATCCTAGTCCAGGAGAATAAGACCTGGAATGAAGCACTGAACCACTGCAGACAGAACTACACAGACCTGGTGTCTGTCCACAGTGAAGAGATCCAGCACTGGGTGGAGAGGATGGTTAGAAATGCTTCCACTGCCCATGTGTGGTTGGGTCTGCGCTACACCTGCGTGCTGAACTTCTGGTTCTGGGTGAGCACAGAACCTGTTTGCTATGCCAACTGGGCTGAAGGTAACGGGACTGGAACTAAAGACTGTGGAGACACTGGGGCAGTAGAATCTGGGGGAAACCATCAGTGGGTCAGCCTGCCTGAGACTGAGAGGCTCAACTTCATCTGTTTTTCAGGTGAGTTTGATCCCTGGGCTCCTGCTCACCATCTGTAGGATTGATTTTACAGCTGAAGGTGAACTGATGCACTTTTCGCTCTCTTTCCTCTTTTTCTGCTTTAGGAACCTGAAACAAACCCACATCATAATTTTCCACTGACTGACAACTTAGACTTCCAAGGAGCTGAAAGAAATCCTCTTAGTAAGAAAGGATGTAGTCTTTTAACTAAATAAAATAAAATTTACCTTTCTATTAGAAACAGCAGTAAAATAGTTATATAAAAATAGTTATTCTGATATGTTTTTTTATTATGATGAAATTAGCTTTTATTCCATAAGTGTGACCAATAAATAATATTACCAGTAATAAACTAAAAAAAAATTGACTGTGGTATATTTGGCTTTTGCCTTGCGTTCCTCCCAGTTCGACTACCTGTACCTTTGCTGTGGAAGTTCACCCCAAGAACGCAACAAGGACCTCTCTGTCTCTGGAACTTAACAAATAGACAACAGCCTGCTGCTCATGCAGCCACTTTCAAGTGGCCTTTGTCACCACAGTCCTGCTGTGATCGAAAACCCCTCCATTGTAATAGCATACATTCCGTGGAGCTTCTTCTCTGACAGTCTTGACTTTCTCCTTAACCTCCTCCCATCATACAGCCAACGCGAGGTAACAATTCTGCCCCAGAGAAAAGCTCTCGTAGAACTACATCTATTGTTTATACTAATGTGTTTTTTCAATGTTTTATGTTAAACCTGTATAAAAAAAAAATGAATGGCCCACCGGGCAGTTCTAATGAACCTGCTTGCCATAAGCTCTTTGCAATGTCCGATGTGTTCTGTGCTGCACACAGCAGCAAGTGAGAGCGGCGAAATAACATTGCAGCCCTGTAGTGTGTGGTTAAATCTTAAAAATAACAAACAGAGCTGTTGTTGAAATAATGTAAACGCGACTGAAAATGATAACATTTAATATAATAACAACGTCCAAGGTCGTACTCACAAAGAACTGAACTGAAAAACTGCCAAGAGGCGTGTATACTTTGCAAACTGCTGTATATGTATGCAGTTTATTTGGGTTGGTACCTTTATAAATTTAGGTTGACACTGCAGATTTTTTTTCCACATTTACAATTGTCTGTTTACAGAAACCTGACACATTCTTTGCAGGGAGACTCTCACTACGTAACTGATTAAATAATGTATAAATTATTAATAAAAAACGATGAAAAATATATGTATTTACTGCATGTGTTTCATGCCTTCAACAAAACACATCTGCAAAATACCCTTAACAAGACCTTTATTATACTTTCCAGTAGGACTCACCTTCCTCCATTCCTGAGAGAAGAGAGTCACTGCCCCCTGGTCCCAGAGATGAGCTTCCTGCAAGAAACACAGGATGAAATCTAGTTAAATGCTGCATTCATTACACAATACACAAGTCTGGGAGTCTCTACCCCACAGGAGTGAGTTCAAAATTCTTTACTTGTATTGAGGAGGTTCAAGAAAGTCTTGCTGCCATATCCCCATCATTGACAGCTGGGTCAGATAAGACAAGAATGCAGGATCTACAAGGAAAAGCTTAGAGCTTAATGACTTTAGATTCATTTTTTTTTTTAAAGATTTTGTTTTCCCTTTGATATTTAAGAGTCTTTTTCTGAATGAATTGAAGATGCAGAAACAACACACACTTGAGCAAGGAGCAGTTAAGCAGTCTTGTATCATTCGCTCAGTACTAAGGGTTCTTCTTCTTCTTTCGGCCGCTCCCGTTAGGGGTCGCCACAGCGGATCAATTTTTGTCCGCATATTTAGTTTGGCAAAAATTTTTACGCCGGATGCCCTTCCTGATGCAACCCTCTCCATTTCCGGGCTTGGGACCGGCACAAAGACATGCACTAGTTTGTGCATCCCCTTGCGGCTGGATTCGCTCAGTACTAAGGGTTAATAGACTTAAATTAAACCTGAAAGTGTGCAGTTTAATTGTATATTAACTCATTTTGAATCCAATATTATGGTGTACAGTGCCAAAAGACAAAAGTTGTGTCCAAATACTTAAATGTATCAAAATATAGACTATGGAGTCATATTTGATTTGTTCTGAGTTCGACTGCCATGAGAAGTAGGCGCAGTACCGCCAGTGACCAGCAGATGTCACACTTTGTCCTCCTTGCTGAACTCAGAGCACCTGATTGAGTCACTCTTAATCCTTGAAAAGCAAGCAAATAAAAGGAAAAACAAACAGCATTTCAGTGTGAATCTTTGATTTTCTCTTTTGAATAAGTTTAGCCCCTTTTTGGACTGTAAAAGCGTGAAACACAATGAATCTGAAATCATCTGCATCTTTAATCATTTGCATTAAATAAATGAACTTGAAACCCTGAGCAGATGGAAAACACATAGTGAGACTTTTCATTCCCCAAACGCATGTTAGTATCCTAGCATGAGACACCGAGTAGATTTTATTGTTAAACATCAGCGGCAGTGAAGGATCGAGTAAGGCCTTTCCAGACATGAATGAGAAGACGGATGAGCAGCACCTCGTCTGGAGACAAAAATTTGGTGGAGAAGCAGCAGAATAAATACCAACACTGATCTCCAAGGTTGACAGTGATCTCCAGCAGTTGAAAGTTATTTCACAAATTTCGGAAGACTTTCATGGCAAGGTGGTGGCATCGTATCTTACTGCACAGCACAGTTTATTTACTAAATTTTAGCTTGTTATAATTTTAAAAAGGGACTCCATTGAGTCAGAATTCCTCCACAGTCAGGAGAACCAGGTCAATACCTACAGGGTCATTATGGTTAAAGGTGGCAAAATCAGTTCCTGACCGTGGAGTGGAAGGACAAAAACCCTTGTGGCTACTGGTCATTAAACAACTATTAAATGAAAATAATTGTAAAATAAAATAATTTTAAAATGAATACCATCACCACAATATTTAACATTAGTTATTACAACAACAACGGTATTTTAACTTCATTAAATTCTCTTTACGATGACGCATGGCTGTATGGCTGCCAAGATTATAGCATGAAACAAGCAAATAAACGGTAATGGAGGCTGTGGATTTAATGTACCAGTATGAGCCAAAAAAACTCTACGGAAGCTTTGGTCTCAGGCCAGTCGGCTGTCAGGAACAGCATGAAGTCCAAATTTTGTTCTTGTAAATGTGAGGAAATGCATGAGGAGTACAAGTAGGAATGTGAGCTGGAGCTCATTGCAAAATCAGACTCATGTAACCTGAATGGATGAATCTTAAGGATGTCAGGGAGTTGAAGAGAGGCCGGCAAATCTTCTAAAATGGCTCGTCCTTCAGAAGTGCTGACATGTAGTTTGTGTTCTTCTGTTCATCTTACTCTCTTAACCCTTTACACAATAACATCTGCTCTGTAGTTGCTGTATTTTGCTTTTTATTGTTACGCTGATATACTGTATGTACAGTTATGCAAAGTCAAACCTGAGAAAAGAAAATTTATATCTAAACTATTTGGTGGAAAAGTTTCTTCTTTATGAAAACTTTGAAACTCTTTGACAAAATGCAGAACTTGTGCACAGCGCATCTTTTGTGTTGAAATGAACAAACATGATGGAGGAAAACTCTGAATAGTGAATCTGGACAAAAGTTCGACACTTATTGGCCCATTGCTCTAAACTCATCTGCTTACGGAGTTTAAGGTGAGGAGAGCCTGGTTTGTACTTGGGATGAGAAACCACCTTGGAATACCAGGTGCTGTCAGTGTTTCCTTTGCACCGCCAGAGGGTGCTGTTGTGCCAACTGAAATTGATTCAGTCTCCTTTTGAATTTTTAACACCATGAATTTATCATTTTCATTTGCTTTTAAGTTATTTCAGCAGCAGGTGCGCTTGGTATTTTTAATATTTAGCCACACACTACAGTGCCGCGATGTTAATTTTCTTTTCTCACATGCTACCGCGTACAATGTGTTAACATGTCAGACAACGCAGGAGCTCGTGGCAAACAAATTCATTTTGCCTGCCTGGTGGGTTGCTAAGGTGAAGCCATGAGATGAGTGATGTATTTTGTACTTTAGTTTAGTCAGGGCCAGGCTGGAAGCCCCTCTTGTTTTCCCACTACACCTGTTCATGTTTACATAGAAGCCTCCTGTGTCAGTGGTGCACCTGGCCATGAGAACAGAAACACGGAGGCATTTTAGGAAATAGAGGCAATGAAATACTAAGGGAGGAAGTGACAAAGTTTACTGTGGGAGCATCATCCATCCTGAGGTTATGCACGGATGCGGTTACTTGCGGGGCGCAGGCAACAGACAGCCACTGCATCATTGTCATGTACCAGCCGTGAGCTTGATGTGGAGCATGTGTGGGACAGCATGTGTCGTTCTCATTTGTCTTCCTAACTCTGGTTCTAGGACTTCAAGATTAAGCTTCCAATAGTCACATTTGTGGGTTGGGGCTGAAGGGAGAGCGCAGGAAAGAGGAAAAGTGTGAGGGCACTGGAGTGAGTGAGACATACATTTTGTAGCAGCTTTGTGTGTAGTGCTAGTCCTTGAATTTTATATATATATATATATATATATATATATATATATATATATATATATATATATATATATATATATATATATATATATATATATATATATATATATTTGATTTTCTTTTAATAAAGTAGAGTTGAATGTCTCAGTGAAACTCTAATCTCAAATCAGTTTTATTTACACTTTTGAAGCCACAAATGAACCCAGAACTTTTAAATAGGACTGCTACTTTTCTAAAAGCCACAGAAGGCGACTACAGGCACTGCTGTTGTTGTACCATGTGATACCCAGATCATTGGGATTGCACTTTCTAAAACTTTCAGTTAGGTTAAAACTATGAACCAGATGTTTAAGATGTTTAAAAAGAAAAATATTAAAGACCCTTCCCACTGTTAAATAGAGACTTGCAAAATTCAGCTGACTGATCAATAAAAATCCTCCCCCCATGAGCTGTTTGCCTGGGTCACGCTGTCCCTGTCCATGCCATCCCCATCCAGGTACAGAGTGAAGATAATAAAATATAAACAAAAAAGTTTCTTCAGTAAGAACAGTGACATCGAAAAAATGCTGACTTCCATTATGTTAAATACAAACAATGTTTCCCAGGACCTTAAAGGCCTCTTCTTTGATGACATTAGCTCTATCTGGAAAGCCCTTCGCTGCCTCAACTCTCTTCCACCAAACTTTGTGGTATATTTTGTTTAAGTTGAAGACAAGGCCATCTGTTCTTCATTGCCAGTGGCCTGTGTAGCAGAAATCCCTTCTCTGGGCCCAGTCGTCACATGTGGGACCACTGCCACCTCCATCATCTCTGGTGCTGTACTGTCATTTTCCTCCGCTGCCTCCTCCTCCGGTCAGCCAGCACTGGAGTCGTGGATCCAACAGGCAGCAGCTCTTCAGTTTCTTGCTGCTTCTATACTCAAAAGCTTTTCCTGGCAGGGGACTTTCCCCTGGGACTGTAGTCTTCCTCTGCTTCCATTGGGAAGATGGCCCTTCTGCCTTGCAGCTGATGAGATCTCAAAACTGCTCCATGCAACACTTTTCTCCCTGTTGTCATGAGCAGAGAATAAACTGAAGGAGTTAACACCAAGAGGAAGAAGCCCAGACACAAAGTGGTGACTGTCATGCTGGTTGATCTTCACTTGTGGATTAAGATCAGATTAAAATCATAGCTGTTTCACCAGTAGTTGCAGCTCCCGACTCAGCACAGTGTTGAATGGAGCAGCACTGTGCCAATGTCATTCCAGCAGGTGGTGAAATCTTTCTAAAGGGACTTCATCATAACACCTTTATGGGTTTCATGTACTTGAATTTCACACAAGTTACTCTACTATGGTTGAATAGACATGAAAAAATCCACTTCAGAGGCATCATGTCTATACTGAAGCTGCCATACTGTGAAATTTACCAGTCCAGGTTAGTGGTCTTATTTTGTCCATCAATATGCTAAAATACTGTGGAAGAAATTCACCAGTCTCAGCAAAGACTCAGGACAAGACATAGTTTTCTCCACTTTTTTCATTTTCATCAGGTGAGGGGAAAGTTCCATCTCTATGCAAGAGGATATGGAGTCTCCTCGATTGTCTTCAACAAATAGATTATACAGTACTCATACATATGTGCATACATAGTGCAGGATCAGCTTATTGTTTTAACCTTTCATTGGCTTCATACTTCTTTTCTAATTTTCCATACAGTAGGTGCAAGCTATACGTGCTTCAGCAAAGTCTCTCACTTTACGCATCTTATTGGTCACAAGTTGTTTTAATACAAATCATCACACAAGTCATCCCATTGTCTTTTGCTTAATGTCCTCTTGCAGCGCTCACACAGTACAGAAGCACCTTCATTCCAGCCACTTCCTCTGCAGGCATCTCACAGTGCTTTTGGTGTCTGGTGTTTGTGAAAGATAAGATGAGCAGTGCTGCCTGTGCTTACAAAGGACAACAGGCAATGAGTTTTTACAGATTTTTTTTTTTTTAAATTACAAAGATGCAGCTGTCCAAACCCCCATATTACTGACCACAGCGATGGTGCCCACCCGGACCCCAGTCTACCGACACACTCGGTCCCTTCTGGACAGAGCAAATGACCCAACTACCGCATGCAAAAGACAGCTGTTTGCAAGATCATTATCTACTCATACGTCTAAGGGATATTTTTTCCAGCATTGGACACTACAATTCAGAGCAACTATTTTATAACTAAATCATATAAATTAACACTTTTTAATGGACTGGCATCTCCCCCAGGGGCAGTTTCATAGCCTGGTGCCCTCTGTGTCCAAGGTTGTTGGCCAACACGATTCTGCTCAGGATAAGCAAATAATGAAAATGACTGGATGGATGGATGGATGGATAATATAAACTAACAAATGTTTTATTTGAAAAAAGAAGTGGAAGGAAATGGAAAACTGTGAAAGCATAGAGACCCATGTCTCATCTATTTTGGTTTGAGATCAGTTTTTTCTTATGAAAAAGACTCCTAAATCTTTAAGCAAAAATCCAACATTCAAATTATCAGACATTTTATTTTTCCTTTTTATTTTGTTTATCTAATAGATCCATAAAGACTGCAGTTCTAGTAGTTGTTTGTAAGTTTTTCAAAACACGAACTGCTTCTCCTATGCCAGTGTCAGAATCCCAGTGTGATTTAATCGCAGTTTCTTGTTTTAAGAAAGCCTCATCTCCCAGCATGAATGCCTGTTTGTCCAACACAGGGACTTTGAGGTCGGCACTCTTTCCCAAAAGCAGGATGCACGGTTATTAAAATCAGACCTTTTTGAACAACAAATGCTTTTATTCCCTGACCACTTTGCATTGACTCGGTGATGTTGATAAAGATATGAACACACACGTTTGTTTCATGCAGGAAATCCATTTTCATAAAGATGAGACAAGGGAATGGAGGGACAGTGAAGGACAGATAACTTTTTAGAAACATCCTTTCCTTTACATTTATTTGTTTAGCTGACATTTTTCTCCAAACAGCTTACAACTATTTAGCCATGCTTACAGATGCGTAGTTTTTACTAAAACAGTTCAGGATAAGAAATTAACTCAGTTATTTTACTTAAATTATTGTGAAATCCATCTATGACCATTGTTCATACATTTTAACAAATAAATTTCAGTGTAAATTTAAAGCAAATTAAAAAATATATTTTTCATTTATAAGTTTTGAATACAGCCATAAATTTTGTCCTCTTTTTATAAATCCACAACTTCTGTTTTTTTTTTTCTTGTTCATGTGATCTCAGGTTACTACAATTTTTTTAGATTTTAAAATGTTTCATACTAAGGAAAACAAGGATTCTTCCTTTTTTTTCATTGTTGCCTCACTGTGCTGAGTACAGGCAAATTTTTATCCATCACACCACAATACCATCAGATGTCTCACCTGATCGGTCCCATATCCATTCTGCAGGGTGACCATGACCAAAACACACAACCAAACTCACAAAGAACAAAAAGAAGAGCAAGGAATTCTGCAACAGATGTTGTGCCCCCCCAAAGAACCCTGATCTCAACATCATTCAGCCAATCTGCGGTTATGCAGACACAGAAGCAAGTGAGATGAGCAAAGTCTGCAGAAGAACTATTTCAAAAGTGGTCACACCAAATATTTATTTGATTTTGGTTTTTTTACAAATATATTATTCATAACCAGTTTTAATACATTTTTATTAATGTGAAAGGTGATTTGTAGAAATGGCAAAAGGAACTCTCACAAAGTTAAGAGAAGAAATCTGATCTTTGCATCAGGAAGGCTCTGGATGAAAAAAGATTTCCAGCACTCTTAAAGCTCCAACACATACAGGTTCCAGCACTGTATGCAAGTTTGAGTGTCGTGGAACAGCAGCTAACTTACCTGGACGTGGAAGGAAGAGCAAAATTACACCAACTATGATGAGGCAAAGCATAAGAAAAGAAGCAGAGAAGAAGAACCATTGTATTACTGCCAGAGACTTGCAGGATGGCCTAGAGACTTGCAGGATGGCCTGTTGGAAGCTGCAAAACAAGTATCAGTACAGACTGAGGAGGACACTAAATAAGCAAGGCCTTCATGGCCATTAAACAAGCACATACAAAATTAACTTACATATGAAAGCTGTGATTTGGAGAAGTGTACAGAATTTTGGGAGTGTGTTTTACAGAGTGATGAGGCTCAGCTGGAAGTGTTTGAACCCTTGGATCAGCAATATGTCTGGCGCAAGAAAGAAGGAGCTTATGGCTTAAAACACACCATTTCCACAGTTAAGCATGGAGGTGGGTCAAGGCTGTTGTGGAGATGTATTGCAACAGCTGTGACTGGCAATCTTACATGTGTGACTGGCACCATGCATTTGTTGAAATATTAGATCATTCTGGAGAAGAATGTGATGCCCTCAGTGCATAAGCTGGAGCTTGGTGATCACTGGACTGTCTGTCAAGACAAAGATCCCAAACATACCTTTAAAGCTTGGTTCACAGAACCTTCCGGAATGTCCTCAAGTGGCTATCTCAGTCCTCGGATTGACATCCCATTGAGAATCTTTGGGCAAAGGAGTGGCAGGACGGAAGCTAGAATATCAGTGACCTGGAAGAACCCTTGTGAACACTTAGAGGAAATGTTTAATGGACATTAAAAAGAATAAAGGTTCTGCTGCAAAACACTCACTTTGGGGGCTGAATAATTTTGCACATGGATATCTTTGGAATTCATTTTCTTTTTCTTTTTAACTAACAAAAAACTAAACTGAATGCTTTCAAAATAACATGAATCCATACAAATAAACTTTAATATAAAATAACTTCTAATATTACAGCTTTTGAATATTTCCTAAATTTTGTTCAATTACACTGATGTCTTGTGGAAGTGGGATTGAGTATTTTTTTTATAGTAACTGAATATATACCTAAAATTTAAAGCAAAACTAAAATGTAATCTCAATGACTATAAGCGCTATGGCTGTTGTTTCAGGTAAAAGGGCCCAATGCAAGGACATCCTTATTGAATTGAGTTTTTAATAAACAAGAGACATTGTTTATATTTTCTGCTTATTTTGCATGGATTCCATAATGCTAATGGTATGAAAATGCAAGGCTGTTTTTCCAGGTTGTTCATCTGTATGAAGAGATCAACAGAGACAGAGAAACACAGAGACAAAGAGAAGCAGAGAAACAGAAAATTTCCCCAAAAAACTGTAAGAATTATCATTATTATTATCATTATCACAGGGTTTAATATTTACATTTTTATGCATTATTTTCTGCATTTCTCAATTAATATGAAGTTTTAAATTTTTATGTTACTGTTTTATACCTTTGACAATTTTATCTAAAACAAAACTAAAATAAAAATGTGTTTATTTTTCTTTTACTAGTAGTTCTTGTAGTTCTAGTTGTATGTTTGTGAATATAACAAAATATTTTTGGAATTTTTACAAAAACAGTTGCTGAAGGTTAGTAGAGTGAGGTGGTGACTTGTAGGTTACACATTCACGTCTTTTAGTGACGCAGCTCATCTACTGTCACACAGTGAATCTGTTTACATCAGATTTAAAGTATTATGAAGTTATAACAAGAATAATTAATCTAAGACTGTTTTTTGGCAAACCAGCTGGCCTTGGATCACCAGAAATTTCTCCACATCTTACTGTAATGTTAGTTTTATTTCTTCTCCCACTTTGTCTCCTGGTTTTCCATCCCTCCACCATAAAGACACTGAAGACAGTTGGTGTCCGGTAGCTTCTGAAAGCATTTTGGCTGTTAAAACATTTATTTTTTCTTCTAAAATGCCATGGTGTTCAGTCCAACTTCCTCTTATGTTATTTTTTAAGATTTAAAAATATTTTCCAGTCCTGTTTAAACAATAAGCTGATGCCCATAAACAAGTTATTTTAGGCTTCACTGCAAAACAACTTGAGGTTTCTGTGAAATTACTTTTACTATGGAGAACATCTGTAGCAACTGGCATTGAAAAAAGGTTCATATTTTTATCGTTTTAAATCACATCATTTTAATGCTGATCATAAATGCAGAATTAATTGTAATCATTTACACTTAATTTATTTTCAATTTTGTGTAACCATCTGGAAATGTATGAAAAATTTATGACAATCTGCAGTGTCAGCAAAAACTGCACAAAAAGACTAATTTTATACTGGTGTCCTTTCAGGTAAGTTAGTGGTTATGCTTTTTTAATAAAAAGAAAAGATTCCAGTTGGTAAAAATGACCACTGTGGTGGAATGAGGTCTCTAGATGGGGGGATGAGTCTGAAAGTTTTTCTTCTTCTCAGGGTTCAAACTGTAATTCAAAACAAGATATTTTTAAACTTTTTTATTTGCACTATTTTATTACATATTTATTATGAATTTTAGGTACCCATTGTTTAATGCCGAGAAAGATGAACAAATTTTGTTTATTCCATCCAGGAAATTTATTTGCATAAAGAGGAAAAAACATACTTGGAGACTGACACAAATTTTGTGAGAAATGTATTTTTAATTTAATTTCTTTATTTATTCAGCTGATACAATCATTTTAAATAATTTATGAGGTTTTTTATAGAGAGCTCTGTAAATTTCACTGAAGCAATGAAGGATAAATATGAATTACACAGTCATTACGAAGTTTACTTTCCTAATTTGTTTATGAAAATCAGATTTTAACCAGACAAATTTAAATAGGGAGCTAATTTCCATTATTTTAAACAAGAAAAAATTATAATCCATTACTACCCTCCAAATGAAAAAAGCCCCTGCCAATTTCCCATAAGATCACTAAAGCGCCGTAAAATGAATAAATAAACCTTTTTATAAAGTTTATTGTAATTCCTATTATTATAGGTAGAATCATAAATTAATCATATGTGTAAAATGATAAGAAAAAATACTAATTTTGGTTGCATTTGTGAAAAACAGGAAGACAGTGTAAGAAATTCTGTAAATTATTTGTCTTTTTGACCACAGTTATGGAGTGGACTTGGATTCCTCTGCTGCTGATCTCAGGTCAGTGAACACTTTTTACTGTAGACTGAATGCAGCCCATAAACTAAAAACTCTCCTCATTCCCTAAAACTGTGGTCAAAGTTATATTTCTGGACTGTTTTTGTTTTTTGTACTCATTGTGTGTGCTGTGCTGTGCTGTGCTGCTCTGTGTCACAGGGATCTCCATGCTTCACACCAACCTCTGCTCTGAGTTTTACTTTGTGAACATCAGCATGAACTGGAGCAAAGCACAGAGTTACTGCAGAGAGAACTACACTGACTTGGTTACCATTGGCAACCTGGAGGAAATGAACGCACTGGTAACCATTGTAAACCACACTGGTTATACTGGAAAAGCCTGGATAGGACTGAAGAAGGGAAACTCATGGAAGTGGCAGTGGTCCCTGGCAGAGAGAAATTTCTATGCTGATGGAGAGACTGAGTACAGGAACTGGAAACATGGAAAGCATGACAACTGTCAAGGAAAAGAAAACTGTACAGCGATATCTCCTGGTGGGAAATGGGATGATGTTCCCTGTGCTAAAAAAAAATCATTTATTTGCTATAATGGTGAGCATTTATAACTTTTTAACAAAAAAACACAAATATAAAATAAATGTAGAAAGTTAATACTTGAACACTACAATGCATGTTTAAATATCCTTTTATTTATTTGTTTTTACCATTGCCAGGACAAATGAAGAAAACACCTCAATACTTGGCTCTTTCTGTAAATGTAAAAAATGTGCCTCATTTTTGGTAATAAGTTAGTGAAGGAAAAATGTTGAACAATTTCAAGTGATTTAAGCAAAAACTCATAAGCTAAAAAAGGATTCTTATTTGGCTGTGTGTGCACATATTTACAGTTTGATGCAGATGTTTTAGTCACTTATTAATCGAGCTGTATTTTTACAGAGAGCAGCCAGCCTGAGCACAGATACATCCTGGTCAATGACACAAAGACATGGAAAGGTGCTCAGAGCTTCTGCAGGAAGCATTACACAGACCTGGTCAGTGTGAGGAACCAGACTGAGAATGACCGCATACAGAGGATGGTTAATGGAACCAGTGAGGTGTGGCTGGGTCTGTACAGACAGGGCTGGCAGTGGTCAGATCGCAGGAACTCCTCATTCCACTACTGGGCTGCAGGAAAGCCTGATAATAAGAATAAAGATGAGAACTGTGCTGTAACCCGGATGACTGTGAAAAACCAAGGAAGATGGGGGGACCGACAGTGCAGTGAGAAGCACCCGTTCATATGCTATGATGGTGAGTAGACCTGGATCTTCATTCCACTGTCTAAACTGTTCTTGCTGCTTCTGAAGTTTCCGGTTCTATTTTCCAAAGAATTTTTTGCACTGCTTATAATGTTTAGTTAAACAAGTTCAGTTTGTCTGAATTTTGTTTTTTGTGACAAAGAACAAAAGAACAAACAATTTCCCTACAGGTAATTTGTAAGTTAGGAAGTAAGTTAGAAAATGCTAAGCTAATGCTAGCTAGTAGGCCACCATCACATTGTTTGTGAACAGTAACACTCAAAACCCATTTTTTGACATTTCTAAGTGGGAAGCAAGCTATAAAAACTATTCTACTCAGAGTTTAGTGTAAGACATTCAGTTCAGGTCATTTCAGTCCTTCCTTTAAAACACAGACACCTCTCTTTTCACTTTCAGATCACCTCATCCTGGTCCAGGAGAACAAGACTTGGAATGAAGCACTGAAATACTGCAGACAGAGCTACACAGACCTGGTGTCTGTCTGCAGTAAGGAGATGCAGCTCCGGGTGGAGAGGATGGTTAGAAATGCTTCCACTGCCCATGTGTGGTTGGGTCTGCGCTATACCTGTGTGCTGAACTTCTGGTTCTGGGTGAGCGCAAAACCTGTTTGCTGTGCCAACTGGGCCCCAGGTAATGTAACTGGAACTGAAGACTGTGGAGACACTGGGGCAGTAGAATCTGGAGGAAACCATTGGTGGGTCAGCCTGCCTGAGACTGAGAAACTCAACTTCATCTGCTTTTCAGGTGAGTTTGATCCCTGGAGTTCTGCTCAACCGCCTGTAAGACTGACTCTGTTTTTCAGGTAAAGGTGATCTGATGCAATTTTAAGTCTCTTTCCTCTTTTTCTACTTCAGGAACCTAAACCAAACCCACATCATAAATTTCCACTGACTGACAACTAAGACTTCCATGGAAATAGATAGAATAGATTTACATTTATATTTTAAACAGCAGTAGTGGTGATATAATTATTCAAATATGTATATTTTTGTCATGATTAAATTAGCTTATATTTCATAAGTGTGACAGAAACTGTTACTAATAAACTAAAATGTACCATTTTGTGCTTGGATTTTCTGTCAAATGTACAATAAAACTGTAAAATGGAAATAAAGAACAAAAATGTCTCTAATTCATATCATTTTTGTGACATTGCACCACTCCAGGGTGCCGGGTTCAAGGGGAATGGGACCAAAATGGCAGGACTGTGAACAGCTTTACTGACAAAATCAATGCTGAATCAACTTTAAAACACACATCACTGAGTTAAATAGATGGAAACAAAGTGGCTTTCAGACCTTAAATGAAAAACACAAGAAACAATACAAAAAAATGTTAAAATAATTTAATAATCAAATAATTCAACTGAGAATCTCCAAAATAAAGTATTTCAGAAGAAAATGAGCAATGCGGAAAATGCAATAGACTTCACGTCCCACAGCGTGGGGCTATAGTCAATAGACAGATTGACCTGTCGTGTCACTGCAGCTTACTGAATAGAATAGAGAATAGAATAGAATAAACCTTTATTATCCCACGAATGGGAAATTTCGGTGTTACAGGGCTCTTATCAGGAAGGGAATATAGGAGAAGAACAAGTTAGTATTAAAGAAGGACAAGAACAATTAGATTAGTAATCTATGTACACAAGTACAATAAAATAAAATAACCCTATATACATCAATAAGTTATAAATAAATAAATTAACCAATTCAGACTGCGTTGTGCAGTCTGACAGCTGCCAGTAAGAATGACCTGCGGTAGCGCTCCTTCCTACACTGTGGATGTAAGAGTCTCCTGCTGAACAAGCTATTCAGTGCTCGTACAGACTCATGTAGGGGTGGGAGGTGTTGTCCATGATTGATGTCAGCTTGGACAACATCCTCTCCTCCCCAGCCTGCTCGATGGACTTCAGAGAACAGCCCAGGACAGAGCTGGCCCTCTTGACCAGTTTGTTGAGTTTCCCCCTGTCCCTCTCCGCTATTCCGCCACACCAGCAGACCACAGCATAAAGGATAGCAGACGCTACCACAGTGTCATAGAATGTCCTTAAGAGAGTCCTGTTAACAATACTGAATCAACAAAACTGGTTCCAGTGTGAAGCTCCTGTCTGACCTGCAGTCCCACTGCAGCCATTACTTCCCCTGTGGAGCACAGAGCAGAAACCCAAAGAGATGAAGATGTAGCGATGGCTTTTGCTGTCTGGTGAAGCTGCGAAGAGACGTCAAGATGAGCAATGTGGTAGGAAACAGCACAACTGCACCTGAATTCAGTCATATTCAAAGTTAAGCTTTTGTCACAATGCAAAGAGAAGTTATTTTTACTAAACTGCAGACTCCGACATTAAAATAAATAAATAAATAAATAAATAAATAAATAAATAAATGTTGGATAACTTTTTTCTGGAATGGAAATTTATTTATATTAAAAAAAACTAAATGCTAAAAATTAGCAATTAAATATGAAATTTTAGGCACATTGACAGTGGATCTTATGCATACACACATGCACATGGGTCAGCAGACATCTCAAATGTCGCCACTTAAAAGATGGGGATGCTTTTTCTCTCGCTTCACACACACATGAACACAGTTTCTCACAACACTGATGTTGGACCAGAACTCCACCATATAACGCATTGGCTGTACCATCCATACTACCCTCCTCATCTGAAAGGTATGTACATGAGATCCAAAGACTGAAAACATCTTTTCTAAGCCCTTTCCTCTTAGCAGAAAGCCAGGGGTACACCTGCACCAAGTAGAGTAATGTGGGAAGCATGTCAACCGTTAGGGGTCAAAGTTTTCTATGTAAAGGAGAAAGTCCAGGTTCTCCACAGTCCCAGTTTCCATCTGGCTTTTGCCAAGTATTCCTCCAAGTTTTCCTACCTGTACCTTTATTATGGAAGTTCACCCCAAGAGCACAACAAGAAGCTTCCTGTCTCTGGCACTTAACAAAAAGACCACAGCCTGTTTGTTGCTCATCCATCACCTTCCAAGTGGCCTTTGTCTCTGCAGCCCTGTTGTGATTCAAAACCCCTCCATGGCATAAATTCTGTGGAGCTACTTTTCTGAAGGTCTTGACTTTCTCCTTAACCTCCTCCCACCATACAGCCAACAAAGGGTAACAATTCTGCCCCAGAAAAAAAGCTGAAGGTCTGACTTTCTCCTCTAAGAAAAATTTTTAAAGTTAAGCTTTTAAAGTTAAACATTAACTGCATGTTTTGTACTAGTACTACGGTAGAGGCAGTCATCAATAGTGGAATGAATATTTTATTATGACTATTTTGTTCAAAATATTATGCTGCAACTCTTGTATCATGTGACTTATGAGCTGAACATGGTGCACGTGGGAACTTGTTCTTGTATGCAATTGCTGCCCAGCTGCAAGGTCTGCTGAATTCTGTGCCTTTCTTTATCAACGGCCCGCTGGTCCCAGAGATGAGCTTCCTGCAAGAAAGACAGGGATGAAATCTAGTTGAATGCTGCAGCTGTTTTTAGTTTCATTTTAAGACTTCTGACATTAAGTGTTAAAATTTCAAGAAGCCATATTTGGGTGTAAAGTAAAAAAAAAAATAAAACCTTGCCACTGCCAATGGTAGACTGTTATCTGTGTGGTCTGAAGAGGAAGTAAGAAAGCTTGGGGTGCTGAATTTCAGATTTTCAGGGAGGGGTGCATAAGTTTCCTTATTTCCAAAATGCGAGGTATTTAAATCCTAACCCTAACAAACAGGTGGACTAATGCTGCCCCTCATTTGGGAGAAGACTCCCCATACAGAGGAAACAGCAGTGGCAGTGAAGGACTGAGTGAGGCCTTTTCAGATATGGTTGAGAAAACAAATGATCACAAGGGTGCAATACCTGAGGTACCAAACCATGTTTCAGGGATGCTGATCAAGGTTGACTACTTTGATCCTTGATAGACTCCAGAAGGTGGAAACTGTTGGACAAGACACATGTAGTCTGTCACCGGAAGTGGGAATTCTTTACACAATTCAGGAGCCTTGGAGCCTCTACCCCACAGGGGTGATTTCAAAATTCCATCTTTACTTGTATTGAGGAGGTCTCTTTTTTTCTAAACGGATCAGAAAGGAGAAACCTCAACACAATACATCAGGCATAACCAACTGACCAGCTTAACAGTTTTAAATATTCCACTCATCTTCACTAAAATTATTAAACTATTAAAATAGTTAAAAATTGTCAGGCACACAATAAAGTCCATTGAAATAGTTAAACCAGCAAAAATGGACCCTGCATGATGGGTTTTTACAATACAATAAGAAATACCCCTGGGCTCTATTTAGACACAGAAAAAGGAAAACTTACTCAGCAGCTCCACCGCCTTTTACCAAGGTGCTGCTATATCTCTAACTTACCCTTACGGGTATTAAAATTCACATTTTTGTACATAAAATGAAACACAAAACAAAACACAGTAAGAAAAAATAAAATAAATGCATTACACAAAGTGAACATGTGAGTAGTTTCCGTGCTAAGAAATGTTAGAAGTTATTCTATAAAAAAGTTAAAAACCCACAACCAATAAACTAAACTTGACCACTTTAGCTGTAATAAAATATTTCACCATCAAATATTCATAAAATAAAATACAATTCAGTAAAATACAATATAATAATATTTAAAATCCAGTGCCATTGCAGACAGCAGCCTGGTCAACGTGCTCTCATGTCTTCTAGTAGATTACTTAGTTTCCTTAGGCAAATTTTAAGTAGTGTTTATGTGTTTGTGTATTTTTGTATATTTTTTTATTAGCAATCTAAACTGAGGATTAATACATCAATAGGGCAGAGGAACTGGTTGTCGACTTTAGGAGGCAGAGGACCTCCCCCGACTCCCAACCCCTATCACCATCAGGGGAGCAGACGTGGAGGTGGTGAAGCATTACAAGTACCTGGGAGTTTACACAGGCAACAGATTTGATTTGTGCAAGAACATGAATGCTGTTTTTAAAAAAGACTATCGTCGATTCTACCTGTTGAGGAGGCTCAGGTCCTTCAACATCTGCAGGACCATGTTGTCTATGTTCTACCACTCTGTGGTGGCAAGGGTTGTCTTTTATGTGGGGGAGTTCTGAGGCTCCATAGTGAGGGCAGCTGATGCCAGTAAACTGGAGAAGCTGGTTAAGAGGAGTGGTTCAGTTCTGAGAGTCAAACTTGAGACCCTGGTGGACATGTCAGAGAGGAGGATGCTGAGGAAATTGCTGTGCATCTTGAACAACCCCTCTCAGCCCCTGCATATCCTTCTGGTTCAACGTTGGAGCTCACACAGGAAAAGACTTATTGTCCCCAATGACTCTTCTCCCTGTGGCCATTAAACTTTACAATTTCTAACCTTACTGTAAGGACGGTACCTGAATTGCTGATTTTCCACTTTATTTCCTCCGAGTGTCTTCCTTCTCTTGTATTACTTACAAAGTATTTTTTTTTTCCTGTGCATACTTGTTGATACCAGAATTTCTCTCAGGATAAATAAATGAAGATTTATCTGATCTTATCTTAATTTGCAGGAGCACCATGCAGAGAAAACCATGCATCACATATTAGCTCTGTGAGCCTCAATTCTGCCCCTTTTTCTTGCTTTTGGAAGAGAGGTCTTCATCTTTTTTCCATTTCAGTATTCCTTCCAGGTAGAGGAAAGGACAAATGCTCTCAAACTAAGTCAGGGAATTCTTCAGCCTTTTCTTCAAGCTTTGTCTCCACCCACTCCTTTTGCTGTTCTCCCAGCTTTAGCTGCTTCCGGTCCTCCACCAGGGATCCCCTGTTACTGGGCAAGCCATCCAAATAAGAAGGCCCGCACTGTGGACAAAGATTGACTGTATGCTCTTCACTGTTGCAAATGTTATAATGGTTTGGGCCTTTGCAAAGCAAAAAGGCTGTAGTCATTATCGGTCATAAAGTAGAGAAAGAAATAAAAAAACAAATGAAGAATCAACCAAAAACCAAATTCATTTCTGAAGATAACCTGTGAAGTTTGTTTCTCACCTCATCATTGTTGAAGGACATTAAGAATCTGCATATCAAAATCCTTCCAAGGGTTCCCGCCTGAAAAGTATTTATTCCACCATTTACAAACCGATGTGTTAAAATTAATGTTCGTACTGCTGCATTATTCTAAATTTACTGGAATGTATAAAAAGTTTGGCTTTGCCTAACACTGCATGCTGTTGCGATGGACGACTTTTCCATTCCCAGTCAGGGTTGGGTACATGGAAAAGACAATTGGACACAGTAGTGGAAATAACATCTGAAGCTGTAAGTTTTTGCAATCATTTTACAACTTTACAACCTTTCATTCTGTAAGAGTCCAGCTTTCAGCAGTCAGTGGGCCAAGAAACTGCATCTTGTGCCTTTGTTGTCTCCAGTCTGAATCAGTGGGTTGACCAACAATAAACTAGTCAGTCCATTGCTCAGCCTGGCAACTTTAAATCCTAGGTTGACGTGAAATGTCCCCAACTTCCTGACTTCCACTCCGATCCAACATGATATTGTTATTGCAGCAGTCAAGGAAACAGTATAACTGGTATTCAAATTAATAACTAGATATGAAAATTAGATTTTATGATGATGAGATCTCAAAACTGCTCTATGCAACACTTTTCTCCTTGTTGTCATGAGCAGAGAATAAACTGAAAGAATGAACACCAAGAGGAAGAAGCCCAGACACAAAGTGGTGACTGTCATGCTGGTTGAGCTTTACCTGTGGATTAAGATCAGGTTAAAATCATAGCTGTTTCACCAGGAGCTGCAGCTTCTGACTTAGCACATCGTTCAATGGAGCAGCACTGCATCAGCGTCACTTCAGCAGGTGGGGAAATCATTTTAAGGGGACGTCATCGTGACACCTTTGCGTATTTGAAGTACGAGTTTTGCAGAAGTTACTCTGCTCTGGCAGAATAGACATTACAAACCCAATTCAGAGCCATCTTGTCTGCCCTGAAGTTGCTGTACTGTGGAATTTACCAGTCCAGGTTAGTGGATTTATTTTGTCCACCAATGTGCTAAAAAATTGCTTGATGTGCTGTATATTATTGATATATAGAGTTAAGTATCAACTACACAGTTTGAAAGATAAATATTTCAAATTTAATTCATTCATTTTGGTGCAATTTCTAAAGTGTGTGTGTGTGTGTGTGTGCGTGTGTGTGTGTGTGTGTGTTGCAGAGTGAAAATGGCTCATGTCTCTGACTGCCACCTTTAATATGAGGTAAAACACAGTGGAGAAGCACCTTCAGTCTAGCCATTTTCTCTGCAGACATCTCACGTTGTTTATGGTATCTGGTGTTTGTGAAAGATAACAACATGTGCTGCCTGTGTGTACAAAGGACAACAGGCACTGAGTTTTTACAGAAGATACAGTATGTTTTATTTTTTGTTACTTGAAATTACTATGATGCCACTGCCCAAACTCCCACATTACTGACCACAGGGATGTTGCCCACCCGGACCCCAATCTACCGACAGATCCCTTCTGAATGGAGCACAAGTGTGCAAATTATCCAACTGCCATATGCAAAAGACAGCTGTTTGGAAGATCATCACCCTCTCATACGTCTAAGGGATGCCTTTATCGCCATTGGACATGACAATATACAGCAACTATTTTATAAATACAATATATAAATAAGCACCCTGTGATGGCATCTTTGGAGCATATCTTCCAGGGGCAGTTTCATATCCTGGTGCCCTCTGTGAGTCACCATCACTCTGCTCAGAATGAGCTGATAATGAAAATGACTGGATGGATGGAGGGATATTTTAAACTAATAAATGTTATATTTGAATATACACTGGAAATAGACTGGAAAACTGTGAAAGTATACAGACCCATGCCTCACCTTCTGAAGTCTGGGATCAGTTATTTTTTTAAAAAAAAGGTTTCCAAATCTTTTGTCTAAAATTAAGTTAAAAAAATACTGCATGACAATGAGGTCCTGTGAAATGTTTTATATACGATTATAACCCATCAAACTTATTTGCATTATTAAGACATTTTTCTCAGGTTTATGAAAACATCTTTAAAACTTCTTTAATGTAAAAGTTTTTCTTCTTTTTATTTATTTTTTCATCTATTAGGTGCATGAAAATTGTATTTTTACTTTTTTGTTTGCTTGTAAGTTTGTCAAAACATGAACTGCTTCTCTTATGCCAGTGTCAGAATCCCAGTGTGATTTACTCAGTTTTTTGTTTTAAGAAAGCATTCATCTGCCAGCATGAATGTTTGTTTGTCCAGCAGAGGGACACTGCAGTCTGCAGTCCTTCCCAGAAGCAGGATGCACGAGTATTAAAATCAGACCTTTTTAGACAACAAATGTTTTTATATTTCCTGGCTTGTTACATTTTATTCACATTACAATGATGTCTTGTGGAGGTGGAGTTGAGTGTTTCTGATAGTAACTGAATGTATACAGTATATATAAAACCTAAACCATATCTTAACTAAAATGTTATCTAAATGACTCTAAGCTCCATAGCTGTTGCTCCAGGTAAAAGAGCTCGATTCAGGGACATCCTTATTGAAATGAAGTCATAAAAAAACAAACAGAGTGTTTATACTTGCTGCTCATTTTGCATGGATTCCATGATGCTGATGGTATAAAAATATAAGCCTGTTTTTTCCAGGTTTTTCATTAGTATGAAGAGATCAGCAGAGACAGAGAAACACAGTCAGAGAAAGAGACACAGAAACAGAAAATTCCCTGCTAAAACAGTAAGACTTTTCATTATTATTATTATTATTATTATTATTATTATTATTATTATTATTATTATTGTTGTTGTTGTTGTTGTTGTTGTTGTTGTTGTTGTTGTGCTTAATATTTACATTTTAACATTAAAATTTTGAATATAATTTTCTGCCTTCTTGATTCATATGAAGTTGTAAATAATTTTACGTTGCTTTATTGCACTTTTGACAATTTAATCTAGAAAAAAACAATACAGTAAATGTGTTTATTTCGCCTTTACCTCTAGTAGTTCTAGGTGTTTTTGTTCTAACAAAATATTTTTTTGGAATTTTTAACTTTTTTGAGTAACTGGAGGTTTCTGTGAAATAAGTTTTACTCTGGAGAATTTTACAGACTTTTTTGTTAATGAACATCTTTACCAACCAGCACTAAAAACGTTTTTTTAATGATTTTAAATCACACCATTTTACAGCTGATCTTAAATAATATTATATTTAATATAATATGAAATCCATTTGCACTAAATTCATTAAACATTTTATAAAACCATCTGGAAAGTTTTACCAACCTTTTTAGTTATTTACTTCCATAGCTGTTGTTTATAACCAGTTCATTTCCCTTCCAATAAAGGAAGGCATTGCATTCTTAATGTTCCTAAATGTTTGATTTTGTTTTTTTTTTTTTTTTTTCTTAATGAAAAGAAACTAAACACTCCTGTTTTTTCAATTCATGACATTTCTGTTTTTCTTTAGGTGGTAAAGTTGTAGTTAAATCTGGTAATGTTCACACTGTCACCATTTAAATGAATATTTCTCACAATAGCAAAAACTGCACAAAAAGACAAACGTCATACTTGTGTCCTTTCAGGTAAATTACTGTACAGTTTTAATATAAAGAAAAGATTCCAGTTGGTAAAAATGACCACTGTGGTGGAATGAGGTCTGTAGATGGGGGGATGGGGCTGAAAGTATTTTTTTCTCAGGGCTGAAGCTGTAAATTAAAACAATATGTTTTTAATACTTTTTCACTATTTTGTTCCAAATTTATTATGAATTTTAGGTACCTATTGTTTAATGCCAACAAAGATTAACAAAATTTGTTTATTTCACCCAGAAAATTTGTTTTCATAAAAGGGAACAAAGGTGACAATGACACATATTTTGTCAGAAATATATTTATTATTTTTCTTTTTATACACCTGGGTAAATTTAACTTAAACGATGAAGGGTAAATAGGAATTACACAGTCATTACAGGGTTTGCTTGCTTAATCTGTTTCTGAAAATCAGACTTGAAGCAGGAAAATGTAAATAGGGAACCGATTCCCATTATTTTAAACAAGAAAAAATTATAGTCCATTACTACCCCCCAAGTGAAAAGAACCCCAGCCAAATTCCCCTAAGATCACTAAAACTCTGTAAAATGAATAAATAAACTGATTTTGATTATTTTCTCACTGTTTTCCTGTTGCACGGCAATGGACATTTAGCAAAACCACCATAGAGATCAACATGTACAGTACATCTTATACTGTTGGCATAGCTGAGTTCACAAAAGCCACAGCAGATCCCCATCACTCATCAAAGTTTCTCTGCTTAACATTCTGATGTTATGACTGCTTTTTTGGAGATTAGATGTACCTTAGATGTAAAAGGCGGTGCAATATAAGCAGAGGCAGAGGAAAGTTAGACTGCTTTGTAGATGAGACAATGAAGATACCAAGCAGGGACAACCCAAGCAGAATGCATATTCAGCTGTCGCATTTCAAATTTATAACACATTACAGATGACAAGTTTCTTTATTACAGAGTTTGGCTGGAAAACACTGAAACAAGCATGACGGTATTCATGTATCTGTGTCCATCTACATTATTATTGACTTTTCAGGGTTGCTGGTCAGAGTTGCTTCAGTCTAGAGCTTGTCTTGCAGTTACTGGATGTGAGGCTATGAAACTATACCCTGGATGAGCACTGGCCCATCACAATACTTGCATTATCATTTCAAGACCAGGAAGACCAACTTAAGTGTTGCCTGGACTGTTGTCTAGAATGATAGATTAAATGCCACAAAAATAGATGCTGGAATGCCATATAGAAGGCCAACAAGTAATGAGTAACCTTCATCAAGATCTCCGTGAACCACTGGAGGACAACATTATCAAAGGCAATAGCCCAGGTGACCATAAAGTGTGGTTTATACTAAAGAGATGCACTATTCCCACTGTTACCTGAACAGGAACTACAGTGAGGATGTTGGGATGTCATATAAATTAGAGAAGTGCTGCAAGATGATAGCAAAAATTGTAAATGTGATAAAGACAGAGGGAGTTGAACTACCACAAGGCCTCATAACAGATGCACAGGACAAATACCTCTGAATCCTCCAATCACACAGGAACCCTGAGGAAGCAACTAGGACAGCAGCATCCATGTAATTTCACAGAGAAGCAGGTCTTGAAGAGCCAACTGTATGGGAGTGTTATGGCAGTGTCGGTGGAAGCAATTGTGAGACCCAAAGTACAAATAAACAAACTTTTACAGAACAAGATCAGTGAATAACAAAACAATAAATACTTTGCTAAATACAGTGCATAATAAAAAAACCAAGTCTATAAACACAAGAGCTGCATGGTGATAGAGAGAACGCGGACGTGACAGTGAGGAACACTGCAACTGGAATTTTTTTAGTTATTTATCCATCCATCTATCCATCATCATTAATGCCTTAATCCTGAGCTGTGTCCCAGAAGTCCAGAGCCTAAATTTTTAGTTTATGCTTAACTAAATTAAACTGCAAGCTTGGCCTGACAATAATTATTTTACTGTAAAGTATTTATTGTCAAAAACAGCTGTTATTACTGCTGCAGTTCAGGGTACAGATCTGCTGGAGAGTCCTAGAGGGACCAGAGCTTGAACTAGTAACCTATGGGTTATGTATTTGTTTTTTTGACCCCAGTTGTACTGGAATAATATTTTTTATTTGATACATGAATCAAAATTAATTTATTTAGTGGAATCAGAATCTCCACAAAATTAAATGCATTAAGTATTAAATCTTCAAGTGATTCTTTTCTTCTCTCCTAACATTTATTTACCTTTTTATTTAGATGGTTGTGTTATAATGGAGCAGTTTAGGGTAAACACCTTTGGTAAAAGAAGTACAGCAGAGGCAGGTAGCTATTGTGACTACATTAAACACTACACTAACTAGCACTAACTAGTAACATTAGCTCTGTAGGTCCAGTTACATTAACCACTAAACACTGCACTAATCTCTAACAATGAAACTAAAGTAAACATAACACAACCCCTACAATAACTGCTAACTACCATATTACATGTAAACTAGCTACTAACAACTACACTAATCACATACGCTAACCAGTAACCCTCCACTATCCACTGTACTAACCAATAACTACTCAAAACAGCAAATTTCCAAAAACCTGTCGAACATTTTGGAAACCCATCAGTTTGTACATGTCGACATGCATGGGTTTGTATTGACCTCCTGCCATCAGTGTGGTGACTTGGCTTCGAGCCACAAGCTGTCCTCACTGTCCTGACTGCTTGTGAAAAATCTGTGTTTGGCTGCATGATGGACACGGTGGGAGAGTGAGGATGTGCTGAAATGATCGGGTGTGTGCAGTGATTCAGAAGTCTTCCAAGAAGGTCCTACACTTCTGCTCATCCTGTCCAGGCTGCTCAGGATGTCGGAATGCGTCACCTTTGTCCTCATATAATACTTTACATTTTTGTAAAATTTATCATAATTCCCAGGTTTATTATAGGTAGGACCATAAATAATTCATGTGTAAAATTAAAAGAAAAAGTAATATGTTTGGCTGAATTTGTGAAAAAAGATGCAGAAAGAACTGTATATGAAATTCTGTAAATGTTTTGTCTTTTTGACCATAGTTATGGAGTGCAGTTGGATTCCTCTACTGCTGATCTCAGGTCAGTGACAGCTTTTTTGCCCAGAAGGCAGCCCATGAAATAAAAACTCTCCTCAGACACTAAAACTCTGACTAACTTTAAAGTTTTTTTGTGTGTGGTGTGCTGTGCTGCTCTGTGTCACAGGGATCTCCATGCTTCACACCAACCTCTGCTCTGAGTTTTACTTTGTGAACATCAGCATGAACTGGAGCAAAGCACAGAGTTACTGCAGAGAGAACTACACTGACTTGGTTACCATTGGCAACCAGGAGGAAATGAATGCACTGGTTGCCACTGTAAACCACACTGGTTATACTGGAAAAGCCTGGATAGGACTGGAGAAACCAAATAAGTGGCAGTGGTCCCTGGCAGAGAGACGTTTCTACGCTGCTGGGGAGGCAGAGTACAGGAATTGGAGTGATGGACAGCCTGACAATAATGAAGGGAAAGAAAACTGTACAGAGATGTGGAAGTATGGGAAATGGGGTGACATACCTTGTGATAAAACATTGCCATTTATTTGCTATAATGGTGAGCATTTATAACTTCTTCATGAAAAAGAAACAGTTATGTAAATATGAAAAGTTAATATTTTTGTGTAACTTGAACACTACAAAGCATGTTTAAATTTTATTTCATTTATTTATTTTTACCATTACCAGCACCAGCACCAGTGCAAATTTAGAATCTACCCCAATGCTTGGCTCTTCTTTTTGTAAATGCCAATCTCTGTCATATTTGGTCATAAGTTAGAAAAGGAAAAATATTGAAGAATTTCAGTGATTCATGCAAAAACTCATAAGCTAAAAACTTGGACCTTAAAGGATTCTTCTGTGCCTGTGTGCACACATAGTTACAGATAAATGTAGATATTTTAGTCACGCCCGCGGTCTCAAGTACGGATGCTTTAAAAGAGCAGCCTGGACCCTTTCCCGGTGCTCAGTCTTCCGTCGAGTCTCGTCGGAGTTTTGTGAGCTCAAAGCCCTGCTTCCGGCTCGCCCGCCACGACACTTGTTTCTTGTTTAAAAGTACTTTGTTTCTTGCGGTTTTCCTCAGTGCCTCCAGCTCTGCCGTGAAAGTCCGATTTTTTCCCACTGTTGTTTTTGTGCTACGCACACCTGTGTTCTTCTCCTATATTTTTGTTGCTCATCCTGCCAGTAAAACAGTCCCTGTCTGCCAAGCTGCTTGTGCTCCGCGATTGCTTCCTCCACGCCCTCAGCCCCCCAAGCCCTGTGACATTCATATATTATTCCAGCTCTATTTTTACAGACAGCAGCAAGCCTGAGCAGAGATACATCCTGGTCAATGATAAAAAGACATGGAAAGGTGCTCAGAGCTTCTGCAGGCAGAATTACACAGACCTGGTCAGTGTGAGGAACCAGACTGAGAATGACCGCATACAGAGGATGGTTAATGGAACCAGTGAGGTGTGGCTGGGTCTGTACAGAGAGGGCTGGCAGTGGTCAGACCGCAGGAACTCCTCATTCCGCTACTGGGCTGCAGGAAAGCCTGATAATAAGAATAAAGATGAGAACTGTACTGTCACCCAGATCACTGCGAGAGATCAAGGAAAATGGGAGGAACAACAGTGCAGTGAGAAGCACCCGTTCATATGCTATGATGGTGAGTTGAAATGGATCTTCATTCTGCTGTCTGATTTGTTCTTGCTGCTTCTGAAGTTCTCTGTTTTCCAAAGAATTTTTTGTACTGCTTATCGTGTTTAGTTAAACAAGTGCAGTTCATTTCAGTTTTGTTCTGAATGACATCCTTCCCAATAGGCAGTTATCGTTAACAAAAACAAAAATAACGTAATAAAAAATAAAAGACAAAAACAAAATCTAATATTAAAATGCTAGATGGTAGGCCACCCTCCCTGTGTTTGTGAAGAGTAACACCTGAATCACATCATTTTCTATTTCTAAGTGGAAAACCAGTTGAAAAACTGTATTCTACTCAGAGTTGAGTGTAAGACATGCAGTCCAGGTCATTTCAGTACTTTGTTCAAAACACAGACACCTCTCTATTCCCCTCCAGATCACCTCATCCTGGTCCAGGAGAACAAGACATGGAATGATGCACTGAACCACTGCAGACAGAGCTACACAGACCTGGTGTCTGTCCACAGTGAGGCAATGCAGCTCCGGGTGAAGAGGATGGTTAGAAACGCTTCCACTGCCCATGTGTGGTTGGGTCTGCGCTACACCTGTGTGCTGAACTTCTGGTTCTGGGTCAACGCAGAACCTGTTTGCTATGCCAACTGGGCCCCAGGTAATGTGACTGGAACTAAAGACTGTGGAAACACTGGGGCAGTAGAATCTGGGGGAAACTATCAGTGGGTCAGCCTGCCTGAGACGGAGAGACTGAACTTCATCTGCTTTTCAGGTGAGTCTGATCCCTGGAGATCTGCTCAACCACCGGTGGAATTGACTCTGTGTTTTACAGCACTTTTTACTCTCTTTCTCTTTTTCTGCTTTAGGAACCTGAACCAAACCCACATCATAATTTTCCACTGACTGATAACTAAGACTTCTATCAAGTTGAAAGAAATCCTCTTAATAAGAAAGGATGGAGTGTTTTAGCTAAATAAAATAAAATTTACAAATCTTTTTCAAACAGCAGTAGTATTGATAAAGTTATTAAAAATGCATATTTTTATTATGACAATTAGCTTTTATTCCATTAGTATTTAAAAAACCCTGCTGGTAATATAAACTAAAACGTACCACAGTAAATGTCCTTTCTTTCTTTCTTTCTTGTGCTTAACTTTTTTGAATGAACTTTAATAAATTTGTAAAGTGGAAATGAAGAACTTCTATTTATTTCCCTATTAATACAGCAGGGTGTCACTAATTCACAGAATTTTTGTGACTGTGTGACACTCCAGGGTCCTGGGTTCAAGGGGGGATGAGGACTGGGGCCAAAGTGGCTGAACTGTGAAGAAAATCAATACTGGGTCAACTTGAAAACACACATCTGTGAGTTAAATAAATTAGATGGAGAGAAAGTGGATTTGAGACCTTAAATGACAAAGAAAACAAACAATACAAATAATTTTTAAATAAATTAATAATTTAAATAACTTCAGTGAGAAATGAGCAGCAAGAAAAATGCAATGTACTTTACTTCCCACAGTGTGGCGCTATAGTCAGACAAAATAACCTGCTTGGTCTGTACAAAAAAAATCTGTACAGTTCTTTTTTGCAAATTTGCAATTTTTTACATCCACTGTTGGATCTGCTTCATTTTTTTTGTCTCTTTTTCAGTTTTAGGTAAATGTTTTAGCACTGTGTTTTACACATTGCTTGTTGTCTTGTTAATTCTTTCACAAATTTTTTCATACAGTTTGTTGCACCCCACGAGACCCCCAGACAGCCTGTAATTCTACAGTTCACACTGTCATGTCTGCAAATAACTTTTCAAATGGCCAGCTCAAAAACACAGGATGAAAAATATCTGCCAGCCTCCTTTGTAAAGACTTAAAGTCATATCAGCCGCTTGCCCAGCTGAGCAACAAGGCTGCAAACAGCAAAACCGCACTTAAATTCATTAATCTTCAAAGCTAAACTTTTCCTGTTGTCACAAAGCAAAGTGTTTTTTTTTTTTTTAGGAAATTGTAGACTCTGAAGTAAAAAAAAAAATTGGAAATTACATTTTCAAAAAAAAAAAAAAAACAGGTAAAAACAGCAATTAAATATGAAATTGAAGACATATTTGATAGTGGATCTTGCATGAATGCACGCGCGCACACACACACACACACAAACACACACACACACACCAGCTGATTCTGGACTGGATTTATGGGCGGGGGGGGGGGGGGTCACTGTACTGTATGTGTGTGTTTATTCTGTGTGCAGTTGTAAATTAATGATAGCATATTTTTTCCTTGCAATAGACATGTTTTTTTTTTTACAATGACAACAGCAACAAAACAACAATGATAACAAAAATCAATCCATCTGTTTATGATATTCACACAGTCCGAAGTGTAAAAAAATTATAATAATGAATATGTTCCAGCCTTGCTAATATTTTTTTTTACATTAAGTCAGTTTTTTTCTGGGTATGCAAATGAACACGCCTAAAAATAAAACAGTGAAGTACAGAATACAGTACAATGCTCATACAGTAATTTCTATTGTAAAATGTCGAAAACAGTCTGTCCCCACCCTGCAGCAGCAGGAAGACACAACGCAGGAATGATGGTTAAGTGCACAACTGTGGACACAGAGACTGACAGGCAGACTTCTGTAAGTCACAGTTTATTATTTTTGGTGCAGGATGAGAACTGAAGTCAGCAGGACTTGAGGAAAAGCAACACTTTGGTGCACACAGTTTCAGGACCACAACAAAGATCAGGCACATCTCCAAGGCTGTAGTGGGACTCACTGTCACACTGGCAGATACAGTACATGTGCAGACTAACCCTTAGTACTGGCAAATCTATCTATCCATCCATCCAGTCATCCACCCATCTTCATTACCCTTTTATCCTGAGGAGGATTTTTGTAGTCCAAAACTATGAAATTGCTCCTGGGTGAAATGCCAGTCCATTGTAGGCTGTAGCACCAGCAAATGAACAATAAAAATAATAAACTGATGGAATAATAATCTATAATCTTATATAATTAATATGAATCAAATGCATTTACATTAAGAAACTCCTTAGAAATAGAGATACTTCTTTGTGAAAAGTAATTTATGACTTTATGAAATATCTGTATAAAAATGGTGTTCTTAATTCTTAAATATCCATCTACCAGCATGAATGCCTGTTTGTCCAGCACAGGGACACTGCGGTCTGCAGTCCTTCCCAGAAGCAGGATGCACGGTTATTAACATCAGACCTTTCTGAACAACAAATGCTTTTATTTCCTGGCCAGTTTGCATGGACTCGGTGATGCTGACAAAGATATGAACACACACGTCTGTTTCATCCAGGAAATTTATACAGAGAATTTCTTAGAAACATCCTTTCATTTACATTTATTTGTTTAGCTGACACTTTTCTCAAAACAGCTTACAAATATTTAGCCATGGTTACAGATGGGTAGTTTTTATTACAACACTTCAGGATAAGCGATTATCTCAGTTTATTTATTTATTTTAAATTATTGTGACTTCCATCTATGATCATTGTTCACATATTTTTAACAAATAAATTTCATTGTAAATTTAATGCAAATCAGAAATATATTTGTATTTACAGTATGTTTTGAATATAGCCATAGATTTGGTCTCCTTTTTATAGATCTACAGCTTCTGTTTTTTTCTCTTGTTCATATGATCTTAGGTTGCTACAATTTATTAGATTTTGAAATGTTTCATTCTAAGTAAAACGCATATTCTTCCTTTTTTTTCCACTTTTGCCTCACCGTGCTGAGAAGTGCAGGCAGATTCTTATCCATCACACAGTACTGTCTGGAGCATCTGATTCATTCTGCAGGGTGAGAATGACCCAAACACACAGCCTAAATTACAAAGCACAAAAAGAAAGGAATCCTGCAACAGATGCTGTGCCCCCTAACAGAGCCCTGATCTCAACATCATCCAGCCAATCTACGGTTATGTAGACAGAAGCAAGTGAGATGACCAAAGTCTGCAGAAGAACTGTTTGAAAGGCAAAAGTGGTCACACCAAATATTTATTTGATTTTGTTTTTTTACAAATACATTATTCATAACCAGTTTTAATAAATTTTTATCAATGTTATAGCTGATTTGTAGAAATGGCAAAAGGAGCTCTCACAAGGTTAAGAGAAGAAATCTGATCTTTGCATTAGAAAGGCTATAGATACAAGAGGATTTCCAGCACTCTTAAAGCTCCAACACATATAGGTTCCAGCACTGTATGCAAGTTTGAGTGCCGTGGAACAGCAGCTAACTTACCTGGACGTGGAAGGAAGAACAAAATTACACCGACTATTGTTACGACCCGGCTCGTTGGCTAGGGGACCAGCAGTAAGGATCGTAGCATTTTAAGGGAAAGAAAGAAAATGTAGGTGGTAGGAGAGAACCCCCTTCAACAATGAACCCCGATACACGGCACAGTTATACAATTTTAACAGCGACAAAGTGCAATTTATTCACAGTGAGGAGTGTTGAAACTGGATAAGGAATTATATACAGAATAAACACAACAAAACAAAAGAACCAGAACCAGACTCCAAATGGTTTTACACAGTATAGGCGGTTCCCAACTCAAAGACAAAACAGAACAAAATGGACATCCCGACCTGGGCCACGAAAAGAACAGAAAACACACAAGAAACTAAAGCCCAGTCGACCTCCACTATAGAATCTGCCAAAACCAATTCAAGGGTGGGAGACTGCCACTTCGCCTGGTATTTTTAACATATATGTAAGTGTACAATAAATCACGGAGTGTTAGCACCAGGTACACCGAGGTTTAGACACTGCCCGTTGCCAACACTTTACAAGAAGGGCAAACGGCAAAATCCTCCACTAGGCATAGAACGCAACAAAACATGACCAAGACAAAACTGTTGCCATTGCCTCCATGGTGGTCCGCGTACATAAGCGCTTGCAGGGGTGACGTCATCCGCCGACAGACCAATCCTGGCTCTGACGGACCTGTCAAACACCGAACCCCAATGGAGAGACCGCGCGAACAGGAACATGACAGTTCCCCCCCAAAAAAAAAAAAAAAAAACAAGAATCTTAACACTATGATGAGGCAAAGTGTAAGAAAAGCTAAGAAAAAACCTTGTACTACTCACTGTAGGACACTAAAGAAGGAAGGCCTTCATGGCTGGACATCACACTGCACTCCACTTTCAAACAAGCATCATTTTTCACAGATGCATAACAGATCTGTGCAACTTCAGTGCAAATCAGAAATATTTATATATATATATATATATATATATATATATATATATATATATATATATAATACTGAATATAGGCATAGATTTTATCTCCTCTTTATTGACCCATAGATTTTTCCCCTGTTCATGTGAATTTAGGTTGTTAAAATTTATTAGAATTTGAATTTTCTTATTGTATGGATGACAAGGATAATCCCACAGTTGCCTCAATGAGCTCTCTGTAGGGGAAAGGATCAAATGTAGAGACCACTGAAAAAGGCCTGAAACTGTGCATCTAAAGAAGGATAGAATAGACTGACTGATGAACAAGAAAAAAGAAGTAGGGTTACTTCTCCCCATTCAGATACCAGCCACCACTCAGTGACTCTCAGGGAGAGACTGGGCAGATTTGTTTGTCCATGAGAAATTTATCGCATCAAATGAATGGTAGGAAAGCAAGGACAGACACCATGGATGTTCAGCTGAGAGATCTTGGCATTAAACTGGAGAGATGAGACTATCCTGTTTTAACTGTGGAATCCACATTTTCTAAGTTTATCACTTGGATAAACTAGAGGCTCATTCCTTTGAGACAGAAAGCAGGATATCTAAATTGTAGGACTGAGGGGTTTAAGAACTAATTTAAAAGCCAGTTTAGTGCCAGAAGCCAGTGATGCAACAAGTTGTTTGCATTTCAGCCATTTAAACCATTCCATGCACATGAACAAGTCGCTTGCATACTAGGCCAGCGTTACTTCTCCACCAAGAGCAAGCCATCTATTCCGAGCTACACTTGCTACTGCTAGTGGCCCAGTACAATGAGCACAGAGGAATGGGGAGAGTTTACAGCCTTGTTTCAGCTTCACTAAGCTGGGGCACTCAATCCCTAAAGGAGCTGTTGAAGGAGTTTCAGGTATGAACCACAGTGTAGAGTGTATGCACCAACCACAAAAATGCACTACCAAAAACCATCCTAAGCGAGGTGTTGAGCGGAAAGTGGTGGTCAACTCGGTCCAGGCTGACCAAGGTGGGCGGGTCCTTTATGTCCTTTACCCAGGTGAATGCAGCTTGAACCAGGTTCAAACTCCAGCTCTTAGACACAAATACACAAATAAAGACGTCCATGTGTCTCTGTGCCCTTTGCCTTTAAGTGAATCTAAATTATATTTCCAGTAACCTCAGCCATGGGTCGCACTGGAGATTGTGGGATCAACCATCATGTGATCTACTGGGGTCACAAATTTTGACCTTTTCAGAAACAACTAAAATGCAACTTAAATTACTATAAACATTGCAGTTGTTGCTCTAGGTAATGCCTGGATTGTTTGGTTTGAACTTTTTAAAACTCTCAGTAAGGTTAAGACTGCAAATAAAATGTTTAAAATGTATAACACTAGCATCCTCCTTGTCTTCAAGAAAGATGCAGAAGCCCCCCCCGACACACACACACACTTAAGTGTCTGTTGGTCAGTACAACCCCTGTAACAGATCCATGCAGGGCCTGACCTCCACCAGGGTGAAGACACTTAGATGACAGATGTGCTGCGAAAATCAGGACTTCCTGCATTGGTTGATCATCCTTCTTCAAATGATGTATTCTGAGGTGGGATATTAACAGGGATTTCAATGATCTTGCTGTCTTCTTCATGAAGGAGGATCACTTTCAGTCTTTGTCCAAGCAGTGGCCAGCTCACAAAAACTCTCCCTCAGACAAAGTAAGGAACTGAAGGCAAACACATCTGTGTCTTTGTGACAAACCACAGCTGTGTGGTTCAGTTTCATTCTTTGTTTGCCAATAAAACATCGACGTTGGCTTTTTCACACTCAAAAAGTCTCCATTACTAACTTGCAATGAATCTATCATGATGCTTAGTGCACAATCAAACACCTCAAATTCAGAATGATGTCTTTTTGGTCCAGAGTTCAAGCCAGCAGCACAGGGCCTGATGCAGGGACATCCTTACTGAAACAAGGCCAAAATAATCAAGAGACTTTGTTTATATTTTCTGCATGGATTTTGCATGGATTCCATGAGGCCGGTGGTATGAAAATACAAGCCTGTTTTTCCAGGTTGTTCATTTTGTAGGAAGTGATCAGTAGAGACGGAGAAACAGAGACAGAGAAGCACACGAGCAGAAAATTTCCCGCTGAAACAGTATGACTTTTCATTTTTATTATTATTATTATTATTATTATTATTATTATTATTATAGAAGATTTTGTTATAATTATTAAATCTAAATAATTTGATGCAGTGCTTAATATTTGCATTTTAACAAAGATTTTAATTCATAATGTTTTGCCTTTTCAATTAATATGAAGTTTAAATATGTTTATATTGCTGTTTTGACAAATTTACCTAAAACTAAAGATAAATGTGATCATTTTGCTTTTACCTCTCGTAGTTCTAGTTGCATGGTTGTGAATATAACAAAATATTTTTGGAATTTTTATAAAAACAGTTATAAACATTTAGATCTTTTTGGCTCATTTTACATGACTGCATATATTTATTACAGTACATCAGTGTAAAAACATTGTGTAAAGACAGCAGAGAGAAGTGGTGACTTGCAGGTTACACATTTGCTGCTTTTAGTGACGCAACTCAACTGCTGCCATACAGTGAATCTGTTCACATTTGAATAAAAATATTTTTATGTTAATTTTTATTCATATTAATATTTAATTTTAATATTATTTTCAAAATTGTTATAATAAGCGATCTAAAACTATTTTTTTCACAAACCAGCTGGCCTTGGGACACCAGAAACTTCTCCACCTCTAACTAAAACTTTAGTTTTATTTCTTCTTCCACTTTGCATCCTGGTTTAAATTTTTATCATTTTAAACCTTACCATTTATGATTCCTCATAAATTATAAATTACATATTTAATATAACATGGAATCCATTACACTTAATTTATTGAAAATGAAAGAGACACTGAGTCCCTCATTCAGCTGAACAGGAACTACAGTGAGGATGTTGCGTTGCCTTTCAAATTAGAGAAGTACAGCAAAGTGGTAGTAGAGAGAGAAAGTGATAAAGACTCAAGAAGTTGATCTACCACAAGACTCCATAACAAATGTGCAGAACTAGTACCTCTGGATCCTCCAGTCACACAGGAACCATGAGAAAGAAACTAGGACCATCCATCCATCCATCCATCCATCCATCATCATTAATGCCTTAATCCTGAGCAGTGTCCCTGCAGTCCTAAGGCTATATGTTTATTATAAGCTAAATTAAACTGGAAAATTGGCCCAACTATAATTATTTTACTGTATTTATCTCAGAAACACTCCAGTTTATACAGCTAAGGGCACAAACCTGCTTCAGAGTCCTAGAGGGACCAGAGCTTCAACCAGTAACCTATAGGTTATGTAGGTGTGTTTTTAACATCTTTCGCATTGGAACAATTTTATTAGATGCTTATATCAAAATTAATGAATTAATTGGAAACATTATCTCTGCAAAATCAACCACAAATAACAACTACAAAATCTTCAAGTCATTCTTTTCTTCTCTCCTAAAACTTATTTACCTTTTTGTATAGATAAGAGTTTTTTGAAATGACTAGCATGTACAGTGAAGCTTGAGGTCTTTGTTAGAAAGTCCTCCACTTCCACTTGTTCTGTCCAAGTAGCTCAGGATGTTGGAATGCATCACTTTTATTTTGTAAAATATATTATAATTCCCAGGTTTATAATATGTCAAACCATAAACTAATAATACGTGTAAAATCATCAGAAAAAGTAATATTTTTGTTTGCATTTTTGAAAAAGATGCAGACAAAGTAGGAAATTCTGCAAAATTATTTATATTTTTGTCCATAGTTATGGAATGGACTTGGACTCCTCTGCTGCTGATCTCAGGTCAGTGTCTGCTTTTTACTGTAGACCGCATTATGCCCTAAGAATGCAGCCCATAAACTAAAAACTATGGCTAAAACTCACTAAGACTCTGATCGATTTCAAAGTTCTATTTTAGGACTGTTTTTGTTTTTTGTACTCATTGTGTGTGCTGTGCTGCTCTGTGTCACAGGGATCTCCATGCTGCACACTAGCCTCTGCTCTGAGTTTTACTTTGTGAACATCAGCATGAACTGGAGCAAAGCACAGAGTTACTGCAGAGAGAACTACACTGACTTGGTTACCATTGGCAACCAGGAGGAAATGAACGCACTGGTAACCATTGTAAACCACACTGGTTATACTGGAAAAGCCTGGATAGGACTGGAGAACCCAAATAAGTGGCAGTGGTCCCTGGCAGAGAGACGTTTCTACGCTTCTGGGGAGGCAGAGTACAGGAATTGGAATAATACGCAGCCTGACAATTATCAAGGGAAAGAAAACTGTACAGAGATGTGGAAGAAAGGGAAATGGGGTGACAATGACTGTGAAAAAAAAAAAAAAATTCATTTATTTGCTATAATGGTGAGTATTTATAACTTTTAAAAGAAAAAGAAAAAACAATTTTGTAAATATAGAAAGTTAATCATACTTTTAATGGAACTTCAATGCTACAATGCATGCTTAAATTTCCTTTAATTTATTTGTTTTTACTATTACCAGCTGGAAAATGTTGAACAAGTTCAATGATTTCAGCAAAAGCTCTTAAGCTAAAAACTTGGACCCCAAGGGATTCCTATGTGGCTGCGTATAACATACTGTATATTTACAGATAAAAGCATATATTTTAGTCCCTTGTTAATCCAGCTGTATTTTTACAGAGAGCAGCCAGCCTGAGCAGAGATACATCCTGGTCAATGATAAAAAGACATGGGAAGGTGCTCAGAGCTTCTGCAGGCAGAATTACACAGACCTGGTCAGTGTGAGGAACCAGACTGAGAATGACCGCATACAGAAGATGGTTAATGGAACCAGTGAGGTGTGGCTGGGTCTGTACAGAGAGGGCTGGCAGTGGTCAGACCGCAGGAACTCCTCATTCCGCTACTGGGCTGCAGGAAATCCTGATAATAAGAATAAAAATAAGAACTGTACTGTCACCCAGATCACTGCAGGAGATCAAGGAAGATGGGAGGACCAACAGTGCAGTGAGAAGCACCCGTTCATATGCTATGATGGTGAGTTCCACTGTCTGATCTGTTCTTGCTGCTTCTAAAGTTTCTGGTTCTCTGTTTTCCAAAGAATTTTTTGCACTGCCTATCATGTTGTTACACAGGTCCAGTTCATCTGAATTTTTTTCTGAATGAACACCTTCCGAACAGACAGTTTGCATGAACAAAAACACATAACTAACTTTAGTAAACAATAAAAGGCAAAAACAACATCTGATCTTGAAATACCATCCTCTCTGTCTTTATCAACAGTAACAACCATATCTCATAATCTGTGATTTCTAAAAGGAGAACAAACTATTAAAAAAAACCATCCAGTTGAGGTCATTTCAGTCCTTCCTTCAAAACACAGACACCTCTCTGTTCCCCTCCAGATCACCTCATCCTGGTCCAAGAGAATAAGACCTGGAATGAAGCACTGAACCACTGCAGACAGAACTACACAGACCTGGTGTCTGTCCACAGTGAAGAGATCCAGCACCGGGTGGAGAGGATGGTTAGAAATGCTTCCACTGCCCATGTGTGGTTGGGTCTGCGCTACAGCTGTGTGCTGAACTTCTGGTTCTGGGTCAGCGCAGAACCTGCTTGCTATGCCAACTGGGCTGAAGGTAACGGGACTGGAACTAAAGACTGTGGAGACACTGGGGCAGTAGAATCTGGGGGAAACCATCAGTGGGTCAACCTGCCTGAGACTGAGAGTCTCAACTTCATCTGTTTTTCAGGTGAGTTTGATCCCTGGGCTCCTGCTCACCATCTGTAGGATTGATTTTACAGCTGAAGGTGAACTGATGCACTTTTCGCTCTCTTTCTTTTTCTTAGGAACCTGAACCAAACGCACATCATAATTTTCCACTGACTGACAACTTAGACTTCCATGGAGCTGAAAAAAAATCTTCTTAGTAAGAAAGGATATAGTCTTTTAACTAAATAAAATTTAAGTAACATTTATATTTTAAACAGCAGTAGTAGTGATATAGCTAAAATATGTATATTTTTCTTATGATGAATTTAGCTTTTATTTCATAAGTGTGACAGAAACTGTTACAAATAAACTAAAATTTAACATTTTGTGCTTGGCTTTTCTGTCAAATGTACTTTAATAAAACCGTAAAGTGGAAATTAAGAACTTCTATTTATTTCCCCATTTAAACATGAGGATTTCTCTAATTCACATCATTCTTGTGACACTGCGACACTCCAGGGTGCTGGGTTCAAGGAGTGATGAGGAATGGGGCCAAAATGGCAGGACTGTGAACAGCTTTACTGACAAAATCAATACTGAGTCAACTTTAAAACACACATCACTGAGTTAAATAGATGGAAACAAAGTGGCTTTCAGACCTTAAATGACAAAGAAAACAAACAATACAAATAATTTTTAAATAAATTAATAACTAATTCAAGTGTGTGTCTTCAAAATAAATAATTGACTTCAGTGAGAAATGAGCAGCAAGAAAAATGCAATGTACTTTACTTCCCACAGTGTGGCGCTATAGTCAGACAAAATGACCTGCTTGGTCTGTACAAAAAAAATCTGTACAGTTCTTTTTTGCAAATTTGCAATTTTTTACATCCACTGTTGGATCTGCTTCATTTTTTTTGTCTCTTTTTCAGTTTTAGGTAAATGTTTTAGCACTGTGTTTTACACATTGCTTGTTGTCTTGTTAATTCTTTCACAAATTTTTTCATACAGTTTGTTGCACCCCACGAGACCCCCAGACAGCCTGTAATTCTACAGTTCACACTGTCATGTCTGCAAATAACTTTTCAAATGGCCAGCTCACACAAACACAGGATGAAAAATATCTGCCAGCCTCCTTTGTAAAGACTTAAAGTCATATCAGCCGCTTGCCCAGCTGAGCAACAAGGCTGCAAACAGCAAAACCGCACTTAAATTCATTAATCTTCAAAGCTAGAAAACTTTTTCCTGTTGTCACAAAGCAAAGTGTTTTTTTTAGGAAATTGTAGACTTTGAGTAAAAAAAAAAAAAAAATTGGAAATTACATTTTCAAAAAAAAAAAACAGGTAAAGCAACCAATTAAATATAAAATTGAAGACATATTTGATAGTGGATCTTTGCATGAATGCGCGCACACACACACACACAAACACACACACACACCAGCTGATTCTGAGCTGGATTTGTGGGCAGAATCACTGTACTAACATGTGTGTGTTTATTCTAATGCAGTTGTAAATTAATGATATATTTTCCTTACCCCAAATAGACATGTTTTTTTTTTTTACAATGACAACAACAAAACAACAATGATAACAAAAATCAATCCATCTGTTTATGATATTCACACAGTCCGAAGTGTAAAAAAATTATAATAATGAATATGTTCCAGCCTTGCTAATAATTTTTTTTACATTAAGTCAGTTTTTTTCTGGGTATGCAAATGAACACGCCTAAAAATAAAACAGTGAAGTACAGAATACAGTACAATGCTCATACAGTAATTTCTATTGTAAAATGTCGAAAACAGTCTGTCCCCACCCTGCAGCAGCAGGAAGACACAACGCAGGAATGATGGTTAAGTGCACAACTGTGGACACAGAGACTGACAGGCAGACTTCTGTAAGTCACAGTTTGTGTTGCAGTGCAGGATGAAAGAACTGAAGTCAGCAGGACTTGAGGAAAAAGCTTAACACTTTACAATTGCACACAGTTTCAGGACCACAACAAAAGATCAGGGCGCTCCTCCAGGAAACATGAGTGGGACTCACTGTCACACCACTGGCAGATACAGTACATGTACGGGCCCAACCCCATAGTACTGGCAAATCTATCTATCCATGTCCAGTCAATCCGCATCTTTAATTACCCTTTTATCCTGAGGAGGATTTTTGTAGTCCAAAACTATGAAATTGCTCCTGGGTGAAATGCCAGTCCATTGTAGGCTGTAGCACCAGCAAATGAACAATAAAAATAATAAACTGATGGAATAATAATCTATAATCTTATATAATTAATATGAATCAAATGCATTTACATTATGAAACTCCTTAGAAATAGAGATACTTCTTTGTGAAAAGTAATTTATGACTTTATGAAATATCTGTATAAAAATTGTGTTCTTAATTCTTAAATATCCAGCATGAATGCCTGTTTGTCCAGCACAGGGACACTGTGGTCTGCAGTCCTTCCCAGAAGCAGGATGCACGGTTATTAAAATCAGACCTTTCTGAACAACAAATGCTTTTATTTCCTGGCCAGTTTGCATGGACTCGGTGATGCTGACAAAGATATGAACACACACGTCTGTTTCGCCAGGAAATTTACGCTGAAGGGAATTTGAAACATCCTTTCATTTACATTTATTTGTTGTTTGGCTGACATATAAAACAGCTTAAATATTTAGCCATAGTTACAGATGGGTAGTTTTTATTACAACACTTACTTCAGGATAAGCAATTATCTCAGTTTTGTTATTTATTTTAAGTGTATTGTGACTTCCATCTATGATCTCATTGTTCATATTTTTAACAAATAAATTTTACCATTTGTAAATTAATGCAAATCAGAAATATTTGTATATTTTACAGTATGTTTGAATATAGCCATAGATTTGGTCTCCTTTTTATGGATCCACAGCTTCTGTTTTTTCTCTTGTTCATATGATGCTTGAGTTTTCTGTTTAATGATTTTGAAATGTTTTAAATTTCTATTGAAAACCATATTCTTCCTTTTTTTCCCTTTTTCCGTGCTGAAGTGCAGGCAGATTCTTATCATCACACAATTTTATCACCAGGCATCTGGATTCGTCTCCACGGGGTGAGAATGACTCCCAAACACACAGCCCTGAAATTTGGCTGAAAGAGATACTGCAACAGATGCTGTGCCCCCTAACAGAGCCCTGATCTCAACATCATCCAGCCAATCTACGGTTATGTAGACAGAAGCAAGTGAGATGACCAAAGTCTGCAGAAAGAACTGTTTTACGAAGGCAAAAGTGGTCACACCAAATATTTACTTTGATTTTTTGTTTTTTAAATACAGTAATATAACCAGTTTTAATAAATTTTATCAATGTTATAGCTGATTTGTAGAAATGGCAAAAGGAGCTCTCACAAGGTTAAGAGAAGAAATCTGATCTTTGCATTAGAAAGGCTATAGATACAAGAGGATTTCCAGCACTCTTAAAGCTCCAACACATATAGGTTCAGCACTGTATGCAAGTTTGAGTGCCGTTAGACAGCAGCTAACTTACCTGGACGTGGAAGGAAGAACAAAGTACACCGACTATTATTTACGACCCGGCTCGTTGGCTAGAGGACAGCAAGCCAGGATCGTGGCATTTGAAGAAAGAAAATGTAGGTGGTAGGAGAGAACCCCCTTCAACAATGAACCCCGATACACGGCACAGTTATACAATTTTAACAGCGACAAAGTGCAATTTATTCACAGTGAGAATTGTTTGAAACTGGATAAGGAATTATATACAGAATAAACAAAACAAATCAGTAACATATATATATATATATATATATATATAAAATACTGAATATAGGCATAGATTTTATCTCCTCTTTATTGACCCATAGATTTTTCCCCTGTTCATGTGAATTTAGGTTGTTAAAATTTATTAGAATTTGAATTTTCTTATTGTATGGATGACAAGGATAATCCCACAGTTGCATCAATGAGCTCTCTGTAGGGGAAAGGATCAAATGTAGAGTCCATTGAAAAAGGCCTGAAACTGTGCAGCTAAAGAAGGATAGAATATAGACTGACTGATGAACAAGAAAAAAAGAAATGGGGTTACTTCTCCCCATTCAGATACCAGCCACCACTCAGTGACTGCCACCAGGGGAGAAGACTGAGCAGATTTGTTTGTCCATGAGAAATTTATCGCATCAAATGAATGGTAGGAAAACAGGACGAACACCATGGATGTTCCAGCTGAGAGATCTTGGCATTAAACTGGAGAGATGAGACTATCCTGTTTTTTAACTGGCTGGAATCTGTTTCTAGAGTTTATCCACTTGGATAAACTAGAAATCATTCCTTTGAGAGGACAGAAAAGCAGGAATATCGTTAGCAGCAGGACTGAAGGGTTTAGAACTAATTTAAAAGCCAGTTTGCAGTGCCAGAAGCCAGTGATGCAACAAGTTGTTTGCATTTTCAGCCATTTAAACCATTCCATGCACATGAACAAATTAAACGCATACTGAGCCAGCGTTACTTCTCCACAGAACAAGCCATCTATTCCGAGCTACACTTGCTACTGCTAGTGGCCCAGTACAATGAGCACAGAGGAATGGGGAGAGTTTACAGCCTTGTTTCAGCTTCACTAAGCTGGGGCACTCAATCTAAAGGGCTGTTGGAAGAGGTTTCAAGGTATGAACCACAGTGTAGAGTGTATGCACCAACCACAAAAATGCACTACCAAAAACCATCCTAAGCGAGGTGTTGTGCGGAAAGTGGTGGTCAACTCGGTCCAGGCTGACCAAGGTGGGCGAGTCCTTTATGTCATCCTTGCAGGTGAATGCAGCTTGAACCAGGTTCAAACTCCAGCTCTTAGACACAAATCCACAAATAAAGACGTCCATGTGTCTCTGTGCCCTTTGCCTTTAAGTGAATCTAAATTATATTTCCAGTAACCTCAGCCATGGGTCGCACTGGAGATTGTGGGATCTAACCATCATGTGATCTACTGGGGTCTAGAATTTTGACCTTTTCAGAAACAACTAAAATGCAACAGAATTACTATAAACATTGCAGTTGTTTAACCTGGGTAATGCCTGGATTGTTTGGTTTGAACTTTTTAAAACTCTCAGTAAGGTTAAGACTGCAAATAAAATGTTTAAAATGTATAACACTAGCATCCTCCTTGTCTTCAAGAAGGTCTGCAAGCCCCCGACACACACACACTTAAGTGTCTGTTGGTCAGTACAACCCTGCTACTTGAGGATCCATGCAGGGCCTGGCCTCCCACCAGGGGTGAAGACACTTAGATGACAGATGTCCTAACTTTCAAAAATCAGGACTTCCTGCATTGGTTGATCATCCTTCTTCAAATGATGTATTCTGAGGTGGGATATTAACAGGGATTTCAATGATCTTGCTGTCTTCTTCATGAAGGAGGGATCACTTTCAGTCTTTTCAGAAGCATTGGCCAGCTCACAAAACTCTCCACTCAGACAAAATAAGGAACTGAAGGCAAACACATCTGTGTCTTTTATGACCAAACCACAGCTGTGTGGTTCAGTTCATTCTTTGTTTATATCTATCGACGTTAGCTTTTTCACACTCAAAAGTCTCCGCTACTAACTTGCAATGAATCTATCCTTGATGCTTAGTGCACAATCAAACACACCTCAAATTCAGAATGATGTCTTTGGTCCAAGTTCCAGAGCAGCAGCACAGGGCCTGATGCGAGGACATCCTTACTGGGCTCTAAGGCCAAAATAATCAAGAGGCTTTGTTTATATTTTCTGCCATAGTTTGCATGGATTCATAAGGGCGATTAGTGTAATAAGCCTGTTTTTCAGGTTGTTCATTTTTGTAGGAAGTGATCAGTAGAGACGGAGAAACAGAGACAGAGAAGCACACGAGCAGAAAATTTCCCGCTGAAACAGTATGACTTTTCATTATTATTATTATTATTATTATTATTATTATTATTATTATTATTATTATTATAGAAGATTTTGTTATAATTATTAAATCTAAATAATTTGATGCAGTGCTTAATATTTGCATTTTAACAAAGATTTTAATTCATAATGTTTTGCCTTTTCAATTAATATGAAGTTTAAATATGTTTATATTGCTGTTTTGACAAATTACCTAAAACTAAGATAAATGTAGTCATTTTGCTTTTTACCTCTCGTAGTTTCTAGTTGCATGGTTGTGAATATAACAAATATTTTTTGGAATTTTATAAAAACAGTTATAAACATTTAACGGCTCATTTTATGACATATTTATTACAGTACATCCAGTGTAAAAACATTATTGTAAAGACAGCAAGAGAAGTGGTGACTTGCGTTACACATTGCTGCTTTTAGTGACGCAACTCAACTGCTGCCATACAGTGAATCTGTTCACATTTGAATAAAAATATTTTTTATGTTAATTTTTATTCATATTAATATTTAATTTTTAATGACTTTTCAATTGTTATAATAAGCGATCTAAAACTATTTTTTTCACAAACCAGCTGGCCTTGGGACACCAGAAACTTCTCCACCTCTAACTAAAACTTTAGTTTTATTTCTTCTTCCACTTTGCACCCTGGTTTAAATTTTTATCATTTTAAACCTTACCATTTATGATTCCTCATAAATTATAAATTACTATGTTAATATAACATGGAATCCATTACATAATTTATTGAAAATGAAAGAGACACTGAGTCCCTCATTCAGCTGAACAGGAACTACGGTGAGGATGTTGCGTTGCCTTTCATATTAGAGAATTACAGCAAAGTGGTAGTAGAGAGAGAAAGTGATAAAGACTCAAGGAGTTGATCTACCACAAGACTCCATAACAAATGTGCAGAACTAGTACCTCTGGATTCTCCAGTCACACAGGAACCATGAGAAAGAAACTAGGACCATCCATCCATCCATCCATCCATCCATCATCATTAATGCGCCCCAATCCTGAGCAGTCCTACGGTCTAAGGCTATATGTTTATTATAAGCTAAATTAAACTGGAAAATTATTTAACTATAATTTTTTTACTGTATTTATCTCAAAACACTCCAGTTTATACAGCTAAGGGCACAAACCTGCTTCAGAGTCCTACCAAACAGAGGACAAACTTCAACCAGTAACCTATAGGTTATGTAGGTGTGTTTTAACATCTTTCGTATTGGAACAATTTTTATTGAATGTATATCAAAATTAATGAATTAATTGGAAGCTGTTATCTCTGCAAATCATACAAATAACAACTACAAAATCTTCAAGTCATTCTTTTCTTCTCTCCTAAAACTTATTTACCTTTTTGTATAGATAAGAGTTTTTTGAAATGACTAGCATGTACAGTGAAGCTTGAGGTCTTTGTTAGAAAGTCCTCCACTTCCACTTGTTCTGTCCAAGTAGCTCAGGATGTTGGAATGCATCACTTTTATTTTGTAAAATATAGTATAATTCCCAGGTTTATAATATGTCAAACCATAAACTAATAATACGTGTAAAATCATCGGAAAAAGTAATATTTTTGTTTGCATTTTTGAAAAAGATGCAGACAAAGTAGGAAATTCTGCAAATTATTTATATTTTTGTCCATAGTTATGGAGTGGACTTGGATTCCTCTGCTGCTGATCTCAGGTCAGTGAACACTTTTTACTGTAGACTGAATGCAGCCCATAAACTAAAAACTATGGCTAAAACTCACTAAAACTCTGATCGATTTCAAAGTTCTATTTTAGAACTGTTTTTGTTTTTTGTACTCATTGTGTGTGCTGTACTGCTCTGTGTCACAGGGATCTCCATTCTTCACACTAGCCTCTGCTCTGAGTTTACTGTGAACATGAGCACTGAACTGGAATTAAACTTTGGGGATTCTGCAGGAGAACTACACACACTGACTTGGTTACCATTGGCAACCAGGAGGAAATGAACGCACTGGTAACCATTGTAAACCACACTGGTTATACTGGAAAATCCTGGATAGGACTGGAGAACCCAGATAAGTGGCAGTGGTCCCTGGCAGAGAAATGTTTCTACGCTGATGGGGAGGCAGAGTACAGGAACTGGAGTGATACACAGCCTGACAATTATGAAGGGAAAGAAAACTGTACACAGATGTGGAAGAATGGGAAATGGGGTGACATAGCTTGTGATAAAACATTGCCATTTATTTGCTATAATGGTGAGCATTTATAACTTCTAAAAGAAAAAGAAAAAAAACAAGTTTTGTAAATATGGAAAGTTAATCATACTTTTAATGGAACTTCAATGCTACGTGCATAGCAAAATTTCCTTTAATTTATTTGTTTTTACTATTACCAGCTGGAAAATGTTGAACAAGTTCAATGATTTCAGCAAAAGCTCTTAAGCTAAAAACTTGGACCCCAAAAGAGTTCCTATGTGGCTGCGTATAATATACCAATATATTTACAGATAAAGCATATATTTTAGTCCCTTGTTAATCCAGCTGTATTTTTACAGAGAGCAGCCAGCCTGAGCACAGATACATCCTGGTCAATGACATAAAGACATGGAAAGATGCTCAAAAAGCTGCACAGGCAGAATTACAGACCTGAGTCTGATGTGAGGAACCAGACTGAGAATGACCGCATACAGAAGATGGTTAATGGAACCAGTGAGGTGTGGCTGGGTCTGTACAGAGAGGGCTGGCAATGGTCAGACCGCAGGAACTCCTCATTCCGCTACTGGGCTGCCGTCCTGATAATAAGAATAAAGATAGAGAACTGTACTGTCACCCAGATCACTGCAGGGAGATCAAGAAGATGGAGGACCAACAGTGCAGTGAAGCACCCGTTCATATGCTATGATGGTGAGTTCCACTGTCTGATCTGTTCTTGCTGCTTCTAAAGTTTCTGGTTCTCTGTTTTCCAAAGAATTTTTTGCACTGCCTATCATGTTGTTACACAGGTCCAGTTCATCTGAATTTTTTTCTGAATGAACACCTTCCGAACAGACAGTTTGCATGAACAAAAACACATAACTAACTTTAGTAAACAATAAAAGGCAAAAACAACATCTGATCTTGAAATGCATCCTCCTCTTAATGTTTATCAACAGTAACAACCATATCTCATAATCTGTGATTTCTAAAAGGAGAACAAACTATTAAAAAAAAACCATCCAGTTGAGGTCATTCAGTCCTTCCTTCAAAAACACAGACACCTCTGTTTCTCAGATCATCTCATCCTAGTCAGAGAATAAGACCTGGAATGAAGCACTGAACCACTGCAGACAGAACTACACAGACCTGGTGTCTGTCCACAGTGAAGAGATCCAGCACCGGGTGGAGAGGATGGTTAGAAATGCTTCCACTGCCCATGTGTGGTTGGGTCTGCACTTCTGGCTGTGTGCTGAACTTCTGGTTCTGGGTCAGCGCAGAACCTGTTTGCTATGCCAACTGGGCCCCAGGTAATGGGACTGGAACTAAAGACTGTGGAAACACTGGGGCAGTAGAATCTGGGGGAAACCATCAGTGGGTCAACCTGTCTGAGACTGAGAGTCTCAACTTCATCTGTTTTTCAGGTGAGTTTGATCCCTGGGCTCCTGCTCACCATCTGTAGGATTGATTTTACAGCTGAAGGTGAACTGATGCACTTTTCGCTCTCTTTCTTTTTCTTTAGGAACCTGAACCAAACGCACATCATAATTTTCCACTGACTGACAACTTAGACTTCCATGGAGCTGAAAGAAATCCTCTAGTATGAAAAAGGATATGAGTCTTTTAACTAAATAAAATTTAATTTACATTTATATTTTAAACAGCAGTAGTGGTGATATAGCTAAAATATGTATATTTTTCTTATGATGAATTTAGCTTTTATTTCATAAGTGTGACAGAAACTGATACAAATAAACTACATTGCGCTGGCGGCTTTCGTAAAATGTGCTTTAATAAAACCGTAAAGTGGAAATTAAGAACTTCTATTTATTTCCCCATTTAAACATGAGGATTTCTCTAATTCACATCATTCTTGTGACACTGCGACACTCAGGGTGCGGGTTCAAGGAGTGATGAAGATAGGGCAAAATGGCAGGACTGTGAACAGCTTTACTGACAAAATCAATACTGAGTCAACTTTAAAACACACATCACTGAGTTAAATAGATGGAAACAAAGTGGCTTTCAGACCTTAAATGAAAAACACAGGAAACAATACAAACAATTTTTTAAATAATTTAATAACCAGCTAATTCAGTTGAGAATCTCCAAAATAAGAAAATATTTTAAGAAGGAAATAGGCATACAGAAAATGCAATAGACCTCACGTCCCACAGTGGCGCTATAGTTAACAGACCAAATGAAAGCACCTGGTCTCTGCAGCTTACTTGATTTCCAGTGTGAAGCTCCTGTTTGTCCTGGCTGTAGGGGACTTCTGACAATTTAGTGAATGACTGTGCTGCTCTGTAGATCTGCCACCCTACCTTGCTGTGAAAAATTTCCCAAGAATCTGTGAACAAGAAGTCTTTGCTCTGCCCCCAGTAAATATATTTGAACCCAGTTTATGTAGATTCTTGCCTGCAGATTTTTTTGTCCACATTTACATTTGTCTGTATTTACAGAAACCTGGCACATTGTGTTTGCAGTGCAACTCTCACTACGTAACTGAATTAAATAATGTATAAATTTTTTAATAAAGAATAGTTAAAGAAAAAATGCATGTACACTGCATGAATTTATTTTTCAAGAAAACACAAAATATCTGCAAAATACCCTTAAAAAGACCTTTATTTTATGCTCCGGTAGGACTCACCCTTCCTGCATTCCCAAGAGAAAAAAATAGAACCATGGCGACCGAAATACTAAAACAATAAAATTCAGCCTTCATTCAGTAACAATTACCTCCCTGACATTGCCTGGGTCACTCTGTCTGTCCAACTTCTGGCTCAATTTGGAGCAAGGGTCCTCTTCCAGATTCCCTTGGTGGGACGTGAGTGGGGTCCTTTCTTCAGGCCCAACTGCCACAGGTGAACCCACTGCCATGATCATCATCTTAGGTACTGTATTAGTGCCCTCTTCTGCCTCCACCTCCATCACTGTCCCTTCTCCACCTGCCATTGGATTCACAGAGGAGGCAGCTCTTCAGTCTCCTGCTGATCTGCTACCTGAGAGCTCTTCCCAGCGCAAGACCCTTGTGTGACTTCAGTCTCCCTGTGCTTCCCCAGGGAGGATGGCCACACCTGACCTCCATCCACTGTCATCATTGCCTCCATCCTGGCTGCTGCAGAAGCCATTTTTGTCCCTGCTGATCTCACAGTCTTCAGAGCCTTCCTCCTTTCAGTGGTTATCTTTGTCACCAACCCTCCTGTTGATGTAGCTGACCTCCCCCAGTATAGCTTTTGAAAATGCTTTTTAGGTCCTCCTCTTTGTCTTCTTAAGGCTACGCAAAAAACTAATGAAAAGGGCTAAAAATTTTAATCCCTAGACCCTCCTGTGTCAGCAGAGGGGCAATGATGAACAGAGCTGTCCTGTATGAAGGAAAAGGAGTGTCATGTGAAAAGCAGAGAGTAATTTATTAATCACTAAAACAAACAGAAAAATAAAAATTACATCAAATGAAGTAAATGTTTAAAAAAATGCAGAAAATAGTCTGTATACTGATAAACTCTCCATCTATCTGTGGCCCAAGACCATGAAAAGAACATTTTCACCAAACATAACATTCCAAGGGCATAAGGCTTTCTCCAGACAACCTATTTCCACTATTTCTCATGGCTCTGAAGTTTGCTGGTATGGAACTGTTAAAACTCCCCAGGGTGTGGTAGGAAGAGGAACATTGTTTAAAAGTGCAATTGAATGCCAGCTATTTACAAAGAAAAAAAAGCCCTTAAAATCATATGAACCTTTCTGCAGTAATGTTTTAAATTCATACTACACGTCAAACTAAACCAAGAGAAGGGCTTTATGGGAGAGGCTGAGACCAAGGGGAGTAGTTACTTAGCTGGCTTTATTACTGAGAGAAATGCAAGTGGCCCTTTTACCACACAGGGCTCCATGTATTCATTACAGCAGATCTGTTTAGTTATTATGGCAAAAGTGTAAAATGAAAGACTGAAAGGACTCAGATTATTAAAACCATAATTCTGTTGTCAGAAGTTCTTACTGTTTACAATACAAAATTGCTGAACACAATGAGTTCTTGTATCATCATTCACAGAGATTGCTGAAAACGTAACTGAGACTGAGCAGTAGCTGAGAACATCAGGCGTCAGATGTCTTGGCTGGTGGAACAGACATGCTGACTTCATGTCTCTAATAAAAGGTTAAAACAAAAATTTTACTATGGTACTAAACTGTTAGATTTGGAGTTTATTGATTGTTCATAGATATCATTTATTTTTCCTCAGCACAAATGCTTAAGTACCTCTCCTCTTTTGTTTGCTGAGTCACTAGAAGTATTAACAACACTACAGTTCTTCCATTTCCAAAAAAAAAAAAAAAAAACCTTATATATATATATATATATATATATATATATATATATATATATATATATTTTTTAGGAAGACCTCTCAGAACATGAAGAACAGGAGTAAAGGAATTTGAAGAAAGGTGATATTATTACCTGTGTTGCAGTATGTGTGTTCTCTTTGTACTAGATATGTTTTATTTCCACTATAAATTTACTGGATGATCATTTAGTTATTTATTCAGAAACTGTTCATTTTATATACAAACAATATGAAGTGAATGGTCAAAACCACTAAGCGGCATACAGAGACAAAGATGGATGGAAGTACTGAAAGTCAGAGGGAGGGAACTGACATTTTCAGAAACAGAGAGAGGGCAAAGAAGAGAAGAAAGCAGAACTGAGAGAATGCACCACTCTTTTAGAGAAACATTGGAGGCCTAATACCTGAAAGGTGAAAATGCAGAGTGAGTCTTGGTCTTATTTTGATTTATCCTTGCCATCACACACATAGAAAACTGCACACAGAGCTGTAGGAGCTCAAAGAAACAGCAAATTCAAACATGAGACATAGCAAACACAAGAAATTGATAAACAGGTGATACAGTTGTAATAGATTCAGAATAATACGTATTTTAATTCAATTTTTTTTTCTTTTCCACATAGATTTTCTACAGGAAAATGTAAAGGAAATTAGGTTTAATAGTTTTACCTTAGTTAATCTATGAAGTAGATTTTTTTCAGACAGATCCTGCAATACCACATTCCGCAGGTGTCATGGAAGTTTGGGTGTAAGGTAGGGGATTTTTATAAACCTGTTTCCGCACACAGTTGAAAAGTTTGCATTAAACTTCTTTTTTGTGTATGCATATACACTTTCTGTTGTTTGTTGTGTGTCCATGTTTATGTCTCAACTTTTCTGTCTTTCATTAGTGGGTAGTTTAAAGTTTTTCCCTATTTATACTATACTTTTATTTCAATATCTGTGGCATTTCTTTTTTAAAGTGGATTTGTGGTTTGTTAGTGAATTCTGATTTTGTCTATAATAGTTTTGAGCTTTTTATGCTTCTTTAAGGTCTCCTCATTGTCCTTTTCTTAAGTTTCATTGACGTGAGATTGTACTTTTCTCCAGGTGACCTCAAAGAGGCTAAAAAATTTGAAAGTCAGTACGTTAGTATTTCAAGCAAAAAGTCTTTGGGAATAGAGAGGCAAGATGGAGCTGTGTGTAGTACTGCTGGTTAGGTGTAGGAGTTTGTGTTTTTGTTCTCATATTTGCATAGTATTCCACCTGGTTTTCCTGTTTCCTCCCATAGCCCAAACATGAGTGTCATATTAACTGGTAACTAAATTGCTGTTAATATATGTGACTGTAATGTACAGTATTTCTTCCTGCATGGCTTCTCCTTGTTGGACTGGCATGAGCTCTGAACTGCTGACACCTGTAGTGAGTGAGTGAAAATATTAGGATTGCTTTACATAGCCATTGCTGTGCTTTAAGATCAAGCTCTACATAAAATGAATAAGCATTTTTAATAATGTCACAGAAATAGTGAATCATCTTTAATATTGGGCCCTAAAAGAGCCCATATGGGGGTCTGTTGCTAGTTGATTGACTTTCCGTCCCTTTTTGAACTGTTTTTGTACTTTATCTCTCAGCACCTGAATACTCTGTACGCATCTATTCTGCTGCATTCAGTAGTTGGCCATTGTGTGGACTGACTGATATTGCCTCATTCTTGGTCTCCTCTTCCACCTCCATTTGGTATAGGCTCCCTGTGCCCCGCACTCTATCCGAGGAGCAGTTCCTTGCTCACTCTGCCTGGAGTGTTTGTGGAACCTGTAACCGCCATGTGGCACAGCTGTAGCCTGTCTGCAGGGGCTACTGGAGTCTGTAAGCAGACCCAGTGTCCCCCATGTGCAAGGACCTTCCACAGGAGGCTGGACAAGCGTCAACCGTGTGTTGGCTGATATCAGCTCAGCAATTTCCAGGCTCTCAGTGTGGCAGGAAGGCTAATTCAGGCCATAGAGATGTGAATTCTGAGGAGCTAGAAGGTGGAGCTTTTTTTGCAAGAGGGAGGTACCTTGCGATGCCTGCATCGGGAGGAAGATGAAGGCCGTGAAGTCCTGTCTGAGCTGCCAGGGGTCATTCTGTGAGACACACCTGCGACCCCATCAGAAAACAAAGTCTCTTTCCACGCACCGCCTGGTCCAACCCATCCCCAGGCTGGAGGAGAAAACATGCAAGAAGCACAGGCGGCTCTTAGAGGCCTACTGCCGCAGTGACCATGTCTGCGTTTGCACAGCCTGTGCAGAGGCTACACACAAGTCCCATGAAATTGTTTCCACTGACAGAGAGTGGAAGAAAAGATGGTGAGTCCATCCTGACCAGAGAATACACAATAAAACTGCAGGGTGTGCCAGTTCTCCTCAGTCTGAAGTCAATGAATTTATGTATAGATCAAGCTAATTGCTCTCCTACATCTCTCTTTTCAGAGCCAGATCGGCAAGAAGAGGTCAGAAGTCAAGCATCTTATCAAAGAACGGTCAAAGAAGCTGGAGGAAATCAAACAATCGATTAAAGTTATCAAAGTGGGTAGAGTTAAATGTTTAATCACTATACAAAGGTGATAAAATGCATATACTCTGCATTATTAAATACTGTACAAATTTTACAAAAAATTTATATAGCGGCTCGAAGAACGTCGTAGAAGTTTCCATCTGTTTGTATTTTGTGGAGTTATGTGGTGGTTGAATCTTTAGGCCACAAGAATCGGGTATATGACTTTTTTCATTATTCTGCGTGATGATCAGTGGTCCACCTAAGTAATAAAGACTGGGGTTTTTTAAAAGTTAGCACTATTTTTAATTATTGAAAATAGCTAACATAATACAAAGAATTACGCTAAACACAGTCTCTGTCAAACTATCCATAACCAGTGTTTGCATAAATCGCAGCCAATCACAAGGCTAAATACAGTTAAAAACCACAAATATTACAGCTGACTCTCCACTAACCTTTGCCATCATAAACTTCGCCAATTAAAATTAAACTTTCTACCCTCATTCAAATTCAGGAAGACCATGCTCTTGGGGCAAAGCTGTGTCTTCAAATAGACTCTGAGCTGTGTAAAATACAATGAATATATAAAGTTACGCAGCAGAGACGCGACCGACATTTAACCCAACTGCAGAGTTGAACACAGTCAAGAACAACCAAAATGAAGACATAAAGGAGTGGAAAGGAGTGGAAATTTTATAACTTTTTTTTTCCAGTTATAAAAATAGAATGAAACGCATAGCAATATAATCTGTATTAAAAATATAACGTCAATACTTGGGTATTTTTCAGACAATAAAAATCAATTTTAGTTGCATATGTAAAATAATAATAATAATAATAATAATAATAATAATAATAATAATAATAATAATAATAATAATACAGTGTACTGTTTATTTTGTCTATTATGTATTATATTAAACAATGCTAAGAAACTGCCTCATTTTGCAGGTTAAGTTCATATATTTATGCTGCTGCTGCTAAAAAGTCTGACATATTCTTCTTCCATTTGGAGGCAGGTACCTGGCTGTTACCCAATGTATACATTTTGATAACTTTTTACCTTTATCTGGGCAGAGTTCTGGTGTCACATGACCTTAAAGTGTATGGGAAACAATAAAGGTGTGACAGTTCAGAGCAGCACTCACATATTTGCTTATCTGGAGAGAGAATGTAGTTAGACCAGCTAGTCCTGCCTTGCAAAGGTTGCACTGACAGCAAACAAAACTTTGAACATAACCATGCAATTTGCTCCCACCCGTATAGAATCAGTTCTTCAGCCTTGGGTCACCTCCATTGTGAGTCTGTGATTGAGCAACTAAAGTGGTCAGGAAAATTTGACTCAGTTTTAGAATGTTAGTCTTGTCTGTAATACAGTGACAAACAGGCTGACATTGAGAAATAATAGTTTTAGTTATTGCTTGGCAGAGAATATTCATTAGTGCCATTGATTCGTGTTAATATTCTTTAAAGCCACCGTTTGTAGTATCACAGAAAGTCTTTTGTTGTGTCATTGTTGCCTTTACAAGCTGATGGTGGTAGTGAATATGGCCTGTGTTTGAGGAGGAGCCATAATGGAGACCCAGAGAAATACACACATTCTTATTAACTTTGGCTTCACAGAATCAACAACCAAGTCATTCACATTTCATGACAGACTATGGATGAGTTTCTCTTCCTATGCCCTACCTGTCTTTTCTCTAACCGTAGAGTTCCTCCCAGAAGGAGCTGGAAGAAAGCTGGCAGGTGTATGCAGACTTGCAGCGGTGGGTGGAGCAGGGCCAGGCCGAGCTGGTGGATCGCATCACCACCCAGCAGCGGGAGGCCGAGCGGCAGGCTCAGAACCCAGGTCGCATGTTGGGCAGGAGCTACGCCCAGCTGAAAAAAGAGAAGCACAACTGGACCAGCTGTCCCAGATGCAGGGACTAAAGTGCTCTTCCTACAGGTGCCTTTATGTCTCCCACTGGTACTCAGTTACACAATTGCACAAACATCTCCAATTCAAGCATAACAGCAAAAACTAAATTATGTAAACACACAAACATCACCTGAATCAGCGTGAAGCACAAAAAATACATAAAAAGTCAAAGAACTGTTTGTTCATTTAACTGGGATAAAGAATATACACACAAATATAGTCCTTATACAGTCTGCATAGATATACACATACGCATTTGTCACCGACAATGCGTTCAATATCCAAAATCCAAACCCTGAGATGTTCCTTTTATTCTTGCTGTGGAAACCTATCTACTCTGCCACTTCCTCCAGAGCCCTCAGACTGGGCAGGAGTGTCTGTGAACACGGACCTGTACGTGGGGACAGTGCGGAAGTCAGTCGTACCCTCGACAGGTTCAAGAAGAGCTCAGGAGCTCTATGGAAAAGGTGTGCAATTGCTCTGGCCACATGACCCCAGTGTTTCCATTATTATTTGATCGGTGACAAATAACAATGGAAACACTGGGTGGTAAACAGTTAAACATGTGACATTAGTAGACATGGAGTGTGACTTTGACTTCTGTTTGTTTCCCCAGAGCTCAGGAAGCTCCAGAGCTATGCAAATGCATTCACCCCTCCCAGCAAAGCTGAGGCCTGGTTCAGGCACTGGGATGTGAACAGTGCAATAAAACAGTGACAGCATTTCCCTGCTGTTTCAGTCACTACCATTGCTTCCTCCTCCTACAATTTACACTGGGTTTTCATTTTATAGCAGACAGTCAGGTTGCAATGTCTACCTTCAATATAACATCATTTTCCAGTTCCTTATTTTTTACTTTATAATTTTTCATATTCTCATGTGCATAAAGTGGGGTGTCAGTGTTTCTCTCTCTGTTAGAGATGAATATATGAGGAACATGGCTAATTTCATAAAATGTGCTAACAGTGTTTCTCGAGGTCTGTATAAAGCATGTTTTTTCAGTCATTTAAATTCATTTTAGTTTCAGTTTGCTTAGAGATTAATATAGTTGTTAAAATGAAAATCTATATATATATATATATATATATATATATATATATATATATATATATATATATATATATATATATATATATATATATATATATAGTCAGGTCCATAAATAAATATATATATAGTCAGGTCCATAACTGTTTGGACAATAGACAATTTTTGGTATTTTGCTTCTGTACATCGCCACTGTGGATTTGAAACAAAACAGATGAGATGTGACTGAAGCGTAAACTTTCAACTTTAAGGAGTTTAGCAAAACTATCGTATTAACCATTTTTGACTGACAACCCAGGAGTAGCCTCTTCCCTCATTATTTCATGACAAATTGAGCAGATAAAAGGTCTGGAGTTTCTTTGGGGTTTTGAATTTGAATTTGGTAGTTGTCCATGGGAATATGTGATCCAAAGAAGTATCAATGCAAGTAAAGGAAGCAATGATAAAGCTTAAAAACAAAACAAACCTATCAGAGAAATAGCAAAAGTTTAGTAGTGGCCAATTCAACAATTTGGTAGATTCTTAACAAGAAGGAATGCACTGGTGAACTCCTTAGTAAAGAAAAACCACTTCACACCATCTAACATCTAACATCAAGTCCAGAACACTCTCAAGGAGGTTGGCGTATCATTGTCACAGTCTGTAATCAAGAGGTACCTTCGTGAATGTAAATGCTGAGGGTTTATTTCAAGGTTCAAACCACTGGAAACATTCAAGAAAAGAAATGCCAGATTATACTTTGCAGAAAACATCTAAAAAAGCCAGCCCATTTCTGGAACCAGATTCTTTTGCCAGATGAAACCAAGATTAACTTGTACCAGAATGAAGGAAAGAGAAGAGTATGGAGAAGGAAAGAGAAGAGTATGGAGAAGGAAAGAAAGGGCTCGTGATCTAACCAATACCACCTCACCTGTCAAACATGGTGGAGGCAGTGTTATGGCTCGGGCATGTATGGCTGCCAATGGAACTGTGTCACTAGTGTTTCTTGATGATAGGACTGCTGATAGAAGTAGCAGGATGAATTCTCAAGTGTATAGAGATATGCTATCTGCTCAGATTCAGCCAAATTCTGCTAAACTGATAGGATGGTGCTTCACAGTTACAGATGGATAATGACCCAAAAAACATACAGCAAAAGCAACCCAAGAGCTTCTGGAGTCTAAGAAATGGAATGTTCTTCAATGGCCAAGTCAGTCACCTGACTTGAACTGAACTGAACATGCTTTTCACTTACTGAAGGCAGAAAAACCCACAAACAAGCAACAACTGAAGGTGGCTGCAGTAAAGGTCTGGCAAAGCATCTCAAGGGAGGAAATTAATTTGGTGATGTCCACGGATTCCAGAGTTCAGGCAGTCTTTGACTGTAAAGGATTTGCATCCAAGTATTAAAAAATAAGCCTTATATTTATTATTATTTTAGTTTGTCCAATTACATTTGAGCCTCGGAAAATGGGGAACAATCAATATGAATGGCTGTAATTCCTAAATGGTTAATGCGATAGTGTGTGTGTGTGTGTGTGTGTGTGTGTGTGTGTGTGTGTGAGTACAATTTTCTGTATTTTTCCTCCGTACACCATTACAATGGATTTGAAACAAAGCAATCAAAATGTGATTGAAGTGTAGACTTTCAGCTTGAGTTCAAGGAGTTTCACAAAACTATCACATGAACCATTTATACACAGATACAGTACTGGGCATATTATATACTTGCAGTATATTTATGTGATGAATCTTTCAACAGCATTGTGGTTTTGGAACAATTTTATATTCAGCAATTTTGAACAACTCATACATTTTAAGGGGATTGATAGTCACTATTTATTTATGTACATCATCATTAGGGCAGAATACCTTTAGGTGAGACTGTTTGTGTTATAAAATGTTTATGTTAAGCACATCACATTTAAAACCTCAATCTAAAATGCTAGTCACATACAGTATACTGTACATAAATTTGTGATTAGATATAAGCTCATGCGGCAGGCATGTTCTGACTGTGGCACTCTCTTCTCTTTCCCTCTTACATGACAGGTGAGGTATTTCTGGATCCAGCCACTGCGCAGCGGAACCTGGTCCTGTCAGAGGATGGAAAGCAGGTGAAGTATGAGGAACACAAGCAGTCGATCTCTGAAGGCCCACGGCGCTTCCAGCCAGCTCTGTTTGTCCTGGGTCGCGAAGGTCTGGCCTCTGGCCGCCACTACTGGGAGGTGGAAGTGGGCACAAAGACAGCCTGGACTCTGGGTGTAGCAGCTCAGTCAGTACGCAGGAAGGGGGACATCAAGCTGAACCCTGAAAATGGCTTCTGGTGTCTGTGGGTGAAGGCTGGCGATGTTTGCGCCCTGTCATCTTCTCGCCTGCCACTCCATGTACCTGTTCTGCCACAAAAAGTAGGCATCTACCTGGACTATGAGGCAGGCCAGATATCCTTCTATGATACAAAGGCACGCTTACACCTCTACACATTCATGGACACTTTCAGTGAAAGCCTATATCCCATTTTCAGCCCCTGCGTGAGTCAGGAAGGCAAGAACTCTGCCCCTCTCATTATCTCCCCTGTCAAGCATGGATAGAATAGAAACACAAGTTATCATCGGCTAAAAAAAATTTGATCAACGGCCATAAGCATAAATCATCTTTCTGTTTTCATACCATAGTCACTTGTCCTATTGGACATCCTAAAGAGTCTAAAGGTATACTTGGTGTAAAAATGCATTATGTTTACCTTCCAAACTACTGACCCTTCTCAAACAAGTGAAACCATGGTCTATTGTCAAGGATTTTAGAACTTTGTGCAAAGCATGCGCTATTCATCTCGCTTTCGCTTCCGTTCTGTAGAAAGACACCTGATATTCAAGCAATGCTTGGTGCTCTAAAGCAATACTTGAATGAGCCTTTGCACTTTTCTGAAGAAACTGAACATGTAAAATGCTGGAGATGTGTCAAATGCGCTTCCGTTCACAAAAGAGTGCAATAATGTCACAAGAACTAGTAACTAATATCTGTAGGAGGAGGCAGGGAACTTGCTGACTTCTAGATGATGTTCTTCCTCCCAGATACACTGCTGAATCTCAGACAGTATAGCATAGAGTATATAAGCTGCTATGTTACACTGCTGAGAGGTGAGAGACTTCTGGAGAGGAAAGTAGCAGTGTTATGGAATGCAAAGAGTTAAAGATTTAACTAATTGGAGCGAGGACTTGGTTTGGTGTAAATATAAAAAGTATTCCTTTATAAGACAAAATACCCTTCTGGTTGAAAGGCTTAAACATTCATGCTTTTGCATTTATTCATTCAGCAGACAGTTTCCTCCAAAGTGACATACTGTACAACTCAGAGTAAATAAATTTGTCTGTCACCAGTAGGCTGGACAAGACAGGTATAAATACAATTGCTGAACTTCAGTCTCTCGGTCCAGTAACACCTGTAACTGCATGTAGAATTAATAGGGCATATAAATATGTGTTCCAGATAATGGAGTGCACGTTTGTAGAGCCAGTTGATCAGGAGAGAAGTGGGTCCCTATATCTTTTTAAACTCTTTTTGAAAGAGGGATTCAGCCATTCTGAGGGAGAGAGGGAGTTCATATTACCACATTAGACTCTTGAGAGGACTCATTGCCCAGTGCAGTGTAAAGCGTTAATGCTGTTTGTATTGGTGTTTAAAAGGTGATAACTCTATAGGCCTCCTGGGGGGGGGCATTAGGGGTTAACAGCAGACGGGTTTAAATGACCCCCCCCCCCCCGGGTGCTAGGAGATTCAGCTGTGCAAAGTCACTCAGCCGCAGAGTCAGCTCAGGGCCTCGCTGCTGCAGCTGCTAACTGGTAAGGCTCCCAGAAACTTCTGTGGCTTCACATGGCTACACTATGAAGGCATTATTGTTATTAATGCTGCGTCTCTATTTTGACAAAATTATTCCATGCTTAAAAAGTATGAACAACCCTGCCTGCAAATGCATATTTGCGCTATGTGCACCAGCATTGGTACATTTTCATAAAAGCTTGCCTATTGCTCATGGCAAAACTTGGTGCTTTTGCCAGTACAATAGTTTCTGTTATTTGACTTACTGAGACAGGAAACTGAGAACTGGGAATGTCATAATAACACAAACATTTATTCATACTGCTCTGTGTGGGGCAGCTGGTGTTTTGGAAGGGGCAAGCTTGGTATTTTTGGAAACCTGTTAATCTTTGATTCTATGTATAGTCGAGCTTCTATATTTCTGACTCTTCTGCTCAAATTCTCACTCACTTGCACATATTTAGGGAAATTTGCTGACAGCAGGTCTGTTTCTGGACTAATGTCCTTCAGGATCTTTAAGAAAACTGTGTTTATTTCTTCTACAATAATTATTATCTAATATGAGTGCTCTGGACAGTGAAGCCTGGCACATACTACTGTTCTTAAACTGTTTTTGCTCTGAGAATACAAATTGTGTCATATTCAGTTGCATTTATTGTATTTTGTCAAAAATGTTGTCTAAAATTTTTTTAAAGAATAAACTATTACCACAATACAAATATTTTTCAATAAAAAATAAAATCTCAATAAAATTGTAATTTTTTTTTGCACAGGTCTACCAAGTGCAAAAAAGTAAATAAAACATACGCATAATCTTTATTTTTAAACATTTTTAAAACTATCTGATGATATATTATAAACATTGAATATTTTTATTGTTAAAATTTCTGGCCCACCCACATTATACTTTTTCACAAATAAAATACATCCATACTGTATATCCACTGTGTGTTTATTATTGTCTTTTATTGTCCTACTGTACTGAATAACTGTGAAGATAATACTTGGAGGTCAGATTGTCAGCATGGTGTGTGTGTGTGTGTGTGTGTGTGTGTGTGTGTGTGTGAACTTCCTTCCTGCCTGTGTGAACTGTACATTTTCAAGAAATCCTAAATAAATGTTTTGAATTAAAACAGAAAAGCTAAGGTGAGTGAAAGACCTAAGTTGTAATATTAGAAATACAGTTTGTATAGACTTTTTAAGATGCTTGACTCCCTACTTCCATCCCAATAACTTTCAAACATGTTCGCTAAGTTTCTCTTCCTTCAGGAATGGCTTCCCCCACTAGCCTCCTGTCAGAAGAGCAGTGCCACTGCTCTATCTGCCTAGATGTGTTCACCAACCCCGTCTCCCTCCCATGTGGCCACAACTTCTGCATGGCCTGCATTGTGGGCTATTGGCAGACCAGTGCACTCTACCAGTGTCCCATGTGCAAGAAGACTTTCTATAAACAACCAGATATCAGCATCAACACCGTCCTGAAGGAGATAGCTGAGCAGTTCAAGGAGATGCGAGCTGAACCACGCCATCTCGAATTGCCTGAGAGAGGGGGGCAGCTGAACGAGGTGCCGTGTGATGTTTGCACTGGCGAAAAGTTGAAGGCTGTCAAGTCCTGTCTGGTGTGTCTGACATCCTACTGCGATGAGCACGTGAGAACTCACAATACCAGGTTTACGAAGCACAAGCTGGTGGAGCCTGTGAAGAACTTAGAAGATAGGATGTGCAGGAGACACGAGAGGCTCTTAGAATTGTTCTGCAAAAGAGACCAGACATGTGTCTGTGTGCTGTGCACTGAAACTGACCACAGGGCCCACTACACTGTGCCTGTGGAGAGAGAGTGGACTGAGAAAAGGGTGAGGACAGTGAAACATTTCAACCCTGGATCATAGCTCTTAAAGAAGGGAATAAAAGTTGAGGCTGGAAAGTGATCAGACAACCCGTCCACCATTGTTTGTCCACAGGCTCAGCTGAGGAAGACTGAGACAGAAGTTCAGCAGATGATCCAGGACAGACTTAAGAAAGTAGAAGAGATTCAGCAGTCAGTGAAGCTCAGCAAGGTGAGATAAATCTAGTATACTGATAAGGAAAATGAATTAATTTACATCTGATCATATCACAAAATTTTATGTAGTTATTAGTGTATTTATTTAGGGCATAGCAGCCTGCTACTTCTCATTGGTATTTTAGACTGTATTAGAGCTGTTACTGAGTCCTCAAATTCATTATTAATAACTATGCGTCTAGTGTAGGTCCTCATGGTTCACAGTTTACTCTGGGAGTATAGTGTGGGTGGATGGGAATACCCTGTTGACACCTTAGTAACTTTCCACTCCCTTCCTTTTAGTGTCTTTCTTGAAATGAAAAAAAAAAAAAAAAAACATTCAAATGTCGGTCAGTACTCAGTTCTCAGTCAGTAACTTGAGAAGTAAAATATCAAGCTTGCTTTTTGGCGTAGAATCCAGTGAGTTTGACTGAAACAAATGTTTTGTCCAACTAGAACAGTGCCCAGAGGGAGATTGAGGACAGCGTCCAGGTCTTCACCAATCTAATACAAGCCATTCAACAAACCCAAACAGAGCTCATTGCCATGATGGAGGAGAAGCAGAAAACAACAGAGAAGAGGGCTGAAGGCCTCATTAAGGAGCTGGAAAAGGAAATTGCTGAGCTTCAGCGGAGAAGCATTGAGCTGGAGCAGCTCTGTAACACTGAGGACCACATCCACTTCCTACAGGTGTGCAACCTCTACTTATCCAAGGTCACTATGAATTGAGGAGAAAGCTCCATGATGACGTTGATTCATCTCTCCTGCTGTAGAGCTTTCCCACCCTGTGCATCCCTCCACACAACAAGGACTGGTCTAATGTCACAGTCTACACTGATCTTCCAGTTGGGACAATAAGAAGAGCTGTTGCACGACTGGAGGAGAAACTCAGTGAAGAAATGGAGAAGCTGGCAGATATGGGTACGGAAACCTACTCTTTGTGTTGAGCATAAAGAAAATAGCATTATAGGTGGTTCAGCAGCATAGATGAACATCTGGTAAACATGTACGTGTTACTCTTCAAAACTGTTTTAATTACTTTTATTCATAATATCAACTTCCAACTTTTTTCATTATGGGGCAAGTATAACCTAGGATATTTTGCCCACATTCCTGCTTAAATCTCTAAACCTTACGTTAGTTCTCTTGCAGGAGAATAATTTATACATTTTCTTCACACAGAACTAAAGAAAATACAGAAGTACACAGGTAAGAGACTGCTCTCCTTTATTTATGTATTCATTTATTTATCTATAACTGAGGCAAGCAACCTGTGCTGGTGGGTAGTTGGAGATTCTTTGCTTGGAAGTTTTATAGCCATGTAAGGATCCTGTGTTCCCCACAGTGGATGTGACCTTTGATCCCAACACCGCAAATCCCTGGCTGTTGTTGTCTGAGGACGGCAAGCAAGTGAAGCATGCAGGAGCGTGGCAGGACCTCCCAGATGACCAGGAGCGCTTTGACACCGTGGTCATTGTCTTGGGTAAAGAGGCGCTCACGTCAGGACGGCACTACTGGGAGGTGCAGGTTGGAGAGAAGGATGACTGGTACCTGGGAGTGGCCAGGGCTTCTGTCAACAGGAAGGGCCGAATCGCTGTGAGCCTGGCTAATGGTTATTGGGCCCTGGCAATGAAGAAAGGGCATGAGTACAGGGTGTCGTCTGCACCCCCTGTCATCCTCACCCTGAACTCCAGGCCAAGAAAAGTGGGCATCTATGTGGATTATGAAGAAGGGCAGGTCTCTTTTTACAATGTGAAAGCCAGGTCTCACATCTATACATTTACGGACAACTTCAATGAGAAGGTGTACCCTTTCTTTTATCTGTACTGCTGTGACAAAGCATCCGAAACCATGGTCATCTGCTCCGGAAAAGACAGAACATTTATCAAACAATGCTGATTATGCCGGGTTCTACACTGAAAGCAGATAAGTTGGCCACATTGTTGTTTGCATGGAATTATGTAACTGATGTCAATAGGAAAGGTAAATGAAGAAAAATAGTGGCTATGGTAATTTACTGGACATGTTAATAAAGTCTTTTTTAACTTTCTCTTTGTGATTTACATTCCTTGTATTTTGAAAGACATAGATGGCCCTTGACAAACAATTTGGTTTCGTTGCAAAAACTTTAATGCCAGTTAATTTTGGTGTAAGGTTGCTGTCATACCAATTGTTCCTTGGTGAGGGAAGTGTCGCCAGTGCGTAGGCGCCCCCCACAGGTTTCTTCAGTGGCAAAATTACAGACACAGGAGTCTAGGGCGAGTGCACCGTTTTAACGCTGCAGTGAAACATACCGAAGTACTTTACAGTATTTACAGGGTGTACATGTTCACACATTAACTCCATCATATACAGCATAAGTACCGAAGCTGTACAGCTAGAAGCCCTCACTGCCCTACAGAATGTTTCATACTGGTTTCTGTCTTCAGAGCCTCCTTGTAAGTCTGAAGCTTCACCCCTTGTAGATCGTAGATTACTACAGTCATGCTTGAACACAGAATTTTTGAACACAGAACACATACAGACAAACATTTAATGCATAAAACAGTCACTGGACATCACAGTAACCATAATATTACCATGGTATAAACAAAACATGAGTTGTCATCCATGACTAGCAAATTCCAAAGGTGGGAACTTCCCATGGGTGACAATGAAGCTGATTCAGAAACACGGCCTCTGTTTGGCAGGATGGAGTCAGCCACACCAGCAGGAACAAATATGCTATATCACAAGGCTCTGTCAATTTCTTAAAATTAATTCCCACGATATTCATAATAAAATAATGGTAATAAAAATGACAACAATGTAAACACAGCACAGCACATTTACATCCTGTAATATTTTTCATTTTCTTTTTTCTGCTTTTTCTTTTCACCACCATCAGAACATTCACTTTTTCACTTGCTAACTATTTCCAATTTAAAAAAAAAAACAACAGGTTATGTACATTCAACAACATTTTTGTAACCATATTTACATTCATTTAATTTAGTAGTCAGTTTTCTCCAAAGTGATGTACAGCTCAATGTTGAGAAAGTTATGGAGTAGATGGGAGTTTGTGAGAAGTTTGCTCAAAAGAGAAATGTTTTGGACCCTTCTTAAATTCTGAGCGGGATACAGCAGCAAATAATAGATTATCAGTGACAGACACACTAACACTAACAGAGACCAAATGTTACGTTCAAACACTGGGACTTGAAAATAATATGCGCTGATAATTTAAAAAAACAAAAAAAAAAAAACTAATAGATGCCTAAAAATGGCTCAGCCAGCTGATGCTATCATACAACAGAAAGATACAACGGTCATTAGACATTTAAACTAAATGTCAGGATCACAAAATAATATAATACATTTCCCGGGGGTCTAGTGGTTAGGATGTCCTGCTCTCGCGGCTGTGGCTTGGATTCAATTTCTGACAGTCCTGATATACATTAGAATCATTACCTTATGTTTGCTTCCTCTGTAGGTGTAGTGTTGTTGTCCCAGCTTCTGCATCTCACACACATACAGGCACTTTTTTTATTTATTCATGCATGAACACATACAGATTAAGTTTATCTCTACTGCCCGGGGGAATACCAACCCTCATCATACTGGAGATAGGCACAGCCTCCCTAGCTGGGAGTGACTTCTGGGTGGCTGCAGGGGTGGGATGGGGTGGCTTCATTCTGTTCATTTCCCAGAAGAACCCAGACACCACACCCTTGTTGGTGGAAAACTTCATAACACTAAAATCTGTGCAAATATATTGCCTTTCAACTGGGACTGGGGCAGCCGGGACTTTTCTGGCATTAGAAGAAGGTAAATTCCACAATGGGCTTTTATTTACTCTCGTAGGCTCCTTTCCCCTGCTTACGCTACTCTGTAAGTCTTCCAGACCAAACTTACATGATTGGCTTTCAGAAAGTTTGGTTTCGGTTCATTTTCTTTTAAGCTGGCTTTCTGGAGCATGCAGGCTTACGTCTACAGCTAATATTAACAAACTTTCTTATGTTTCTTCAAAAAGAAAAATGAATTCGAAGTGAAATTTGGAAACGCTTATATGAAGTGCTCTTGAATGAGTCATCCAAGGGTAACCCAGATGACTGTGACTCACCATGTGGCATGTGAATCTCTTAGTCTGTAGCCAAGAGGAAGAATTATTCTTAGAGAAGCTAAGCAGGAGCAGCACTACAGTTTGCTTGTTTCCCAACAACATAGTTACACATTTAAATTTTATTTTGTTCAGCTGTAATTCTTTTTTTTTTTTGATCACTAATGGATTCTTCAAGTTTGTCTCATAACCTTTTGTCTGAAGAACATCTTAGGTGTTCCCTTTGCTTGGACGTATTCACAAATCCTGTGTCCACTCCGTGTGGGCATAGCTTCTGCATGGTTTGTATAAATAGCTACTTGGGCAGCTGTGATATTTGCCAGTGTCCGTCATGCAATAAAAGATTCCTCAAGAGACCAGAGTTCAACACAAACACAGTCCTAGATGAGCTTGCCGTGCAGGTGAAGAGGAGGAAGGTGGACATCATAGAACATGCGGCCAAAGCTTGGGAGGTGCCCTGTGATGTCTGCCATGAAAAGAAGCTCAAGGCTGTCAAGTCCTGCCTGGTCTGTCTCACCTCCTACTGTGAGACCCACCTGGAGCCTCATCAGAGAGTTGAGACCCTCAGACGACACAGGCTTATTGACCCGGTGGACAATCTTGAAAGCAGGATCTGTAAGAAGCACGAGAAGCTGCTGGAACTGTTCTGCAAAAGTGACCAGACTTGTGTTTGCATGCTGTGCACTGAGACCGATCACAAGGCACACGACATTGTCCAGATTGAGCAACAGTATGCCGAGAAGAGGGTGAGACTTTGTCGTAGATGGTTAAATAAATCCAACATGTAAAACTGCTTAAGCCTGTTTTTCACTTTGAACAAATGCTGCTAAAAAGTGATATAACTAAAGCATCAAAAAATGACATTCAGATGTTTCTGATTTTGGCCACAGACTCAGCTGGATGAAACTAAGGTAGAAATTCAGCAGATAATCCAGAACAGGCTGAAGAATATGGAGGATATTAGGAAGATAGTGGAGTTCAATAAGGTGCAGAACTTGCTAAGCATAACATCTCTCATTCCCTTGCTTACATTCCTATGTATAATTTCAAGTTCATACTTGCTTTAATTTTTTTTTTTTTTTTACTACTGTACACATTTAAAAATCTGATCTTTTTTACCAAAGGCATCATAAGTGTATTATTGTTGCAACAGGGTAAAACTGAAACCCAGACTAAAAACAATACGCACCTCTTCACTGAGCTCATGCGCTATGTTGAAGAAAGACAGGCAAAACTCACTGAAATTATTGAGGCCAAGCAGAGAGCTGCAGAGGCCAAAGCTGAAGAGCTCATCATGGAGTTGGAGCAGGAAATTGCTGAACTTCACAAGAGACAAACTTTGCTGGAGGAGCTCTCTCGCACTGAGGACCACCTCTATTTTGTACAGGTCAGTGACTTTGCAAATGTGCCCAGACATGAAAGTATGGGATTCTTGATGGTGATGGAGGTCTCCCCTTTGTTGTAGAACTTCCTTTACGTGTGCACCCTCCCACAAATGAAAAACCTGTGTGACTTCACCATCCACTTTGACTTCTGCACGGCACGTGTAAGGAGCGCAGTGTCCGGACTGGTGGAAGATATGCAGAAAAAAGTCAAATTGCTAACAGAAGCCGGTAGGCTTTTCAATGTTCAAATATGGTTCCAACAAGAAAAGCTGTGAAAGTCAAAGGATATCTAGATTTCTACCACAATAAAACCGTTCATATCTGATGGACATTAAGTGTTACACAAGTAATCGGTTCTGGTCCACAATAAAGCTTTTAATTTATGCTATGCATCTGAAACTCAAAATGGCATTTCAACACACTTCTAAGAAGTGTTATTTCTTTAAGATATCTACACAACTCAAAAACAATCTATAGATATTAAAAAAGCCATTGTTTCACTTTAGGGAAGTAACTAATCTCTCCAGTTTCAACTGGAAATTTGTTTAAACTCCCTTTTTAATCGTGTTTAAATGCCTCCACATAGTAACCTCCTCATTACAGTCAGCTTAACAATTATAGGTACCCTTTGTACTTTTATTTAAACAGAAGAGTTTTTCAAACACAAAACTATTTTTTTCTTCTCAGTGATTCTCAAATTGACTCTATATAACTTCTTTCAGTTAGAAAAGCTTGCTAAGAGTTATAAGTGCTGGATAGTTCACACTCTACTGTTTCATTGCAGAGCTGAAGTACCTGCGGAAATACAAAGGTAATTTTTTTTTTTACTCTTTTCTGGTATTTTACTACTGTAACTATCCTTGCTATAGTGTAGTTTTAGTGTTCACCTTAAGGGCCTCATGGCCTTATGTATCATTTTTATTTTGCTCACTTATAATCACTATCATAATTATGGCTGTTGCATTGGTGACAATGATTTTAATACAAAGTCTATTGGCTTGTTGGTGTCCACCTTCTGCTCAGCAGCTAATGTGACCATGGACCCTAAAACTGCAAGTCCCTGGGTTTCGATAACTGAGTTTGGGAAACGCATGAAGCACAGCAAGACAAGGCAGGTGGTTCCAGACAACCCAGAGAGGTTTGACAGTTACCCCATGGTCCTCGGGGAACAGGCCTTCAGCTCTGGGCGTCACTACTGGGAGGTGCAGGTGGGGGTTAGACACAACTGGGAAATAGGGGTTGCTATGGAGACAGTCAAGCGGAAAGGTAACATAAAGGTTTGTGCTGAGAATGGCTTTTTTGTGTTGACAATGGAGGGTTTTAGTACAGAGTACAGTGCTGAAACCTCCCCTTCCACTGCGCTGTATATAAGCCCAAAACCCCGGAACATTGGAGTTTACCTGGACTATGAGGGCGGCCAGGTCTCCTTTTACAATGTGGATGCCTCTTCTCATATCTATACCTTCTCTGGTAACACCTTCACTGGGAAACTCCATCCATACTTTTACCTGTACAGCAAAGCAAAGAAGTCAGAGGCCTTGACCGTTTCCTCCATTTTTGATCTTTTCCACCATTTTTGATCCTGAAGAGCAAAGATTGAGACTTTTACATATTTTAGAATCTGCTTCAAAGAAATCCTGAACTGTGAACCTCAGTTTCTGCTTTATGAGGGCATTCTGTAGGAGGTGACAATGAATCTTGGGGTCTGTTTTTATAGGTGCAATTTATATATAAATCATTTTCTCTCTTCACTAAATCCAGAAATATTACACTCATTACCAAGAAGGGTGACGTGAACTGAGGTCACAGAGAACATTTTAAATGTTTAAGTGCTTTTTTCAGAATGCGAAATTCTGGTGCATTTACCTTAGCATTACATAATATTCTGCTGCGTTTAGAACATAGTACTTCAAATGTTTCTGTATGTTTGTACACTTCCAAATGACCAGAGTCACCTTTCATTTAGTTCTGCTTTAACATGTACGATAATTTACTTCTGCTAAGAGTAACATATCATAGTATCTGGAAAATCAAGTCAGTTGCCGTGACAGAACTGTATGTAGTATAATTATTTCAACAAAAATGGTTTTTGTTTGCTATGACAAGTAACTGTATAAAATACATTGGTTTAGTAAAAACTGTATGCATGGTATTTCTTTACAGAAGGAAGTGTTTTTTTTATATCTTCTATTCACGGTGTCCTATTTTTACAATATATTATGTGTCTCTTGCCTATAAGGGTATTTAGGTCTATAAATGATGTCTTGTAATTTGGATGGCATGATTTTGCAGTGGGTCATGTACCATATCTTACGGCCTCTGGTTTCTGGGCTTGGATCAAGACTACTCCGACTGAAAAAAGCAGTTTCTAGCAACGGATGGATCACTATTAACAATTTTAACAAAAATATTGTATATTTTTCAAATGTTTACCAAGTTAAATGTGCAACAGTGACACTAACATTTTGCTCAGTGCCAGCGCGTAACATCATACTTTGCTGTTTCCTGTGAAGTCAGTGAAACCCAGCTTTCATTGTTAGCAGGCAAGCAGTAATGTTTAACATTATGATTGTATTTAATACACATTTTTAAATAATATAATAATATATATGCACACTTTGGCCTATTGGTCTAACAGGCACCATTAACACTATTCCATTATATAACTATTTATTTCTGTTTCATTTCTGACTTCCAGCAAATGGCTTCTTTTTGAAGAAGAGATCACGTGATAAACTGCATGTATATTTAGGGTTTCATATATAAAGCCCTGTGGTATGAGGAGAGAAGACAAGGTACAAAGTCTGGGAGACTCCACCCAGTCAGTAATGGCTCTGTGTTCTCAGACTTCACGGTGCAGAGTGAAACTGATATAATCACAATGCGGTGCTATGCTGTATTACCATTTAATTTCTTTTAAAAAGAAGATCATAGAATGGAGGGACACTGAACCACAAAGCGGTGACAGATCATTCGTATTATTATTATTATTATTTATTTTTTTAAACAAGTTATGTAAATTTCCCGGAGTCAAGCTGTCAAACATACATACGTCAGAAGGGGCAAAGTGGAATGACAGGTATTTACAACCCATGACTGATCCTGCTAGTACAGTATGTTGCTTTCTGAGTTGCAACATTTGTGGGAGGGTTATTCCTTCTTTGTCATGTACCTGTAGGTGTAGACATGTTCTGTCATGTTTAAGAGCCTGATTTTTCCCTTAAATAGCCAATCTGGATAAGGAGTGTGCTCAGAGCCTGTGCTTTGGTCTTTCGCCCCAGGCATGTGCGACACACAGAGTCAGTGCTGCATCTGTCTGGATGAATTTACCCGTCCTGTGTCCGTACCCTGTGGACACAGCTTTTGCCTGGCCTGCATCGGGGAGTTCTGGAGGCGTGTGGAGTCCTGTCTCTGTCCGCTGTGCTTGACTGTATTCCCAGCGGAGTTGGTGCTGGAACCACACTCAGCCCTGAAACAGTTGGACTCTGACTCTGTGACATCTGTGAGTGATCCCACAGATGAATGTGGAGATCCCGTGGGTCCCGGAGATGTGCCCTGTGATGTGTGTCCCAAAGACAGGACATATAAAGCTGTGCAGTCCTGCCTGAAGTGTCTGACGTCATACTGCGCTGGTCACTTGGAACCTCACTACCAGATTGCAGACCTAAGGAAGCACCAGCTGGTCGTTGTGTGGAAGAACCTCCAGGATTCCATCTGCAAGCAGCACGGCCAGCCCCTGGACCACTTCTGCCGCACCGAGCAGACGTGCATCTGTGCCTCGTGTGTCCGCACCGACCACTGGGGTCATAGAGTCGTCCAGGCCACCACAGAATGGAGGAAGAAGAAGGTACCCAAAACTGAGTTATCTTGATAGAAAGAATACTAAATTGTTGCAAACTGATAGCAGCAGATTAAATACTTTTAGGTGGCAAAGCAGAAGATCTTAAAATACAGGAATAAAGCTGAGGTGATGAACTGCTTTTTGTGATTTCATTTATGAAAGTTATTATTTTAGCAGTTGTAATATTAGCATTTGGAGTGCTAGCATCATTATAGCTTTTGGACACCTTTTACAAAGACACTTAACATGTTCTGTCATTACTCGAGGATGGCACTGACCAGAGAACACTGGTAGAAATGTGCCACCAACAGCAGTTTGTATGAAAACAATTTTAAAGTTATAAAATATAAACCCCAAACCATATCAAATAAACTGTAAGTGACAAAAAAAAAGGTTTAATTTACTAAATAGATAAAAAATAGTCTGTCCAGCAAAGAAGTGCCAAAAAGTGTGAAGGAACCGCACATCTTGAACTCTGTTGTTTTTACACATTAAAAAAAAAAAAAAAAAACAGTTTTTCTATACATAGAAAAAAACACAGGTTGTTTAATCTTTAATCTGTGGTTTCCAGTAAAAAACATTCTTCTCCAAAAAAATAGTCATTAAATTAATGTTCAGTGATGTTATTGGGCTTGGAGTGTAAAACTCTCCTTATTTTGTTTTACTGGAAATGACAGAAGCAAAGCATTAACTGCAAATTTTGCGTCATTCTCGCATACAAACATTACCTCACAGCAGCTCACCTGGCAATGTTCAAAATGTGTTCGCGTAAACCAGAAGCCGAGATTTGCACTCTGCATGACGTTTTTGCAGCAGCTGAATGTCATTGACTGCCCCGTTGAAAAAGGCCTGGATTAGCTGTGCATATATTTTTTATCTGGTCAGCTTTTCAACAATATGTCTGATCTTTAGCTTCAGCTGAAGAAAATTATGATCAACATGCAACAGATGATCCAGGACAAACTGAAGACCATAGAGGAGGTCCAGGCGTCAGCGGCACTCAGCAGGGTAAGAGTGTTCTCACGTTCAGGAGAGGTTTTGCAGGTTCTCTCATGTCATAATTTATAATGGGCAACCATGGAATTACTGCTGAAATTAAATTAGTGAATAACAAATATTGAATGTGAAAACTGTGGAAAAAAAAGAAAATCATCCAAAAAATTAAGCAAAAGCCAGTTTATAATATGTGAAATGCAGTTCCAGTTATCAGCAGTCAACCCTTATATTTTCTTGGCAGAAAATATTAAACAACTAACTATTTGTTTTTCTCAGTCCTCTTCCTAAACTGACTTTTTTGCACTTGTACCTTGATTTACACATACTGTACATTTGGAACCAAAAGTCTGTAACTCAGACTGTTTGTACTGTGGAACAATGATTTTAATCAAGGAATCGATTTATATTTGCTGTATTCAGTTGAATGAAATGTTACTCTGTTAAAAGGTGAACATTTTCTTTCTGTTCAAGAGATTTTTCCCCTATATGGGTATGCTGCAGCTTGGGTATTTTGCAACCTTCTGCCTATCATAAATAACCTTTGTAACCCTCATAAACATAACTGTCAGGTATCTCCTGTGTCTACCTCTCCCACCACAGTGTAAGTGAAGCTTCCCTTGTTATGTACCTGCTTTAGTTGGTCTGTGTGAAGGATGCTTATTTCTCCCTGGTCTGGTCTACTGCTCTACATTGCACTTTACCACCACATATTGGGGCCTTCACACCTAGAAGAGGCTGAATCCTAAACATTTTCAGTTGTTCCACTATAGCACACAGACCAACTAACCCCAGGAAGAGCTCAGGTTTTTACAGCTGCTCATGAAGATTACAGCTTTAACACCAGACCCTGAGGGAACATAGCTTCAATAGTTAATATCTTCCACAGTACATCCCAAGACTCAATTGGTAAAATCATAGTAAAACATCTTAAAACCTTAATTCATTAGCTATTTATTGAGTTTTCCTCAAAAGCTCATTGGATGCAGCATCTCAGTATTCCTCTATCCTGCAAACACTAGGTGTGAGATGTTATTTTATTATCTTTTAATAACATGAAGCACCATTAAAGGGGTCTTTACATAAGGGGTATAAAAAACAGGTATAAAATGTTACTCCCTTCTCAGTTCTATGAAAATTCTTTGCATTTTCTGGTCATCCTGTATGTAAAGATAGTTTCCTCAGTCTCCAATTTAGTCTGTTATTCCTTAGATTTGTGAGACAGTCCCATGATCCTCTTGGGCTTCCCGTGTCAAAGAAGAATTAAATAGTGGAGTAGTGAAAGGAGACTAAGTGTATAGTAGTGTCATGGAGGATGGCATTTTTAAGAGCTCTATACACACTACTTGTTTGTATCATTTGTGACTGTGGACATAATAAAACAGGCCACAAGGACAACTCACTGGTTCGCTTGGTGGCTTTCAGTAAAGGCCATCAAATCTCCCACCAGTATGCAATCCCACTGGTTGACTCTCATGACCTCCTTAACTTAACCATACGACCCTATGGGTTCACATACTTTTTCTGGCAAACACATTCTGATCAATCATCGAATGAAACACATTTTCTATGTTATTTGTTTTATTGCTTATCTTTATTTTTATGACACTCAGGAAGATCCAATCAATTTTAATGCATTCCATGCAGAAAATGAGAACATTTCTAGCTGGAAATCTTCTGACACCACTGAGTGATGCTTCCCTCTCCCTTACCAACAACATTTGAGTCTAAGTATAGCTTTATGTCAAGTAGCATGGCAATATCTAGAAACATACTCCATTTTTTTTATGCAACTGATAGATTTTTGGAGCTACAACAGTGAAAAAATGTTATTACAGAAGAATTAAATAGGTAATATATGTATCTTTAAAAATGTGTAACAAGTGAACAAGTACTGTATATATTGTAAGGTTGGGAATTGTTCCTGACTTCACAGTTAAGTGTGCAGCGGAATGCTTAACTAAACATCTTTCTTTTCTTTGACATAGCAGGAAGATGAGGAAGACTCTGGTGAGCTAAAGAACTCTTTTGGGAGAACCCAGGTAGACCTTGCTGAGGTGCTCGAGGAGCAGAGATCAGCTGCTAAGAGGGCTGAAGAGCGTGTTGCAGAATTGGAGAAGGACATTGCTGAGCTTCATAGGAGAAACACTGAGCTGGAGCAGCTGTTGCACACTGAAGACCACATCCACTTCCTACAGGTTACTGCTTCTACTACTCTTCCTTTGCCAGAATACATGCATCCATAAGTGAAAGTTGAGAATGGCCCATGTTAACAAAGTCTCCTGTTTCTTGATGTAGATGTTCCAATTTCTGAGTATTCCTCCAAAAACCAAACCATGCTCTGAACCGGGAAAGAGTGAGAAGAAAGACACAGAGAAGTAATAGACACAATGAACCTGAAGCTATGAGCCCATGGAGGAGAGAGGTTAGCACTTGCCAAGGTTGTGAGAAATGAACATTCGATCATCCTCTGTTTGCCCTGGACTGCGTTACTGAGACAAAGATGAACAGCTGCAGTTTTTGGTTCCAATTTTTCCACCAAATACAAACCGAATTTTCCATCTTAACTGTGTTAACTCAGAAAGCCATTACTTTGTCCTGGTGCCAGAAAATAACAGAGGTTCTTGGTCACCAGTGGTCAACTTGAAAACAAAGCTATACTAAATGTGAACAATGACAGAAATACTAATTTATTCATGTTTTATATTTATTGACATATTATTTGCTTGACTACTAAAAATGCCTATATTGATGTATTTATATATGATACTTATGTATAGTATTTATAAAATAAAGCTCTTCCTCTAAAACCTTGTTGTTGCTTTTTTAAAAGATTTGAGAAGTAATGGTGCATCATCTGCTTTTATTTGCCCTGAAAGAATGGACAAATTAATGAAAGTGTATTAATGCCAGATGAAAATTCTCTTGGTTGCAACAGCATCCAATGCAATTTAATACAGAAATTCCTCTGTATCTGAATTGAACTTGTACCTGAAAATGCACTGGATACTGAATTTTTCAAATACCTAATGTCTCTATGTCATTATTTTACACACAGCAGATGAGAGGGTGCGTGGTGGACAAAGATTTTGGATGGACAAACATTTTTGACAAAGACAAATAAGAGGCTGTGACTGGAACCCAGTTCTGCTGCCACCCACGCTATTTTACCTTTAGAATTAGATTTGGTAGCATCATTGAGAGACGTCTGGTCAAAGAGTCAGCTGGCTACTATGGAAGCTGAGTATAAACACCATGTAAAGTCAGCTGGATGGAGTCAGTGGTAAAGAAAATTTTTTCCTTGGATATGGCTATGGAACCAATATTCCGATACATGCCGAGTTCACTGACCACACACACACACACACACACACACACACACACACACACACACACACACACACAATATATATATATATAGAGTGATCATAAACATTCCAGAGCCTTACCTCAAGCACCAAGAAACACAACTCCAGTGCTCACAATCATATTCTGTGCATAAATACTGAATGAACCATTACAAAAGGTTAAAATGTTTACTGGTATAAGTTTAAACTCTGAGCTTAATAGTTTAAATAAATATGTTTTGCAGATTGTGACCTTACCCAGTGTTGGACACATTAGAAACCCTCTGGTGCCATTCTCATAAACAAATTTTGCTAAGTTAGTCGAGTTCCTGCAAATAACCCTGAAGGTAGGGAGCAGCAGAAAAAAAAAGATCAATATTTGGCACATGGTAGCGCAGTCAGAACAGAATTAGGTCAGTCCACATATCTGAGAAATGAAGCAGAGAAATAACAAAACCTACTGTATGATGGGAGGAAAATATAGCAAAATTACTTTTTTCAAAATCGCGACACGTCATTTATTATTATTTTTTTCTGTGTAATGCATTTCATTTCTCATCCCTTTCTCTACGTTGACCACATTCATCATATAGACATCTCCTGCGTTTGCCAGAAATGAGGAATTGCTGCATTCTTGTCCCCATGGGACACAGCTGCACAGTAGCATCCACAACTCAGAAAATGAGTTGGACAGACATTTTACATCACAAGGGCGACGTGGGGGGGGTGGGGTGGGGGTTGTGTTGCTACATAAACAAAGGTTGCTGAACAAAGGTTTCACTTATTTCCCACCACCGTTTTTCTGGTGGATGAATTTCTAACAGTTAAACACCGCGCCCACTGCATTTGTTTTAGCTGTGTACATTCCGCCATCTCAGCAAACTTTATAGCACTATTAGCCTGCAGCAAAAAAACTCATTGGAGATTTTAACCAGGCTATGCTTAAGACAGTCCTTCCCAAAATGCACCGTTTTTCAACCATAGGTGTGAACCCTTTGGACCTTTTTAACACCAATATCTGGGATACAAGCAAGGTCACACCTAATGTGGAACAGACCGATCACATGTCTTTGTTTTTGGTACCTGTTTGCAAGCCGCTTCTAAGGAGGGTAAAACCGGGCATAAAACAAATTTTTAAAAATGGCTAGAGGGGGAAACTGAAGTGCTCCAGGACTGTGTCGATCAGACAGACCAGTGCATGTTAACAACCGCTGCTACTTAGAAGGACCATTTGGATTTAGAGGAGCACACATCATCTGTCAATTTCTACATTAACAAAGTGCGTGGAAGATGACGTAGTCTCCAGGTCTGTCACCATCCAAAGCAAGCAGAAGCCTTGGTTTAATGGTCTGCTTGCTGCAGAAGACCACAAAGCTGCATTTAAATCTGGTGACAGCATGATGCTGAAAGTAGACAGGACTGCTCTCCCTGGCAGCAGCAGGGAGGTATCACTTTGTGGACAATGAACTGAGGAGGGTGTAGCAAGATCGACCACAGCACAGACAACTACAATAAGGACTTTAATGTTAGTAATAGGAATGTGCGTTGAAGTATGCGGTTTTAAAGTTACTGGAGGCCAAAACGAAAAATAAAAAAACATAAAAAAGAAAAAAATATATACTTTTTGCAAGTAAAACAGGAAGACTAACCAGTTACCTTTGTAGTGATTTTTTTCAAATTTTAAGTTAGCTTTTAGCTAGGTATAGTCTGTCAAATTTCCTTCACCTTATTTGCAACTATTGTATATACTGCATTTAAGTGGGATGGCCCTTAGCCATTCTGGACTGAGTATTTTCAACAAAACTGTTCCATTAAGGCATGAAACAGGGAGCGGTGGAAGCATCCTTTTTGAAAAACTGACCTAATTCTTCTATTTCAAGCGTTGGGGTGGAAAAAGCTGTGGTGTGTCTGGAGGTCTGTCCTTGCAGGCAAGACAAAGAGGCCTGACTGATATTACATCTTCATAATAGGTTTGTTTTATCACAATTGTGACACTGAGACCTCGTCCACACGGATGCGGATATTTTTAAAAACCCAGCCTTTTCTCGATGTTTTTCCATATGAAAACGGTAAGCAAAACTGAGCTTTTTGAAAATGCCTTTGAAGGTGAAGATTTTTCAAAACTCCAGTTAGCATGTAATTGTGTTGAGGGATAATCCAAAGATTTTGGTAAGCTGTGACGTCATTGCTTCACCTCTCACAAGGCATTGTTGTTTTTTGTGTACAATGCGCAGGTGCCAGACACTGTAAACAAAGCAATGGTTCACTACCTGTTTCATCTATCACGTGTGGTCAGTAATATTCTTGATACTTTCTAGTTTACATGCAAAGTTTAATTTATTTTACTATAATGCCACCGTGACAAGCTGTATGAATATATAATCTAGCCATTACTCATTTTGCCTCACCTCAGTTTGTATTGAAGGGTAACATTTTGTAGCAGCTTCACACCATCATCTGTCCAGATAAAAGAGTCATATTTGCCATATTTGTCTGTATTGTTTGTTTCCCCCTCTCTATTTAGATTCAAGTCAGCTTCACTGCGAATGCTCATAATGCTCTTCTTTGGGGTTTTGACCTAACGTTTCAGCGCCACCTGCTGAAATGGCATGATTGTGTGAGAGTTTTACATCGCTTTTCAGTTCTCGTGTGGACAGAAGTTTTTGTAAAACACCGGTTGCGTAGAAAAAACGTGTTGTCAAAAATATCCGCATCCGTGTGGACGATGCCTTGATCTGCCACTCAAACCAAACAGCTTCTTGCAGCTGGCACTCATGACATTCATTGAAGTTTTGTTGGTGTTTTGCTTTAGTTTGGCTTCTCCTCATAGAGTGAGATTCAGTTTGCTTTAGTTTGTTTGTGTTACATCCCCATGTGTTTCTGTTGTGTTTGGGGGGCTGCCTGTTTTGTTTGAATTAACTGTGACTTGGACGTGGACACGTTCACACATTGCATCACACACTTGCGCAAATAGGTTTGCTTTGGGTGTCTGTATTACACCAGGAGACGGGTAAATGTCAACTGTGAAAGGTAGCTGGTGCATCTTCAGATGTTGAAATTCTTGTTCTGTCTTTGTTTCTCTGGTTAGTTAGGATAGTCTATACTACCTGAGCCAGATCTCCTTCAAGGTTACAGAGGAAAACTGCCTCCCACAGGAAAATCCCCTGCCATGAAGAATTCTTCTGTGGAAGATTGGCAGGGGACTATGTAAATCATAATGATTTTCCCATCAGTCCAACACAAATGCTCCATCCCCCTTTCCTTCCTTCCACCATCCTCCAGTAATTATCTTTTCCAAGGACAGTGATGTCAAAACATCTTTGGACACCATTACGTTGGACACATACAAGGCCAGTCACCTTCAAGATAACCTCCAGGATGAAGATGGGACGATCTGGGAAACCCTCCGCTGCTTCAGCTCTTTTCTACCAGAACTGAACAGTATGCTTAATTTTGGTGGAAGATGAGACCTATTGATCCTCTTCTTCCTCCTCAGATTGCTGCATAGCCTAGGTTCTTTTTTCGGGCCTACCCGTTGTGGGCGGGGCACTGCTACCACTGGGATTTTTGCTGCTATAATGTCCGTCTCATGTGCCTCCACCGCTGGAACTCCTCCGGCCGACATTATAATGGCAGATCCCACAGCAGGCAGCTGAGCCATTTATTAGCATAGAGTATTAATTGCATATTCAGATATTTTTCCTGCACCTTGACTGTACTTTACCTTCTACGTGTTTAAAAGCCAAGTCAATATGTGTTAATGTTTTGTCAAAGGTTACCGACAAAAAAATCTCAGTGAAGTTCCCTTGCAGGAAATAAATGAATACTGTGCTTGCATGAATGAATTCACTTAGCCAGTGTGGCACTTTCTCCTCTAATACAGTTAGCACACCCAACTCTCTTAATTTACCTTTTACGATGACTCTACTCACAGCAGTCTCCACCGGATCTTCCAGGGTAGGGGACACAGAGCAGACAATTGGAAGAAGTCCGGCCTTTTTGCCATGGACAGCAAGGGCCGCTGCTGTTGCAACATCTATAACGGCAAGAAACATGTGACCTCTTTCTGCCTACAGTACAGGACATCCCACGCCGATGACTTGTTTGCCAACAGGTGGTCGTTGTCGATGGATCTACAGCGGTTGCAACAAGAAGTAGAGGAAGATGGAGGCAGACCCTATGAGATGAGGTGTTGCAACACCTGTGCAGCCCAATTCTTTTGGGCACATCAGAGTGGCAAAGACTACACCGACTGCTCTATTGATTCCATTGGATGGGCTTTCCCTAGGAACTAGAGCTGTTTTTGCACTGCTACAATGACTGTATGGCAAGAAAGGAACCCCACGATTGCTTTTGTGCTCCCCTGCAGCAGCTTTAATCTGGCACTCCAATGGAATGCGTGAATGTGGATATCCTGGAACCTGGAAGAGTTGTTCTGCTGCTTTGAGGCACCAAAGGAACTACTGTATATAGTGACCAGGGCAGGGATTTAGGTGATATTCATATTTTTGGTCTGTGATGTCACACTCCACCTAGGATGAGGGATTACTCTTTGTATTGTGTAGCTCTATTTGTTTACCAACACAGTGTTATCTTCATTAGAATTTCTTAAACTTATGTTAAACTGTAGTTCTTTGAGGTGGGGGTTACATCAAATTTTGATGTAACCCCCGCCTCCAAGAACTTGTGACAACTGGGTATGTATTTTGGCTGAAACAGGTTCAGATAAATAACATTTTTACTGTTTGATCAAATTGTCTACAGTATCGCATTTTTCACATGCAGTGAATTTGCTTACAGTTTTAATACTACTTTTCAAAGTTTTTGCTTTTGTTTTAATATGACTGGAATTGAAACTGATTTTTTTAAAGTCTTTCAACATCCAACGATTAACTCGTTTCCCACTTTTTGGAACAAGTGCGAACAGGGCACATTTTTTTCAAGATGGCCGCTGCTGCGTGTAGCTGACTTTCTGATTTGCTCAAGGAACACTGTGCGTTTTTTTCCTTCATTTCTTTGATTATCTACCATTTCCCTCAACGGGATGCTACGGTATGACAGTGCGACACTTCGGGAAATTGGGAATCAGATTCCTTACGTGGTTTCTGACCGCTTCAAACCAAAAGCGTCGTGGCTGGTTGAGATACTCCAGACGGCGGACAGTGATGATGGATGCAATCGAGAAACCTCGCGGCGACGCAAAAGGAAACCTTGGGGGTCCCGCGCCGGACTTTGGTACAGGAAATGACCTCATTGCCCTCCACTGCCCAGCATTCTGCTCGTGAACGTTCAGTCATAGGAGAATAAACTTGATGAGTTGAGGGCACGGGTGACCTTCCTACGGGACATGAGGGACTGTAACATCTTCTGTTTCACTGAGACATGGCTGATCCCCCTAGTGCTGAACTCGGCAGTGACTCCGTCTGACTCATTCTCTGTGTATCACATGGACAGGACAGCGGAGGCCAACAAATCCAAAGGTGGGGGAGTCTGTTTCATGGTGAACACTAAGTGGTGCGAAGTGAACAACATCTCTGTTCTCTCTCGGTCCTGCTCACCCAATCTGGAACTTCGGATCATCAAGTGCCGTCCTTTTTACCTGCCTCGGGAGTTCAGCTCGGTAATCGCCATGGCGGTTTATATTCCGCCTCATGCGGACGTTGGCACAGCCCTGTCTGACCTGCACGACGCACTCAGCTCAACTCAACACAAACACCCGGATGCAACAACCATAGTGGTAGGGGACTTTAATAAAGCAAACCTCAAACGAGTCATGCCGGAATTATATCAACATGTGCTGTGCTTGACTAGAGGGGACAACACGCTGGACCACTGCGACACGCCGTACAAGCACGGCTACAAAGCTGTTCCAAAACCGGCTTTTGGGAAATCGGACCACAATGCTGTATTCCTTCTGCCGGCATACAAACAGAAGTCTCGTCTTGAGGCTCCGGTCACGCGAGAGGTAAAGCACTGGTCTGCACAATCGGAAGCCACGCTTCAGGATGCGCTCGACGACGTCGACTGGGACATGTTCAGGACAAGTTCGGACGACGTCACCGAGTTCGCGGAGGTAGTGGTCAGCTTTGTGAGCGTGCTGGAAGACAACATTGTCCCCACGGTTACAATCAAGAGCTTTTCCAACCAAAAACCGTGGTGTTACGGTTCTTGTTTTTTTTTTTTTTTTTTTTTTTTTCTCTGGTGGGGAACTGTTGTGTTCCTGTTCGCGCGGTCTCTCCATAGGGGTTCAGCGTTTGACAAGTCAGTCAGAGCCGGGATTGGTCCGTCGGCGGATGACGTCACCCCCCGCCAGCGCTTATCTGTGCGGACCACCATGGAGACAGCGGCAACAGCTCCATCTTGATCGTGCTTTCTGGCAATTTATGTCTAGCGGGGGATTTCGCTGTTTGCCCTTGTTTTGTACAGTGTTAGCACCGGGGAGTACACACCCCTTTTGTCTACCTGTTGCTAACCCGTAAGCAATCTGTTGTATTCTGGGCTCAAGTTTGTCATTTTTCTTTTCTTTCGTGGCCCAGGTCGGAATGTCTGTTTTGTCTTCTTGTTGTGTTTTGAGTTAGGAACCGCCTATGTTTTGTATAACTGTTTTCGCTACTTGTTTTCTGGTTTTGTTTGATTAGTAACTGTATAGATGTGCATCACCATCCCACTGTAAATAAACGTCACTTTGTTCACTGTATCGGGTTCATGGTCAAAGAAGGTTCTTCCCTACCACCCATTGGTTCTCTGCTTTCCTTAAAATGCGACGATCCTTAAAATCGGTCCCCTAGCCGACGAGCCGGGTCGGAACATTTTAAATGGGGGCTCGTCCGGGATTCATTGCCTTTTGTGTAGTTCCTTAGCTATCCGGGGAGAAACCTTGCTTTACCTGTTCCGTTTTGCTCTGTGTCGGTTGGCCACTCTTGAGCTCCCGAAAAATGGCGAAATTCTTCTGTTGAAGGGTTTTTCGATAACCCTCTAGCCTTGACTGCTTCAACATAAGTTAAGAAAAGATGACTTGTTATTGCTGGCAGCCCATTTCGATCTCGTAGGGAGGCAGTGCACTAAGGTGTTTATTAAAACGTTGGTTTTGGAAAGGTTTGGCGAAGCTTAGAAGGTATTATGGCATCCAAGTTCCGCTGATTCGGCTGCTACGGCAGTGCCACTCGTGGCGCAAACCAGTGGTTCCAGCGCCTCGGCCGAAGAACCGCACGACTTCCCGGGAGGGGGAGAAAGAAGAGTCTCGATCGGTTTGCCACTCTTTGAGCCCCGTACTCCATCTTCTGCTTCGACGCCTGGCGATGGCGGGGAGGCGTCTGGATTAAAGGTCCGCTAGCCCAGATTCAGGCTGGGAGGCGGAGGGCAAAGCACAGCAGAGGAACTGATCATAAACTAGAGATCCGGAGGCTGGAGATCGTAGCGAGAAGGAGGTCCAGCTAATGGCAGCTGGAATTGAATATGAGCAAATTGCTTGTTAAACCGCTTGCCACTGAGCAAGCAATTAGCGGGTTAACAGTGCTCAATACCTCGAAAGCACACCCAAGCACTACGCTCGATGTAAGTAAATACATTTCTTTTAATACCTCACTTTCGAGACCGAATCGATGCCTATTTCACCGCGTCAACGATCGCCACTGCCTTATGCTGGCCGCATGATGTTTATCTTTAATGCTACAATGTAAATTGCTGGTAAAGCCCAGGAGGTTTGTTCTTCTTGTCGGTAGAAGACGGCTCAATTCACGGTGAAGTCAAGGCCGCCATTCTTCGTGCATATGAGTTGTTCCCAAGCCTATCGCAACGTTTCGTTTCATAAGTTGCCTCGCAAACGCTTGTTAGAGTTTATGTAGAGAGAAACAGCCCTGTTTGAAAATGGCTCACATGTAAAGTTCTGATTTTGAGTCTTTGAAAGAGCTAAGCTAATTCTAGGAAGAACTGAAACACTGTTTGCCAGAACGGTGGTAACCTACTTGTCGAACAGCAGATATGTAGAGAAAGCGGCGATTCTGCTGATGAGTTTGTTCGACCCATAAAAGTGTTTGTTGTAAGAAATACGGAGATCTAAAAACCAAGGTTAATGCACCTGCTACCGACTCCCAGGTGATCGGGTTGTGTTACTATTGTCACAAAGAAAGGACATGTGACAGCGACCGCTTGGGCAATTAAAGCGCCAAGAATAAACGTGAGCAGAGCTGAAGAGCAAGTCTGTAGGATTGGTAGTATCAAGCATTAAGGGCAGTAATCTGCTCTGCACTCCTATAGTGAGTCGCGACATCAGGCGATGAGGTTGCCAAACCTTTTGCGTTTAGCTGTAGTATGTTGCTTTACCGATGAGAGTGTTCGCAAGGAGATTAAAGTTTTGCGGACACAGAAAAAGCCGCCCCACCTCTATTCTTGAAGATGTAAGCGTTCTTGGGGAAAACACTTCCTACGTGCCTCATGTTTTCGCTCAGAATCAACAGAACAACGCAGTCCGCTTGCATCTGATCCACCTACAGTCCCGAATTTGTTATCAGGCTTAGTCAAGGTTGGCGATGTGTTATGCTACCTATTATGAGTCTCTTCATTTTAGGGAACGATGGCTGGGTGTAAAGTTGTGCCAACCTTAGAGGTTCTAAATACTCCTGCGATTCAAGATGACAACGCGGTTGGCGAAGCACCCCCCAGGTTTCCGCGAGGAAGCGGTGACGCGAGCTCAGGCACGCCGCATTTCCAGATGTTCTGATTTATCGCAAACGTGCTTTTAGCGGATGAGGACAGGTGTTGAGATACCGGCCGTTACCAAGTCAGCAGGAAAGAGATAGCTAGCTGCACAGATAAAACTTCTTTTGCAGGTCAATCGCGGCTGAATTGGTCGCTGCTCAGCGGCTGATGAATCTTTGTTGTCGGTTTTCAGGCTGTTGTCCAGTTGAGGAACGAAAAATATCCTGGGAAAATATTTCGGAGAAGGATGTATTGATGAACTCTGGTCGCCTTTTTGTCGGAAAATCCAGGCAAAACGTGATCAGCCAGACAAATTCAGGTTCCCAAAACCATAACGCCACCTTATATTGAGTCTTGCACATGAACATCCTATGGCTGCACACTTAGGGGTGACTAAAACATACCGACGCGATTTTTAAATCACTATTTGGCCGGGTTTGAAGTAGACGCTTGCATTTTGTCGAAAGCATGTTCAGTTTGTCAGACGGTGGGGGAAGCCAAACCAGCGTGTTCTCCCCGCCTGGCTACGGCTCATTCCCCTGTAATCGGGAGCCTTTTGAGCATGTGGTTATTGACTGTGTGGACCTTGCTGAAATCTTAAGTCCGTAACCAATATTTGTTAACCGTGAATAAAGTTACATTTGACATACCCTGAAGCTATTCCACTGGCGGCAATTCACTTCGCGAGAAGGTGGTTAAAGCCTTGTTAGGTTCTTCTCAACTTTTGGCTTGCCAAAGCGGGTACAGTCTGACCAAGGGTCTAATTTTACGAGTTCTGTCTTTTCCCAGGTGCTAAAACAGCTACACGTCCAGCATACTCTCCGTGATCATCCGTAAGAAACTAAGGTGTCTAGAACGCTTTTCATCAGTCGTTGGAAAAATATGTTACGGTCATATTGCTTTGAGTATAAAAAGGATTGGGATGAAGGAGTACCCTTTGTTCTATTTGCAATTCGGGAGGCTGTGCAAGAATCCATTGGATTCAGCCCCGCTTGAATGGTGTTTGGTCACACGCAAAAAGCGTCCACTACACTATTGAAAGAAACGCTCCTAACAGAGCGAGGGTCGGAAAAGAATATCATCAAGTACGTTAGCGAGTTTCGCGAAAGACTGCATCATGCTTGCGCTCACGCGAAAACCTTTCTGACACGGTCTCAAACCAAGATGAAAGCCTGGTTTGACCAGAAGGCGTAGAGCGTATGTTCAACCCCTGGCGATAAAGTTTGAGTTTTATTGCCATCAGGCGGGTCAGTTTTTCTGCTAAATTTCGGTCCGTGATACGGTGGACCGGTAAACTGTCGAGGACGGACTACGATCAAACTCCTGACCGAGATCTAAAACATCGAGTTTGTCACGTTAATATGCTTTAAGCTTATCATAGATTCTCCACCCACCGAAAGGCTCAAGGTGGTGTAAAATCATATTGTAGACGCTGATCGGGAAAGTAACGCGTTACAGATGACATTCAGTTAGATGTTGCACAACAGACCGCCGCCTGGTTAATTCGGAGATGTCGCCTGCTTGTTTACGCTGGTAAACCACCTTCGCCTGATCAGCAGAGGGATTTAGTGAAGCTTTATTCGATCATTCTCTGTTTTGCGACGTGCCTCACAAACTAAAGTATTGAGTCATGATATTGATGTGGCGGGTTCACGCACCATTAAACACGTATCGGGCGAACCCGAAAACGAGACGTTATGAAAAAGGAAGTTTCCTATTTGCTGGCAAATGGGTTTGCGAAAGCAAGTAACAGCCCATGGAGTTCGCCATGTTTGCTGGTACCTAAACCTGACGGCACCTCCTGTTTTTGTACAGATTACCGACGGGTGAATGCTGTAACCATTCCTGACTTTTTCCAATGCCAAGAATGGAAGATTGTGTGGATTGTGTTGGTGGAGCCAGGATTTGTGACAAAGCTAGACCTACTGAAGGGCTACTGGCAAGTGCCGCTAACCCCCCCGGCATCGGATATCTCTGCCTTTTGTGACACCTGATACATTCGCTCAATATAACGTCATGGCTTTCGGTATGAGGAACGCTCCCTCTACTTTTCAACGCCTCATAACTGTGGTGCTAGGGGATGTGCACAACTGTAAAGTGTATCTAGATGATGTCAGCCATCTATTCGATAACTGGGACTCTCATCTAAGCACGCTGGAGAGGTGTTCAAGTAGACTGGGAGGTGCTGTGCTGACCCCTGAACTCCTCGCCAAATGTGACTTTGGAAAAGCTATCGTCACTTTTTACTTAGGGAAACAGGTGGGACAGGGACAGGTTCGACCCTTACAGGCGAAGTTGTTTAGTGCTAGTATTGTGGAGTTTCCAATACCTTGCACCAGAAGGAATTACGGAGGTTTTAGGTGGCGGTCGGGTTATTATCGGAACTTTTTGTCGAAATTTCTCGAGCTGCTAGGCTCCTTTTGACTTCTCTGTTAAGTCCTTCTAGGCCTTTTTTCAGGTCTCTGACCGTCAGCAAGTTATTTGACAGCATAAAAAAGCTCTGATGTCCAGCGCTCAGTTCTCGCCAGCCGTAACTTTGAAAGACCTTTTTGCTAGAAGTGGACGCGATGATTAGGTGCAGGTAGGTTTTATTGCAGACGGATGACATGGAAATCGAATATCCGGTCTGCTATTATTCCAAGAAGTTTCTCCCCGCGACCAGTTGCACTACTTTCACGACCGAAAAAAGAAACGTTAGCTCTGTTGTTAGCGCTCCAGCAGTTCGAGGTATATCTTGGGTTCGGTGCTCAATACCAGTTGAAGTATACCGATCACAACCCCACTTGTGTTCCTTGCAAAATGTACAACCAAAATCATCGCTTCATGAGATGGGCATTGGCGGTACAAAATTTTCAACTTGCAGATTACGCACAAAAGGCAGAGAATGCCTAAGGACGCGCTTTTCCCTGCGGGGCGGGTCTAGTATTGGCCGGAAGGAAAGAACAGTTACAATCCCACCCTGTGTTGAAATGTAAAAACAAAACTTTATGAAAGTTAGTTTTGTTTAAGGGGGAGGTTACGGGTTCTTGTTTTTTTTTTTTTTTTCCTCCTGGTGGAACTGTTAGTCTTGTTCGCGGGGTCTTCCATAGGGGTTCAAAGGCTAGACAAGTCAGTCAGAGTTGATTGGTCCGTCGGGTGATGACGTCACCCCCTCGCCAGCGCTATCTGTGCGACCAATATAGAGAGTGCAGCGCAACAGCTCCATTCCTGATCGTAAGCTTTCTGCAATTTATGCCTAGCGGGATTTCCGCTGTTTGCCCTGTTTTGTACAGTGTTAGCAATCGAGTACACACTTTTGTCTACCTGTTATAACACGAAGCAATCTGTTTATTCTTGGGCTCGAGTTGGCTATTTTCGTGGGCCCAGGCCGGAATGTTCGTTTTTTTTGTCTTGGTTGCAAGTTTTTGGAGTTAGGAAACCCGCCTATGTTTTGTATAACTGTTTCGCTTCGTTTTCTGGTTTTGTTTGATTAGGTAACTGTATAGATGTGCATCACCATCCCACTGTAAATAAACGTCACTTGTTCATTGTATCGGGTTCATGGTCAAAAGAAGGTTCTTCCCTACCACCTACATTGTCTCCGCTTCTTAAAAATGCATTTATCCCAAAATCGTCCCCAGCCCATTTGTCGGTCAGAATAGTGGGTCGTGATGGTATGGTCCGGTGGAAGCAGTGAATGCGCTGCACTGCTGCGTTTCAACGAGTTTCACCTCTCGTGACATGAGTACTTACAAAGCCGCTAAATATGCATGCTCGCCAGCAGTGAAGGACGGTTACCGGTACCGAGCGGTCGAGTCGCTTCCACCAGGGTGACATTACCACACCAGAAAAGGACTGCGCACCATCACAGATTTCCGGAAGGACATCTAATATGGTTGTAAGGTGCAGACTATGTTCGCCAACTAACTCTCAACGCATTCTATGCCCATTTCGAGTCTGACAGTGTTGCACTCATGACAGCAGTGAGGGTCGCAACCGCGCTGGGATTTGACATTTGGTGACATCATCACTGCTATCGGAAGTCCGAAAGCGGAGGGAGCTGAAGCGTCAAGTAATTGTGAAAAGCGCCAGGCCAGACAGCATCTCCGGCTTGCTGCGGGGGTTAAGCTATGCCTTTACCTCAGCTGCCGGGTTCTCACAACCATCTTTTAATGAATCTCTGGCTCAGTCCAAAGTCCCTAAGGCTTAAAGCTTCCCACCATCGCTCCCGGTCCCAAAGAACAACAAGCCTGGTTGAGTTGCCCAAATGACTACCGGCCTGTTGCACTTACCTCGGTAGTCATGAAGGTCTTTGAGAGACTCATCAAGGCCACCATCACTGCATCCATCTCCAGCTTTGTAGACCCACTTCAGTTCGCCTACCGCCCAAACAGATCCACGGATGATGCCATATCCCACGTCCTGCACACCACCCTCAGTCACGTTGACAGGATACAGGAGAACTATGTGAGACTGCTGTTCATTGACTACAGTTCAGCTTTCAACACCATTGTCCCCCATAGACTGTTCACTAAACTGAATGACTTGGGACTGAACCGCAACCTATGTGCCTGGGTTCTCAGTTTCCTCACAGGCAGATCACAGGTGGTGAGAATCAGTAGCTGCACCTCCGGCATCACTGCCACCAACACCGGAGCTCCACAAGTTGTGTACTAGCCCTCTGCTCTATGCTCTACACTCACGCATCAGGCTAAGCACGCCCAACTCCATCATCAATTCTATGTTGATGATACAGTGGTCCTGGGCCTCATCTCCAACAACAATGAGACAGGATACATTGAGGAGGTGGAGAACTTGGCTTCATGAAAGGCAGATAATTGCTCTCCACCTGAATGTCACCACAAAACTAAAGAGATGGTGGTGGACTTGCAGATCTATTAGCAGCGTGTCCTACACCCCTGCTACACTCAACGGGATTGCAGGGAGAGGGTGAGCAGTTACAATACCTGAGCTGCTCATTTCACTGAGGACTTGACATGGACTGTACAATATCTGAGTCCCAGGCCAGTAAAACAAAGCAGCAGCTCCAATTACCTCAGACAGCTGAAGAAGTTGCAAGGTCTCCTCACATCTCAAAACATTCTACTTCGGTGCTATACAATCTGTTCTGACTCAGAACATCATCTCCTGGTTTGGGAATAGCTGTGGTCGTGACATCAAGGCACTGCACAGAGTGATCCGGGCAGCTGAACGCTGCACCAGATCTGTTCTACATCCCTTGCTACAGACATCTACACCAGGAGATGCAGGACCAGAGGACTAGGATCATCGTGACCTGTCTCACCCCAGCAACCATCTGTTCAACCTGCTGAATTTAGGCAACGCCTAGAAGCATTATGGCCAAACGGAGAGACTTAAGAGGAGCTTTCATCCACAGGCCATAAGCAGTTCTTGAACCTGCTTCACTATCCTTAAAACCACGCACAGTGTCCTGTCGATTCAGATAGATTTCACTGTAGCATACCTGGTTACCATGTATGTGACAAATAAATCTCTTTGAATCTTTTGAATCTTTGAATGCACAGAACACAAGACAATACAGCATCATAATGCATTTTGTTACAGCATGGTTTTTAGTTTTTATTAGTTGAATGTGTTTAATTTTTTCTTCCTTTTTCAATTTTATAGCTGAAAAATTCCCACATGCAGCTCTTGTCATTTTAACTGAAAACCATCCTTGAAAAAATCTCAGTGAAGGGAGATCAGTAATTTAACTTCAATGTACAAAAACTCAGAAGTCACAAATGTATTTTGGAGGTTCCTTGTAATAAGTTGTACACTAAAGGAGTGTGATTGACCAGAAGCCTGAAAAAGACACTTTCTCTCCACTTAATTTGTTTAACTCAGTATAGATTTTGTCAGTAAAGTTGTCTGCCAATGCAGCCACTTTTGGCCCCATTTCACATCATCACCCTTGAACCTGGTGATTCACTGATGTATAAATAAAAGTTATTGAATAACTTTTATTAAATTAAATTTGATAGAAGAGCCAAGCCAAAAAAAAAAAAAAAAAAAAAAACTGAAAAAAGAAAGAAAAAAATTACTGTGGTACATTGTAGTTTATATAACCAACAGGATTTATTTCTCACTGGAATACACACTCATTTAATAACAAAACTATACACATTGGAATAACTATATTACTACTGCTGCTGTTTAAAAATAGAACAAAGTTTGTAAATTGGTGAGGATGTCTTTTCAGCTCCTGAAATGCTCGTCTTTATCAGTGGAAAATTATGATGTGCGTTTGGTTCAGGTTCCTAAAGGAGAAAAAGAGGAAAGAGAGTGAAAAGTGCATAGGTTCACCTTCACCTGTAAAACAGAGAGCCAATCCTACAGGTGGTTGAGCACAACCCCAGAGATCTGACTCACCTGTAAAGCAGACGAAGTTCAGCCTCTCAGTCTCAGGCAGGCTGACCCACCAATGGTTTCCTCCAGATTCTACTGCCCCAGTGTCTCCACAGTCTTTACTTCCAGTTCCGTTAACTGGAGCCCAGTAGGCGTAGCAGACAGGTTTTGCGCTGACCCAGAACCAGAAGTTCAGCACACAGGTGTAGCGCAGACCCAGCCAAACATGGGCAGTGGAGGCATTTCTAACCATCCTCTCCACCCGGAGTTGTGATTTTCCCCATTGCAGACAGACACCAAATCTGTGTAGCTCTGTCTGCAGTGTTTCAGGCTTCATTCCAGGTCTTGTTCTCCCGGGACTAGATGAGGTGATCTGAGGAACAGAGAGGTGTCTGTGTTTTCAAGGAAGGACTGAAATGACCTGAATTGGATGTCTTACACTCAACTCTGAGTAGAATACAGTTTTTATAGCTTGTTTCTCACTTAGAAATGTCAAATTATGGGTTTTGGGTGTTTGTCTTAAAAAAGACAGGTAGGGTGGCCTAACATCTGGCATTTTAATATTAGATTTTCTTTTTGTCTTTAATTATTTATTAAGTTATTTTTGTTTTAGTTTATGGCAATTGCTGTTGGGAAGGTTATCACAGACAAAAAATTGAGATTAACTTATTTAACTAAACGATAAGTGAAAAAAGAGAATCCGAAACTCAGAAGCAGCAAGAACAGACTGTGACAGTGGAACGTACATTCAGGTTTACTCACCATAACATATGAACGGGTGCTTCTTTCTGCACTGTTGTTCCTCCCATTTTCCTTGATCTCCCGCAGTCATCTGGGTTACAGCACAGTTCTCATCTTTATTCTTATTATCAGGCTTTCCTGCAGCCCAGTAGCGTGAATGAGGAGTTCTGTGTCTGACCACTGTCAGCCTTCCTGTACAGCATTCAGCCACACCTTATTGGTTCCATTAACCATCTTCTGTATGCGTCATTCTCATTCTGGTTCCTCACACTGACCTTCAGGTTCGTAATTTTTGCCTGCAGTAGCTCTGAGCATCTTTCCATGTCTTTGAGTCATTGACCAGGACGTATCTCTGCTCAGGCTGGTAGCTGTCTGTAAAGATACAGCTGGATTAACAAGAGACTAAAATATCTGCATTTACTTGTAAACATGTATTATACATAGCCACATTAAAATCACGTGTGGTTCAAGTTTTTAGCTTACAACTTTTTTGCTGAAATCACTGAAGTTCTTCAGTATTTTTCCTTCAATTAATAATGACCAAATATGAGGGAGAATTTTGCCTTTACAAAACAAGAACCAAGCATCTATAATTTAAGATGCATAATGATGTTGGTAATGGTAAAAACAAATAAATAAAAGTATATTTACACATGCACTGTAGTGTTCGCGTTGCATAATAAGTAATATTATTTTTTTATATTTATATAATTTCTTTTCCTTTAAAAGTTGTACATGCTCACCATTATAGCAAATGAATGAAAATTTGTTATCACAGGAAACATCATTCCATTTTCCATTTTGCCACATCTCTACACAGTTTTCTTTCCCTTCATAATTGTCAGGCTGTCCATCACTCCAGTTCCTGTACTTGCCTCCCATCAGCGTAGAAAAATTTTTCTGCCAGGAATCACTGCCACCTCCATGAGTTTCCTCTTTCTCCAGTCCTATCCAGGCTTTTCCAGTATAACCAGTGTGGTTTACAATGGTTACCAGTGCGTTCATTTCCTCCTGGTTGCCAATGGTAACCAAGTCAGTGTAGTTCTGTCTGCAGTAACTCTGTGCTTCGGTCCAGTTCATGCTGATGTTCACAAAGTAAAACTCAGAGCAGAGGCTGGTGTGAAGCATGGAGATCCCTGTGACACACAGCAGCACAGCACACCACACACAAAGAGTCCAAAAAACAAAAAAAAACAGTTTTAAAGAATAAGGACAGTTTTTATTTTATGGGCTGCCTTCTTGGGGAATAATGCAGTCTATAGTAAAAGTAGTCACTGACCTGAGATCAGCAGCAGAGGAATCCAAGTCCACTCCATAACTGTGGTGAAAAAGACAGACATTTACAACATGTTTGCCTCTTTTTCAGAGATGCAACCAAAATGATTACTTTTTCTGATTATTTTACACTTATGATTAACTTATGGTTCCACCTGTAATAAACCTGGAAATCACCATCAATTTTACAAAAATATGCAAATAGTTATACGAGAATGAAGGTGATGCATTCCAACAACCTGAGCAACCTGATCAGGATGAGCAGCAGTGCAGGACCTTCTAACAAGACCTCTAGCATCACTGTCTGCACTGGGACATTTCAGCATATCCTCAACCTCCCACCGTGTCCATAATGCAGCCAAACACAGATTTGTCACAAGCAGTCAGGACACCATTGGAAGTTAAACAGTTGTATAAATAGGTAAATCATTTTTAGCAGAGAAAAAAAAATCTTTTGAAGAATGAATACTTGTGGTTTTTGGGGTTGATTTTGTGGAGAAATTGTTTAAAACTGTACAGCAACCAGCGCTTTACCTGAAAGGACACACATATTAAAATTTTCTTTTTGTGCAGTTTTTTCACTCTCAGAAATGTTCATTTAAATGGTCACAGTGTGAACATTACCATATTTAACTACAACTTTACCCTCTAAAGAAAAATGTACATGTCATAAATGATAAAAAAAAACAGGTGTGTTTAGTTCATTCTTATTAAAAAAAAAACAAAGCAAACATTTAGGAACATTAAGAACATTAAGAATGTAATGCCTACCTTTCTTGATTTCATAACTGCTTTATAGAAGCTACTGGACGCTTGGACACTAACTGCCTTCAAGGTATTTATGTTGGGGAGGTGGAAAACCAGAAGGCAAAGTGAGGAAAGAAATAAAACTAATATTACAGTTAGAGTTGGAGAGGTTTGTGAAAAAATAGTTTTAGATCAACTGTTCTTGTTAAAACTTCATAATATTTTAAATCAGATGCAAACAGATTCACTGTGTGGCAGCAGGTGAGGTATGTCACTAAAAGACAGGAACGTGAAACATGCAAGTCACCACTTCACTCTATTACCCTGCAGCAATGTACCCTGATTTACTGCGGTAACAATGGGCAGATGTGTAAAATGGGTCAAAAAGATCTAAATGTTTATAACTGTTTTCATAAAAATTCCAAAAATATTTTGTTATAGTCACAAACATACAACTAGAACTAGTAGAGGTAAAGGCAAAATAAGCACATTATTCTTTTGTTTTAGATAAAATAGTCAAAGGTGTGAAACAGCAACATAAAATGATTAAAACTTCATATTAATCAAAAAGGCAGAAAATAATGCATGGAAATGTTTTTTTTTAAATGTAAGTATTAAGCACTATGATAAAAATAAATAACAAAAATAAATAACAATGATAAAAAACAATAATAATGAAGAAACTTACTGCTTTGCAGGCAGTTTTCTGCTTCTTTGCTTTTCTCTGTCTCTGCTGATCTCTTCATACAAATGAACAACCTTTAAAAACAGACTCATTTTCATATCATTGGCATTGTGGAATCCATGCAAAATAAGCAACGAATATGAAAAGCGCCTCTTTTTTTTATACCTTTGTTTCAACAGAAATGTTCTTGCATTGAGCCCTGTTACCTGGAGCAGCAGTCAAGGTGCTTACAGTTATTAAGATTACATTTTAGTTGAGAATTTAGTTACTATAAGAAATATTAAACACCAACCTCCAGAAGACATCTTCACCATTTAGGAAAAATATATCAGTTATGATATTAATAAACAAAGAAAGTTTATTTGTGTTTACTCATGGCATTTTGAAAGCATTCAGCTGAAATGTTAGTGTGGGTGCTAAGGAATATAGCATGTGTCCAGTAGTTGGGTAGCTCAGTGGTGCGCTCAGTTGTGGAGGGGAACAGTTGAGCTGTCTGGAAGTGTTGTGGGCCTGACTTGATGAAATGCCTGTGAAGGGAGGTGCCCACTTGACCCACTACCCTGTGAGATACTGAACCATCACTTTGCTATACTGTGTGTGAGTGCGTAGCTGGGTAACACTGAATATTAAGGAGAGGCAAACTATTACACAGTAACTAGATAGGTTTTCTGTGTGTCTGACTGTGGGGTTGCCATGGTGTCTACAGGTTAGGATAAGCTAAATTTTTGGTCAAAGATTTGGGAGCCTTTTTGCAAGAAGTAACTGATAGCAAATCCCAAAAGGAAAGGATGGGTTTTTTCCATTCCATTTCGAGATCCCAGTCCATCGCAGGGTGCTTATTTATATCATTTATTTGCTGCTGGTAAAGGCATCCCATAGATGTACGAGTGGGTGATGTTGCTGTCATTTGCGTATGGGAGCTGGTTAACTTGCATACTTGTGCTCTATGCAGAAGAGACTGAGTGTGTAGGCAGACTGCGATCAGGGTGGGCACCACTGCTTTGGTCAGTAATGTGGGGGCTTGGACAGCTGCATCTCAGAAATTTCAAATAAAAAAAAAAAAACAAAAAAAAAAAACACATGTCCTGTAAAAATGGGCAGTGGTTCGCACCTTATTCTCTTTCATAAATAGCAGACAGAGTTTGTCGTGTCTTCTCTACTAGAGCAGAGTAACTTCTGCAAAACTCGTACTTCAAATACGCAAAGGTGTCACGATGACGTCCCCTTAGAATGATTTCCCCACGTGCTGAAGTGACGCTGATGCAGTGCTGCTCCACTGAACGATGTGCTAAGTCAGAAGCTGCAGCTCCTGGTGAAACAGCTGTGATTTTAACCTGATCTTAATCCACAGGTAAAGCTCAACCAGCATGACAGTCACCACTTTGTGTCTGGGCTAGGAAAAAGCGGAGGAGGAAGAGGAAGACTTGGTGTTCACTTCTACTGCTTTGGTCAGTGATGTGGGGGTTTAGACAACTGCACCTTAGAAATTAAAAAAAAAAATAAAAAATAAAAAATTCTGTAAAAACTCATTGCCTGTTGTCCTTTGTAAGCTCAGGCAGCACTGCCCATCTAGTTATCTTTCACAAACACCAGACAGCATAAACACTGAGATGCTTGGAGAGGAAGTGGTTGGAATGAAGGTGGCTCTGCACTGTGTTTCACTTCAAAACAAAGGTGACAGTCAGAGACATGGGACATTTTCACTCTGCAACACATACAAATTTTAGAAATGCACCAAAAATGAATGAATTAAATAAGAAATGTTTATCTTTCAAAGTATGCAATTATTACTTCCATAACTCTAAATACCAGGAATATAAGGCACATGATGCAGTAGTTTAGATTACTGATGGACAAAATAAGACCACTGACCTGAACTGGTAAATTCCACCATATGGCAGCATCAGTGCAGACAAGATGGCTCTGAATTGGGTTTGTCATGTCTATTCCACCAGAGCAGAGTAACTTGTGTAAAACTCAAGTACATAAAATGCACAAAGGTGTCACGGTGAAGTCCTCTTAGAACGATTTCCCCACCTGCTGGAGTGATACTGATGCAGTGCTGGTCCACTCGATGCTGTGTCAAAAGCTGCAGCTCCTGGTGAAACAGCTGTGATTTTAACCTGATCTCAGTACACTGGTAAAGATCCACCAGCATGAGTGATCTAGAATTTGAATGTAGTTTGCAACACAATTGCCTGCATGCAGGACTGAACGGTCCCCCTTGTATTTATCAGGAGAAATAGACCAGCCTTTCTGTCTGTTCTTGGTGATCCTCTAAGCTCTTTACACATTGGTTAGAGGCCAGTGTTCTTCGTCATCCTGGAATTCATAGCCTCTTTTTGCCAGGAACTGGTGGTGAAGCTGGCCCAGCACGTGCATGACACCACGTTGTCTATGTGAACAAACCAGTCCCTTGTTCTGGGGCTGGACCTGGTCAAGGTGTTCTGATGTGGCCCTAGCATGGCGCTGAACGTTGGCCAGTCAGTTGGACAGCATTGGTCATTTTGTTGAACACCATGGCCCCATCAAAATGCTCTGAGTCAACTTTCATAATTAAGGTGCAGCTAGATCGACCTGGGAGGAACACCTAGCAAAGGCCAGATGAAAAAAGGGATTGTGGAGGACCATGTCCTTCTCCTTCATAAGCAACAGGCCTGAAGGTTGAAATTCTTGCCGTGTTGCTGAATGTAGATTAGGTTTACCCCTTGTGCTTTCCTAAACAAAAGAGCCTAAGACTTTTTGGATCTTGTCTGAGGAGACAGGTATGAGTACATGAAGAAGTGAGTGATGTACCTTCCAAAGGAGCCTAATATGCTTCTGAAACTGGAAGGCTTCTTCTTCTGTCACATCTGAATCTGACATTTAGACATGGCCTGTTTACTACAAGCACGCCATCAGGTGATACAAGACCACCGCAGTGGGGGTCGAGGTAGAGACCCTCCCACACACGCCTGGCTCTGCAACGGTTACTAATATAGTGTATTTAAATACATGGTTTCCCACAAACCCCTATTGATCCTTTGCGTGTCAGGAAAACCACCCTGAAGCCCCTTCTCAGCTTCAACACATTCCTCAGCTCCACCAGACAGAAGAAGTTGTCGCTGCTGCCTCATCTTTGTGTTTTTGCTCTGTGCTCCACAGGGAAAGTAATGGCTGCAGTTGAACTGCAGGTCAAAAAGGAGCTTCACACTGGAACCAGTAGGCTGCTGAGACTGGGTAGGTCATGTCATCTGTTGACTACAGCACCACACTGTGGGAAATGAGGTCCATTGCTTTTTCCTCATTGCTCATTTCCCTCAGTATTGATTTTGTCAGTAAAGCTGTTCACAATGGAGCCGCTTTGGCCCCATTTCACATCACCCCTTGAACTTGGCACCCTGGAGTGTCGCACCATCACAAAGATGCTTTGAATTAGTGATTCACTAATGTATAAATAAAGAAAAAAGTTTTTAAAAGTTATTAAATAACATTTATTAAATTAAATTTGATAGAAGAGCCAAGCAAAACAAACAACTAAAGAAGACTTGAAAGAAAAGAAAAAAAAAAGAAAAAATTACTGTGGTACATTGTAGTTTATATAACCAAAAGGGTTTATTTCTCACTGGAATTAACACTCATTTAATAACAAAACTATACACATTGGAATAACTATATTACTACTGCTGCTGTTTAAAATAGAAATGTTTGTAACTAAGAGGATGTCTTTCAACTCCTTGGAAATGTCAGTTCTTTATCAGTGGAAAATTATGATGTGCGTCTAGTTCAGGTTCCTAAAGGAGAAAGAGAGGAAAGAGACTTAAAATTTAATACATCAGATCACCTTTACATGAAAAACAAAGTCAATCCTACAAGTGGTTAAGCAGAACTCCTGGGATCAGACTCACCTGAAAAGCAGATGAAGTTCAGTCTCTCAGTCTCAGGCAGGCTGAACCACTGATGGTTTCCCCCAGATTCTACTGCCCCAGTGTTTCCACAATGTCCAATTCCAGTCCCATTACCTGGGGCCCACTGGTGGTAGCAGGCCATCCCTCCAGTGGCCAAGAACCAGAGTTTTAACCTGCAGCAGAAGCGCAGACCCAACCAAACATGGGCAGTGGAGGCATTTTCAACCATCCTTTCCACCCGGTGCTGGATCTCCTTACTGTGGACAGACACCAAGTCTGTGTAGTTCTGTTGGCAGTAGTTCAGTGCTTCATTCCAAGTCTTGTTCTCCTGGACCAGGATGAGGTGATCTGGAGGGGAACAGAGAGGTGTCTGTGTTTTCAAGGAAGGACTGAAATGACCTGAATTGGATGCCTTACACTCAACTCTGAGTAGAATACAGTTTTTGTAAATGTTTTTGTCTTCTGTTATTTTTTAAGTAACTTCTGTGTTTTTGTTTCTGCTAATTTTCTGTTGAGAAGGTTGTCATACAGAAAAAAAAAAAAAACATAGATGAACTGGACTTGTTTAACTAAACACAATAAGCTGTGCAAAAAAATTCTTTGGAAAATAGAACCGGAAACTTCAGAAGCAGCAAGAACAGATCAGACAGTGGAACGTACATTCAGGTTTACTCACCATAACATATGAACGGGTGCTTCTTTCTGCACTGTTGTTCCTCCCATTTTCCTTGATCTCCCGCAGTCATCTGGGTGACAGTACAGTTCTCATCTTTATTCTTATTATCAGGCTTTCCTGCAGCCCAGTAGCGGAATGAGGAGTTCCTGCGGTCTGACCACTGCCAGCCCTCTCTGTACAGACCCAGCCACACCTTATTGGTTCCATTAACCATCTTCTGTATGCGGTCATTCTCATTCTGGTTCCTCACACTGACCAGGTCTGTGTAATTCTGCCTGCAGAAGCTCTGAGCATCTTTCCATGTCTTTGGGTCATTGACCAAGATGTATCTCTGCTCAGGCTGGCTGCTGTCTGTAAAAATAGAGCTGGAATAATATATGACTGTCACAGGGCTCGGGGCGCTGAGGGCGTGGAGGAAGCAATCGCGGAGCACAAGCAGCTTGGCAGACAGGGACAGTTTTACTGGCAGGATGAGCAACAAAAATATAGGAGAAGAACACGGGTGTGTGTAGCACAAAAACAACAGTGACTAAAATATCTACATTTATCTGTAACTATGTATGCCCACAGGCACATAAGAATCCTTTATGGTCCAAGTCTTTAGCTTACGAGTTTTTGCATGAATCACTTAAATTGTTCAGTATTTTTCCTTTTCTAACTTATGACCAAATATGACAGAGATTGGCATTTACAAAAAAGAAGAGCCAAGCATTGGGGTAAATTCTGAATTTGCACTAGCACTGGTGCTGGTAATGGCAAAAATAAATAAATGAAATAAAATTTAAACATGCATTGTAGTGTTGAAGTTACACAAAAATATTAACATTCTAAATTTTCATATCTGTTTCTTTTTCATGAAGAAGTTAAAAATGCTCACCATTATAGCAAATAAATGGCAATGTTTTATCACAAGGTATGTCACCCCATTTCCCATTCTTCCACATCTGTGTACAGTTTTCTTTCCCTTCATAATTGTCAGGCTGTGTATCACTCCAGTTCCTGTACTCTGCCTCCCCAGCAGCGTAGAAACATCTCTCTGCCAGGGACCACTGCCACTTATCTGGGTTCTCCAGTCCTATCCAGGCTTTTCCAGTATAACCAGTGTGGTTTACAATGGTTACCAGTGCGTTCATTTCCTCCTGGTTGCCAATGGTAACCAAGTCAGTGTAGTTCTGTCTGCAGTAACTCTGTGCTTCGGTCCAGTTCATGCTGATGTTCACAAAGTAAAACTCAGAGCAGAGGCTGGTGTGAAGCATGGAGATCCCTGTGACACACAGCAGCACAGCACACCACACACAAAGAGTCCAAAAAACAAAAAAAACAGTTTTAAAGAATAAGGACAGTTTTTATTTTATGGGCTGCCTTCTTGGGGAATAATGCAGTCTATAGTAAAAGTAGTCACTGACCTGAGATCAGCAGCAGAGGAATCCAAGTCCACTCCATAACTGTAGCCAAAAGACAGATATTTACGAAATGTTTGCCTCTTTTTCAGAGATGCAACCAAAACTATTACTTTTTCTGATTATTTTACACTTACGATTCATTTGTGGTTCCATCTATCATAAACCCGGGAATTATTATAATTTTTACAAAAAGATGCAAACAGTTATACAAAGATGAAGGTGGTGCATTCCAACATCCTGAGCCACCTGGACAGGACAAGTGGAAGTGTAGGACCTTCTAGTAAGAACTCTAGCATCACTGCCTGTGCCGGGATATTTCAGGATATCCTTACCTTCCCACCATGTCCATCATGCAGCCAAACAGATTTGTCACAAGCTGTGAATGTGAAACCTGCAAGTCACCACTTCACTCTACTATGCTGCAGCAATGTACCCTGATTTACTGCAGTAAAAAATATGCCGCTGTGTGAAATTGGTCAAAAAGATCCAAATGTTTAAAACTGTTTTATTAAAAATTCTAAACATTTTTTGTTATATTATCATAGATGTAAATAGAACAAGTGAAGGCAAAATTAACGCATTTTTATTTGGCTTTAGATAAAATTGTCTCACAGGTGTGACACAGAAACATGACTTTTTTTAAACTTTAATATTAATTAAAAAAAGCATAAAATGGTGCATAAAAATGTTTCTGTTAAAATGTAAATAATAAGCACTGTAATAAAAAATAAATAATAACAAAACATAATGATAATGAAAAGTCTTACTGTTTCGGTAGGAGATGTTCTGTTTCTGTGCTTTTCTCTGTCTCTCCTGATCTCTGCATACAAATGAATAACCTGGAAAAACAGGCTTATATTTTCATACCATTGGCATCATGGAATCTATGCAAAATAACCAGCAAATATGAACAATGTTTTTGCATTCTATAACTTCATCATAATAAAGATGTCCCTGCATCAGACCATGAGGCACTGGGTTGCAAGACCATTGAAATCCAAACTAACATCCCACCTCAGAATACATCTTTTGAAGAAGGATGTTCACCTATAGAGGGGGCTCTGCATTCATGGCCGACATTTATTGTTTGAATCTTTTATTAGTTTTATTCTTTGAACATTGCACCACAATAGCGGATTTAAAAATGTTCGATTTAAACCTCGGGGGCTTTAAAAATAATTTGAGAAGAACGGTTGCGTCTAATCAGCCTTCGTGTTCAGCCTTTGGCATCTTTTTAGCAGGAAGTCCTAAAAAAACAGCACATCTATTTTCTAAGTGTCTTCACTCCGGTAGAGGTCAGGCCCTGCATGGGTCTGATACATGAGTTGGACCTGTACTGACAAACAGTAACTTCTGCATCTTTTTGAAGACTAACAAAATGCTGGTGTTATACATTTTAAACATTTTATTTGCACTTTTAAGCTCTCTGACAGTACAGTTTCAAAAGTTCTGCTCAAACAATCCAGGCGTTACCTAGAGCAACAACTGCAATGTTTATAGGCATTTAAGTTGCATTTTAGTTGTTTCTGAAAAGGTCAAAATTTGTGACCCCAGTAGATCACATGATGGTTGATCCCACAATCTCCAGTGTGACCCATGGCTGAGGCTACTGGAAATATAATTTAGATTCACTTTAAGGCAAAGGGCACAGAGACACATAGACATATGGACGTCTTTATTTGTGTATTTGTGTCTGGAGTTTGAACCTGGTTCAGGATACATTCACCTGGGTAGAGGACGTGAAGGACCCTCCCGCCTTGGTCAGTCTGGACCGAGTTGAACACCACTTCTCATTCAGCACTTTGGTTAGAATAGTTTTCAGCAGTACATTCTTGTGGCTGGTGTGTACACTCTACACTGTGGTTCGTAGGTGAAACTCCTTCAACAAGTCCCTTGGGAAGTGAGTGCCTGAGCTTAGTGAAGTTGAAGCAGGGCTGTAAACTCTCTCCATTCCGCTTTGCTCTTTAAATCGAGCCACTAGCAGCAGCAAGTGTACCTCAGAAGAGATGGACTGCTCTTGGTGGAGAAGTAATGCTGGCCCAATATGCGGACGACACCGTGTTCATGTGCTCAGAATGGTTTAAATGGCTGAAATGCATCCAACTTGTTGCATCACTGGCTTCTGCCCTGGGTCTGAAATTAGTTTTTTGAATCCCTCGGTCCTACAATTTAGATATCCTGCCTTCTGTGTGAACAAAATGAACCTCTAGTTTCTCCAAGTGATAAACTTTAAAAATTTGGATTCCAAAGTTGAAACAGACTAGACTCATCTCTTCAGTTTCACATCAAGACCTCTCAGCTGAAAATTCATGGTGTCTATCTTGGCTTACCTTCCATTCATTTGATGTGATACATTTCTCATGAAGAGGAAAAACTGTGCCCAGTCTGTCCCTGAGGGTTACTGAGAGCAGCTGGTATTTGAATGGGGAGCAGTAGCCCTACTTCTTTTTTCTTGTTCATCAGTCAGTCTATTCTATCCTTCTTTAGCTGCACAGTTTCAGGCCTTTTTCAATGGACTCAACTTTTGATCCTTTCCTCTACTGAGAGCTCATTGAGTCAACAGTGTTATCATCCTTGTCCTTACAATGAGACAATACAAAATTTAAATAAATGTAAAAGGATGTTTCTAAGAAGTTCTCTGTCTTTCACTGTCCCTCCATTCCCTTGTCTCTTTTTTTGAAAATAAATTTCCTGAATGGAACAGATGTGTGTTCATATCTTTGTCTACATCACCAAGTCCATGCAAACTGGCCAAGAAATATAAAAAAACATTTGAGGTTTAAATAGGTCTGATTTTAATAAGCGTGCATTGTGCTTTTGGGATGAACTACAGATCTCAGTGTTCCTGTGTTGGACAAACAGGCATTCATGCTGGGAAATGAATTCTTTATTTAAAAAAAAAAAAAAAAGTGAGTAAATCACACTGCGATTATGACACTGGGGCAGGGGACGCATTTTACATTTTAACAAATTCACATACAAACAAAAATCACTCAAACTACAACATGTATGGCTCTATTAGATAAAAAAGGAAAACTAAAATTTCTGAATAATATGCCTTCTTGTAAAAAAAATAACTGATCTTAAACTCCAATAAGAGAGACATGGGTTCATATACTTTCACACTTTTACATTCCATTTCATTTCCAGTGTTCATTCAATTATACTATTTAGTATTTCTTATCTTATGTCCATCCTGAGCAGAGTCATGGTGGTCCACCACCTATTCTGGACACAGAAGGTACCAGACTATGAAACTACCCTAGGTGAAATTCCTGTGCATCACAAGGTGTTCATTTATATAATTTATTTATAAAATAGTTACTGTATATTGTAGTCTCCAGTGCTAATAATGGCATCCCATAGATGTATGAGTAGATAATGATCTTGCAAACAGCTGTCTTTTGCATGCGGTAGTTGGGTCATTTGCACACTTGTGCTCCGTCCAGAAGGGACCGAGTGTGTCGGTAGACTGGGGTCCGGGTGGGCACCATCGCTGTGGTCAGTAATATGGGGGTTTGGACAGCTGCATCTTAGTAATTAAAAAAAAAAAAATAAAAAATTCTGTAAAAACTCATTGCCTGTTGTCCTTTGTAAGCTCAGGCAGCACTGCCCATCTAGTTATCTTTCACAAACACCAGACACCATAAACACTGAGATGCTTGCAGAGGAAGTGGTTGGAATGAAGGTGGCTCTGCACTGTTTCACTCCATAACAAAGGTGACAGTCAGAGACATGGGACATTTTCACTCTGCAACACATACAAATTTTAGAAATGCACCAAAAATGAATAAATTAAATAAGAAATGTTTATCTTTCAAAGTATGCAATTAATACTTCCATAACTCTAAATACCAGGAATATAAGGCACATGATGCAGTAGTTTAGATTACTGATGGACAAAATAAGACCACTGACCTGAACTGGTAAATTCCACCATATGGCAGCATCAGTGCAGACAAGATGGCTTTGAATTGGGTTTGTCATGTCTATTCCACCAGAGCAGAGTAACTCATGTACATAAAATGCAGGTTCATGTTACACACAAGGTGCCAAATACCAGGAGCTTGGATTAAAAGGGGATCCTATCATCCATCTAAATCCGTCCTAACCCCACAGCACGCTTACAAATCCGCTACACAATGGCTACCCTATTAAAACTAGCGCCAACTAACTATAACTCCAACCATGGCATGGTGCAGCAATGGCACGGCATCTCATCAGGGTTATTAAGTGGGCACCTTCCTTCGTCGCTACCCCGCCGCTTCTCACATTACCTACCTTAGCGTCCTCACCCTCACCACTCTTTATACCTGCCGTTTCAAAGGAAAAAGCCCCTCGCCACCTACTTTACTTTATCGCGCTTCTCAACAACTACACCGCCTGCTAACAGCTAACCGCCATCACAACTATGCGCTAACAACTATGCACTAATGCACTAACCGCCATCACACCTACGTGCTAATGCTTCGCCGGCACCCACCTGCTCACCGCTTCGCCGCCCCACTACCATCCGCGCCGGTCCTCTTACTCCAAACCCAGAGACTTCCTTGCTCCGCAGCCTGTGACAACTCCTTCACCGCCCGTTGCAACTTTTGCCCCCGGATACCGAATTCGTGCAACAGCCCTAAAGTGGATCGGGCTATAAATCAACGGCATCCAACCTCAATTGGCCTCACCTTCGCGTTCCAGCCCCGCCCCTCTACTTCCGCCGCTAACTCGCTATATCTAAGCTTCTTCCTCTCATGAGCGTCGTCCACCGATCCTTCCCACGGAACCGTGAGTTCTATAAAATACACTACCCGTTGGCTTGCTGACCACAGCACGATATCTGGTCTCAAGCTTGTACTAACTATTTCCTGGGGCACCACTAGTCTTCCTCCCAGGTCAACCTGCATCTCCCAGTCTCTAGCCCCCCTTACTACACCTAACTCCTTCCTACCTTTGCATCTACTCCCCCCTTCCCTAACAAACTGTACAACTGTACTTTCAACCTCCTGTCCTGAGCATACCTGCCTCCTCCAATCTTCAATGGCTGCAGCTACACACCTTAGCACCTGGTTATGCCTCCATGTAAACCTACCCAGTGCCAAACTAACCTTACAACCCACTAAAATGTGTTTCAGCATCCCAACCTCTGAGCACAGAGTACAAGCAGAGTCCTCACCCCCCCACTGCATCAGGTTCTGAGGTGATGGCAGCACATCATAAACCACTCCTAGTAGGAACCTTATTCAATATTCATCCATATTCCACAGATCCCTCCAGCTCAGCCTCCTCCTCTCAACCCCATCCCAATTTACCCACTGTCCCTGCTTCCCCTGTGAGACTGCCCTGACACACCTCTTTATTTCTTCCTGCCGACGCACCTGCTCTATCACCAAACTCCTTCTCTTTATCGGGCCAGCCTTACTCCACATACGGTCTCCTACCCAATAACCAAAGCCTTCCCTTCCTTGCTGTACCTTCCCGACCATCTCCAGCTACCTCAAGTCTGCCTTAGCTTCCTCTACCCCCTGTCACGCATCCCATTTCCTACCTGTTGCTATCCTAGGTACCAAACCTCTTACAACCTCATCCCTAGTACCTGTTCTAACCGCACCTTTGCACACTTAAATTCCTCTGTTAAGCTTGAGAGCAGCAGCTGCAGGACTCCTTTCCCATACAGAGCCACATTGCTTAGACACCGAGGAACCCCCAGCCACTTTCTAATATAGGAGCTAATCAGCCTCTCCAGCTTCTCCACCTTTGTGACTGATACCTCATACATAGTTAGTGGCCACATTACCCTTGGGAATAGGCCAAACTGTAAGCACCAGAGTTTCAGTTTACCCGGCAGCCCTGAGTTCTCTATCCTCTGCAACCCATCTACTACACTTTCCTTAAGCTGCTCCACCTGATCCACATCAGTTAACTCCCTAGTATACCACCTCCCTAAACTCTTTACCGGCTTCTCTAACACTGATGGGATCTCCTCACTATCCACTAGAAAACTAACTTTCTCTATCTTCCCTTTAACCAGTGAGATGCTCCGGGACTTTGCTGGTTTGATCCTCAAACCAGCCCACTTCAGGTTCTCATCCAGCTTCCCTAACAGCCGCCTTGCACAGGCCGCTGTTGTGGTCACCAGTGTCATGTCGTCCATATATGCCCTAACTGGGGGAAGACGGAGCCCATCTGGGCATCTTTCTCCACCCACCACCCAACTGGATGCCCTAATTACCATATCCAACGCCACAGTGAATGCTAGCGGGGAAATGGTGCAGGCTGCCACGATCCCCATTCCTAGCCTCTGCCAGGCTGTTGTGTAACCTGCCGTGGTAAAATACATCCTAATGTCCCGAAAGTACTCCTTCACCAAGCCAGCTATCTGGCTTGGTACTCTAAAAAAGTCAAACGCACCCCAGATAAGACTGTGTGGCACAGAGCCAAAGGCATTTGCTAGGTCTAAGAACACCACATGCAAGTCCCTTTTCTCCCGCTTGGCTTCCTGAATCTGATGCCATATCACACTAGTATGGTCTAAGCATCCCGAGAAACCTGGGACCCCCGCCTTCTGGACTGTTGTATCGATGAGTTTATTTTTCAATAAGTAATCTGACAGCCTCTGTGTCACCACACTAAAGAATATCTTACCTTCCACATTTAACAGACATATTGGCCTAAACTGCTTTATCTCTATAGATGCCCTCTCTTTCGGTAGAAATAAACTGCTCTACGCCAGGCCTTTGGAATAACCTGCTTCTAACACACTATCCTAAATAGCCTCCACAGAAACCTAAGGACATCCGGCGCACCTTTATAAACCCGGTAGTGGACCCCATTCAGCCCTGGGGCGGATGAGGCCTTTGCATGCCTTACCACATCCTGCACCTCACTCCACTTTGGTGGACTAACATCAAACTCAGAAACTATTTTTCCCAATGGTGGCATATCTAATGGGAGGCCCCTCTCCCCCAACCTCCCCTGCGCTTGAATAAGTACACTCTAAATACCTCTCCAATTCCTGTCTGGACACCTCTAGTTTTCCCTTCCTCTCTTGACTAAACAACCCCTTCACAAACCTAAATGGATCTCTATAAAAACAAGCCCTCACCCTCTCTTTCTTCCTCCTCTTCCTCCTTAGATATTCTGCCCTCCTAAGTATTAACAACCTACCTTTAACCTCCTCCTGCAACAACTCTATCCCCTGTCTTTCCTCTTCCACAGCCTTTTTCCACTGCTTTTTCAACTACCTCCTCTCCCTTACTAGCCTATCAATCTCCTTCTGTCTCCTTGACTTTCCCCCTTGTTGGCACTGCACCCTCCTAACCTGCTCTACCCCAAACCTATCCACCCCATATTGGTAGATCACTTCACCCATCTTTTCCAATTTAGCCTGTGCACTCCCTTTCAAACCCTCCAACACTCCTACCAGATCTGCACTCACTGTCTGCCATAGTACCTTCTCACCTGCCCTAGGCTATCTAACTCTAGGCTTCAACTCATAGCTCTTCTCCTTATCCCTTTGGACCCCATCTACACCGTCATCTCCCATGCCTGCCCCTTCCTCCTCTGCGCCAGAGGTTCTGTTGATATCCTGCGAGCTGTGGTTTTCAACCCGGTCGCTGGACTTCAGTCAACTTATTTGACTGACTTCTCAAGAAGTATTGATCAATGCGACCCCCCCACGCTCCTTCGCACAAAGGTGTCACGGTGAAGTCCTCTTAGAACGATTTCCCCACCTGCTGAAGTGATACTGATGCAGTGCTGGTCCACTCAATGCTGTGTCAAAAGCTGCAGCTCTTCGTGAAACAGCTGTGATTTTAACCTGATCTCAGTCCACAGGTAAAGATCCACCAGTTTGAATGTAGTTTGCAGCACAATTGCCTGCATGCAGGACTGAAAGGTCCCCCTTGTATTTATCAGGAGAAATAGACCAGCCTTCCTGTCTGCTCTTGGTGCTCCTCGAAGCTCTTTACACATTGGTTAGAGGCCAGTGTTCTTCGTCATCCTGGAAGCTGGCCCAGCACATGGATGACACCACGTTGTCTATGTGAACAAACCAGTCCCTCGTTCTGGGGCTGGACCTGGTCAAGGTGTTCTGATGTGGCCCTAGCATGGCGCTGAACGTTGGCCAGTCAGTTGGACAGCATTGGTCATTTTGTTGAACACCATGGCCCCATCAAAATGCTCTGAGTCAACTTTCATAATTAAGGTGCAGCTAGATCGACCTGGGAGGAACACCTAGCAAAGGCCAGATGAAAAAAGGGATTGCGGAGAACAATGTCCCTGTCCTTTATAGGCAACAGGCCTGAAGGTTGAAATTCTCACTACGATGCTGTTGAAATTCTCATAGTTGAAATTCATCGTAGTTGAAATTCTCACTACGATGCCCTTGCTATTTCCTAAACAAAGGAGCCCAAAACTTTTTGGATCTTGTCTGAGGAGACAGGTATGAGTACATGAAGAAGTGAGTGATGTACCTTCCAAAGTGGCATGATATCCTTCTGAAACTGGATGGCTTCTTCTTCTGCCATATCTGTATCTGCTGGAACCTATTCATTAGTACTTTGTTCGTCCTTGGCTGGACCTGCCAATACACCACCTGGTGTACACCTGAACACTGAGACCCGGCCTGTTTACTACAAGCACTCCATCAGGTGATAAAAGACCACCACAGTGGGGGTTGAGGTGGAGACCCTTCCCACACACATTGCTCTCTAACAGTTACTAATATAGTGCATTTAAATGCATGGTTCACTAAGGCATGAATTTCAGAATAAACTCATATCTTCAAAAAACAAAGCAGTTGATAAGGCAAAACATGAAATATGTTGTCTTGATGCTGTTTTTGTTTAAATAAAAGTCAAAGTAAATTTACAAATCACACCTTTTTGTTTTTATTAGCACTTTTCATACTGTCCCACATTTGTGGAATTGGAAGTTTAGATGCTGATACAGCTGGAAAAAAATAAGATTGGGCAGAATTAGTGGTTTTTCCCGATGCTATTGCTCCATCAAAGCTCTTTGAGTCACCTTTCACACTGAAGAGAGGATCACCTGGCAAAGGGTAGGTCAGAAATAGACTGACTGAGAGTGGAGAGAGAACTGAAAAGGTTTCCATTGATCTGCTGCTGAGAGCTTGTTTTTGTACTGCATAACAAGTGCTTCTGTATATCCTTCAGTCCCGCCTTTTCCAGCCACTGGTAGGATTTCCCCATGTTGACCACTTCTGCTGTTTGTTAGTGGTGCCTTCCATGGAGGGGCTCATCCTGCCACGACATTTCCTTTGCTTCACTGCTATCCACATTCCGTGTCTGTTTCAGATGTCCCTCCAGCTCATCTTTATGGGACATTACCTGGATGTTATCATGGATGTTCCGTGTCTCATTTAGGACGGATGTCTTAATACTTTCTTCCCCCTCCCCACTTTCTTCCAGCTGGTGTACAGCTTCTGGATCTTGTGTGTTGGATGTAGGGCATTTTTTCAGTTTCAACAGAAAGTCTTTTTTGATGATGTTTGGCCATTGGGTGAGCAGTTGTTTTCTGTGAGTCGGGATGATGGTTTTCTCCTTATCCAAAGTTCTCTCTTGCATGTGCCCTGTCTCATCGAAGTTGCTGCTGTAGTACCAAGTCCATATCATCATCTCTTTTCCACTTGTGATTGGTTCCAGAAGCCCAGTTAGCACCAAACTGTCCTGGTTCCCCAAAATTTGACACAGACCTGGTGACATCTGAGCTGACAGGACTGTCTTTTCCCTTGCCGCTCTCACACTAGGAGGTAGGCAGGTATAGCATGAGGAGTCCTGCCTAAGGTCTCTTACTGAATAGCAGTGGTGTTCCTGGACCAGAAATCGAATCCCAGCCTCCTCAGTTCCTACATGATATGTAGTTTATCTGACAGCAGAGCAGTCAGTATGAATGGGGGGGGGGTACTGTTAGTTATAGTAAAACTTTCAGATTTTCTTTTCAAAATTATTTTAAAATGATCATTTGTGATGCCAGCATAATTATTAGTACTGGGAATTCAATTTATGATACATAAAGAAAAATGTAATGTTTATTTAATATTTCAGCAGTTTACTTTTGGTTTTAGTTAAAATTTTCTAGTTGGGTATTGAAATATGAGTGCAGTTAATTAAATTTAAAGGTGTATTTGTTATAAAGCACATAAACTGTCAGCCCTGCCTGGTTTCTCCTTGACCATGCTTGGCTGTAAGGGGTCACATTTACTTACCCAGAATTCTGAATCGCTCATCTGCAGGGGAAAAAAATTGTTAAGGAAAATGAATGAGTTTCTGCTCAGGTGGATAAAAACCAAATGATGTATAGAGTCAACATTGTATACTTTTGGTCTGGTTAAATTTGTAGGAAAATAATAAAAATAACAGCACAGAGAGTTTCTAATTTCTCCATAAGAAACTTCATTGCTTAGTTTCATCTGTCTTACTTGCCCAGGTAAATACACAAACTCCTCACCCTTTTCTGGGGACAGTTTTTCTGCAAATGAATAAAAAATGTTAGGTGGAAGTTAAATGAGAAACAATTTTTTGTATATTTTTCACCAAACATCTCAGCTACTAAATTCATGTTACTCGGACCACAAACAAAGACTTGTTGTATTATTTATTCTCTCTACTTCTAAATTCTAGCTGCCGTCTTCATCTTTCAGGAAGCTCGTATTACCTCTGTGGCCACAAGTGTCTCTGGGTTCCTTCCTCAGTATCATAAAGCCGTTATAGAAGAAAAACGCATCTATTTTAATGTAAACATTTTCTCACATAAGAACGAAACTAGGAGCAACGTGCTTTCAAGTAACAGTGGTGTAAGTATTTAAATGGTTGATTTTATTGCCCTCGGCAGCTCACCTGCCTCACACTTTCACACATGGACATTTTTCTAAAGAAACCATGTTATACCAGATTGCAAGAGCAAACAATCATTTTCATTCTTACAAAAAGAACATAAATAGCACCATGATCGCTCACCAGGGATGTCAATTTGTCTCTGTTTCTCTTGGTCAAATTTCAGCTCATGAACTCGGCAGGTGAACCTGTTGGTGAAAGCCTGTTTTCCAGGTTGTTCATTTGTATGAAGAGATCAGCTGAGACGGAAAAACACAGAGACCAAGAAAAGCACAGAAAGAGAAAATTTTCCGCAAAAACAGTAAGAGTTTCTGTTGTGATGATGATGATGATGATTATTTTTATTATTATTATTATTATTATTATTATTATTATTATTATTATTATTATTATTATTATTATTAAAGTTGTCAATAATTTTATGTTGCTATTTCACACCTTTGACTATTTTATCTGAAACAAAAGAAAAATGTGTTTATTTTGCCTTTATCCGTAGTAATTTTAGTTGTATGTTTGTGAATATAACAAAATATTTTGGGAATTTGCACAAAAAACACTTATAAACATTTGGACTTCTTGGCCACTTTTACCCAGCTGCCTATTTTTACTGTAGTAAATTGGTGCAATAACATTGCTGAGTGAAGTGGTGACTTGAAGGTTACACATTCATGTCTTTTAGTGACGCAACTCATCTGCTGTCACGCAGTGAATCATTTACATCTGATTTAAAATATTGCGAAGTTATAAGAATAATTGATATAAACGTATTTTTTGGCAAACTAGCTGGCCTTGGATCACCAGAAACCTCTCCACCTCTACTGTAAATGTAATGTTTTATTTCTTCTTCCACTTTGCCTCCTGGTTTTCTATCCCCCCATCATTAAGAAATTGAAGACAGACAGTGTCCGGTAGCTTCTGAAAGCATTTTGGCTATTGAAACATTTACGTTTCCTCTTAAAATAATGTGGTGCTCAGTCCTGTCTCCTGCTACTTTTTACTGTTGTCAGGGGCTTGAAAGTCAGGACCCAATCGCAGATTTAATATAGGGCAGAAGATGTATTGCAGAGACAGCAATTCCTACATCTGTCTGTACATATATTTAAAAGTAAATGTAGATGTTTTAGTCACAGCTGTATCTTTACAGACAGCAGACAGCCTGAGCAGAGATACATCCTGGTCAATGATAAAAAGACATGGAAAGATGCGCAGAGCTTCTGCAGGAAGCATTACACAGACCTGGTCAGTGTGAGGAACCAGACTGAGAATGACTGCATACAGAAAATGGTTAATGGAACCAGTGAGGTGTGGCTGGGTCTGTACAGAGAGGGCTGGCAGTGGTCAGACCACGGGAATTCTTCATTCCGCTACTGGTTTCCTTGGGAACCTGACAATTATTATGGGAATGAGAACTGTGCTGTAACCCAGATGACTGTGAAAAACCAAGGAAGATGGGAGGACCGACAATGCAGTGAGAAGCACCCGTTCATATGCTATGATGGTGAGTAGACCTGGATCTTCATTCCACTGTCTGATCTGTTCTTGCTGCTTCTGAAGTTCTCTGTTTTCCAAAGAATGATTTACACTGCTTTTTGTGTTTAGTTAAACAAGTGCAGTTCATCTGAATTTTGTTCTTTATGACATTCTTCCCAGTAAGGAAACAGCAAAAACAAAATGCATAACTAAGTAACTTAGTTATCCATTCCTATCCAGGCAAAAACAATATTGTATTAAAATTCCAGCTGGTAGGCTACCCACCCTGTGCTTTTGAATAGTAACACCTAAATCCTATAACAACAACAACATTTGTATAGCTATCATCTGCATTCGTACCATCGCTTAGGGGGCTTCTTGGTGCTTAGATTGGGTGGTGGTGACGTAGGTTGACACCACAGAAGAACCGCAAAAAAAGACAAAATAAAATAGTAAATATTAGTACAGATCCCTGACAAATTTGACAGAAACCACACCATGTGATCTAAATAGGAAAGCATGATAGATGTGGTTGCAAGAAGGCCATATTAAAAAATGGGCTTTTAACAATTTCTTATATAATTGTATTATACTCAGACATGAGTGTAAGATGTCCACTTCAGGTCATTTCAGTGCTTTCTTTAACACCCAGGGAACCTCTCTGTTCCCCTTCAGATCACCTCATCCTGGTCCAGGAGAACAAGACTTGGAATGAAGCACTGAACTACTGCAGACAGAGCTACACAGACCTGGTGTCTGTCCACAGTAAGTAGATCCAGCACCGGGTGGAGAGGATGGTTAGAAACGCTTCCACTGCCCATGTGTGGTTGGGTCTGCACTTTTGCTGCAGGTTAAAACTCTGGTTCTTGGCCACTGGAGGGATGGCCTGCTACCACCAGTGGGCCCCAGGTAATGGGACTGGAATTGGACACTGTGGAAACAATGGGGCAGTAGAATCTGGGGGAAACCATCAGTGGGTCAGCCTGCCAGAGACTGAGAGGCTCAACTTCATCTGCTTTTCTGGTGAGTCTGATCCCTGGAGTTCTGCTCACCACATATGTATTTTATAGGTGAAGGTGAACTGATGCAGTCGCTTTACTCTACTTTAGGAACCAAGTCATAATTTTCTACTGGTTGAGAACTGAGATTTCCTTGGAGTTGAAATCCTCTCAGTAAGAGAAAATGGAGTCTTTTAACTAAATAAAATTAAACTTACATTTCTATTTTAAACAGCAATAGTAGTGAATTATCTTAGTTATTAAAATATGTATATTTTTATCATGATTAAATTTGCTCTTTTTCCTTGAGTGTGAAATGAACCTTCATGGTATTATAAAGTAAAATGTACCACAGTAAATTGTCTTTAAATTGTTTTTTTTTTGTGCTTGGCTTTTCTTTCAAATATACTTTAATAAATCTGTAAAATGGAAATGAAGAACTTCTATTTATTTCCCCATTTATGCATCAGAGTGTCACTGATTCACAGAATATTTTTGGCCATGCAATACTCCAGGGTCCCAGGTTCAAGGGGTGATGAGGAATGAGGCCAAAGCGCCTGAACAAAATCAGTACTGGGTCAACCTCAAAACACACATCTCTGAGTTAAAGAAATTTGAAGGATGGCAAGTGGATTTTAGACTTCAAATGAAAAACAAAACAAGAAATAAAACAAAAAACTCTTCAAACGAAAGAATGTATTTCACATGGAAATGAGCAACGAAGAAAATGCAATGGACCTCACGTCCCATGGTGTGGCGCTATAGTCAATAGACAAAATGACCTCCCTGGTCTTAGCTGCTTACTGGTACCAGTGTGAAGCTCCTGTTTGTCCTGCAGTTCAACTGCAGCCATTGTTGTCCTGAGAAGAGGCTTCAGGGTGGTCTTCCTGACCAGGGAAGGATTAACAGGGGTTTGTGGGAAAGGTGCGTGTGTGTGTGTGTGTGTGTGTGTGTGTGTGTGTGTGTGTGTGTGTGTGTGTGTGTGTGTGTGTGTGTGTGTTATTGTACAATGGGGGCTGTGGTTTCTGTACAAATTAAAAATGTCTAAGAAATCATCCATGTTTACCAAATGATTTAATAGGGAGATTTTTACTAAATTGCAGGCTCTGAAGGAAAAAAATAAATAAATCAAATTTTTTTCTGGAATGGAAATTAAATTTTTATTAAAAAAAAATAAAAGGATGAAAGTATCAAACGGCAATTCGATATGAAATCAAAGGCCAAACTGATGATGGATCTCACACACTCACACACACGGGTCAGCGGACACCACACGTCACATGATGCATGAGGTTCCTATTTCTCGCTTCATACACATATGCACACACTTTCTCACAGACTGGCAGACATCACAAGTGTGAATGTATAAAACACAACTGCATTGTGTCACTACACACACACACTCACACACACACACACACACCAACATGACCATTTCTAGACTGTCCCAGCTTTAATTGTGTCCATGATCCCGCTGGCATGACTTTCTTGCTGAAATTCAAAGGGGGAAGCCCTGTGGAGGCCCGGGGAAGCTCCTGTACTGCAAAATTTCAATCCATTGATCTGCATCTTCATCCCCAAACTTGCATCGTGCATCTCAGGCTGGGACTGGTGAAGAACTGACTGAAATCCTCAGTGGCCACAGCTCTAAACAGTTTGTAGAACAGCATCCTCTGGCGGTGAAAAGGAAAAACACCCAACGCCTGGCAGTCATAGAGGGTTCCCCCTCAGAATACTGAATAAACCCAAATCTGCTTTCCTTCTAAGACAACTCAAGATCAGTTGTATCCAAGGTGGTGCAGCCCTAACTGATGAATTGTTTCACATTCACTGTTCCTCCTTTTCTCCAGTTTTTTTCCAACCATTGCAGCAAGTTTGTTCCTTTGAACAAACTGTCTGACTGCACAGCCTGTTTGTTCAGCCATTGCACCCAAATACAGGACAGCTCCACAGTTACTTGAAATGTTTAGTTGCAGTTTCTGCTGCACACAGAGTCACTGCAGTTATTGAAAGCAAAGCCTCACTTTTGCCACACACACTTAGTGAGGACGTGACTCGGGTCCTTTTTATCAAACGGGCATTCACCTTTTTCTCTGAGGAGGGGTGGGTGTCACTCTCAGTCTTCATCCAAGGACGAGTCAACTAGCAAAGACTGCCTCAGCTCTCTTCCGCTAAAACCCGGTGCTATGTTTCAGCTTTTCACTATTCTATTCTATTCTAAACTAATCCAGATTTCAGCTGTCAGCTGAGCAAAAGAGTGCATCCTGTGCCTTTGTTGTCTCCAGTCTGAATCTGAGTGTCATGTTTGCTTGAAGGAGACACAGAGGTGGATCCAAGGGCACTCCAAACACCCCCAAATGTCTTTGTCAACAACAAGGGATACACACAGGTGATAACTGGGATATGATGGTGAGCCAGGAGTGACCAGTGTCAGCCAGGGCCTGGCAGTGTGGGGCTCCACTGCTGGACAGTCAGTCACTTCCTACCTCAATAGATAAGAACAACAAATAGACAGCTGACGTACTTAAAATATTTGCCAATTGGACATTTTTGAAGAGTGATTTTAAGAATCAGATTTATTTCAGAATCAGATTCATTTGGCCAAGTATGCTCACATACACAGGGGATTTGGCTTCACTTCCCAATGGCCCAATACAGTGTACAGTAGACAAACACAACATACAAACATATGCAAGATTCATTGACACTGCTGTGCTGGAGAATAAGAATAAATAATGAGCCAGACTGGGCCTCGAAAGGGGACATCCCCAGGGAAGACTTATTCAAGATTCAAGGTTTATTCATCATGGTGTACTGACACAGCATAGCAGTGTGGACACCATGAAACGTTTTCTTTCCAGGCATCCGCAGCATAAATAAATATGAAAATAAAGTACAGGAAAAATAAAATAATAAATAATGAAATTAGGAAAAAGGAAAACAAATAAATAAGGAGAATAAATAAATAAGGAATAAGACATAAAAATATACATATAGGTCAGAGTTAGAAGTTAGTAAGCAGAGATAGCAGACAAAACATGTAGCAGCAAAAAAAACACACGCGCACACACACACACACACACACACACACACACACACACACACACACACACACAGGCATACAGACAGATAGACAGACTCCAACCGACTTTTCCGCTGTCCAAAGGACGGGTCAGTAGTTTATACAGGATGTTGTAGGCCAAGTCGGCTCGTGTCAGGTGACAGCTCCAGGAGCTGGGGTAGGATGAGGTGAAGAAGCTGAGGTATTTCCCTAGTTCCCGATTAGTTCAGTCCACCAGGCCATTGATCTTGGGGTGATCCAGGTCGCAGAAGGCAGCCCAGAAGCAGGAGGTGAACTGGGAGCTGCGGTCGGAGATAACCTCCTGTGGGACACCATGAATCTGGACAACGTGGTGGAGAAGGGCTTCGGCTGTTTGTTTGGCTGAGGGCAAGGATGGGAGTGTAATGAAATGGCCACCTTGCTGAAGTGGTCCATGACCACCAACACGCAGGTAAATCCTCCAGAGGGGGGTAGACCACTTACGAAGTCGAGGGTGACGTGCACCCAAGGATGCAGAGGAAGAGGTAAGGGTAGCAGCTGACTGAGAGGAGGTTGGTTGGGGTCTTCCTGCAGGCACAAATGGGGCAGGCCAAGACAAACTGCTGCATGTCCTGCTTGGAGGTTGGCCACCAGAAGCAACAGTGCAGGAGCTCTTGGGAGCATAGGACGCCCAGGTGCCCAACCAGGTGAGAGGAGCAAGCCCATTGGAGAGCCTGGGCATGGAAGGCCTCGGGTACGTAGAGACGGCTGGGAGGAGTCCAACTAGTCCTCTACCTGCCTTAGCACTAAACAGGGCCATTGTCTGTTTCAGGTTCTTGGTGAGGACTTTCCCAATGAAGTTTACTTCCATGGGGATGCAAGATGTAACTTTATTTTTATATAGAGAATGTGTTATCAGCTGTATTTATTTAATTTAGAAGGATTTTTATGAAAGCAAGATGAAACCAACAATATCTGGGCAATTTCAGTAAAGGACTTATGGGTTCTGATGTTTCATGTCCATCACTTTGTTAAAAACTAGGAGGTACAGGTATAGATTAAAAATGAAAACCATTGAAACAATGAGTCAGCTATCAGTCAATCCCCTTCTCGGCACTATTTCTCCAGGTCAGACTGTCCTTCTCCATATTACCCCTATCCAGGCATGCCTCCAGTTTTAGCATGAGTAATCCTTCAACAAAATCTCTGAATGGGATCTGTCTCCTTTTAGGGTTTTATTTTATTTGGGTAGCCTACCAAGCCCGAGGTGCAACGTTATGGGCCTTGACTGCCATCCTCACAGGGTAATTCAGTGGTTTTATTTTGAGGTCTTTGGTCCACATAGCGTTGTGTAGGATCCTTCTCTAAGCATGAACCGCTCTGCAGGAGAATGATGACCACACTGAGAACAGAGGCTTCAAAGATGCAGATGATGAAGAACACCATCTGCTTTTGCTGGAGATGAGGATGGATTTTTTGGGCAAATTCTTTTTGTTTGCTGGACCTGACCCTACAGCTGCAGGCACTGACTGCTCTCGCTGAGGGCAATACGGCGTTAAAGGTACTTTGGTGCCAGCTGTTAGACTTTTGTTATTTTTGTAATCAGATTTCTTTTCCACAGGCCTCATACAAGTTGCTGCCTGTACTAAGCATCACTTGACAGCCTATAATTCTATAATTTTTCTACAAAATTGAGTGTTTTATTAGTTTGCATGTCATTTGTTATTTATAAGTGGAAAGCAATATTCGGTCCTTGTTTGACCGCATATTCAGCTCAGTTCCCCCACTGTCTCCTGTCACAGCTGTGTACAGAAAGGGACAGTGTGCAGCTGTAACTTAGAGTCTTTTACATAAAATTATTATTATTATTATTATTATTATTATTATTATTATTGTTGTTGTTGTTGCTGTTGTTGTTGTTGTTGTTGTTGTTGTTGTTGTATTTTTCATGTACAGGTGCCACTTTTCAACATGAGCTGTGTATCAAATCCATGCCCCCCCTGCGCAATAACACACACACACACACACACACACACACACACACACACACACACACACACACACACGTTTCTTACCCACAAATCTTTGTTGATCCCTCACTGAGCAGTCACAAAGATTTTGTGAATTAGCAATACCCTCATCTAAAAATGAGGAAAAAATAAAAGTTCTTCATTCCCACTTTATAGATTTATTAAAGTACATTTGATAGAAATTCAAGCACAAAAAAAGACTTAAAATAAAATTTACTGTGGTGCATTTTAGTTTATATTACGAGCAAGATTAATTTCACACTTATGGAGGAAAAACTCAGTTTTAATAACTATATCACCACTACTGCTGTTTAAAAGAGAAACTTCAATTTAATTTTATTTATTTAAAAGACTCAGTTTTTTCATACTAGAGGATTTCAGCTCCAAGGAAATCTCAGTTCTCAACCAGTGGAAAATGATGATGTGGGTGTGGTTCAAGTTCCTGAAGCAGAAAAAGCGGAAAGAGACTTAAAACTGCATCAGATCGCCTTCACCTGTAAAACACACATGTGGTGAGGAGAACTCCAGGTATCAAACTCACCTGAAAAGCAGATGAAGTTGAGCCTCTCAGTCTCAGGCAGGCTGACCCACTGATGGTTTCCCCCAGATTCTACTGCCCCATTGTTTCCACAGTGTCCAATTCCAGTCCCACTACCGCTGTGTAAAATGGGTCAAAAAGATCCAAATGTTTAAAACTGTTTTATTAAAAATTCTAAACATTTTTTGTTATATTATCGTAGATGTAAATAGAACAAGTGAAGGCAAAATTAACACATTTTTCTTTTGCTTTAGATAAAATTGTCACACAGGTGTGACACAGAAACATAACTATATTTCAACTTTAATATTAATAAAAAAGCATAAAATGGTGCATAAAAATGTTTCTGTTAAGATGTAAATAATAATCACTGTGATAAAAATAAATAATAATAAAAAATAATAATAATGAAAAGTCTTACTGTTTCGGTAGGAGATGTTCTGTTTCTGTGCTTTTCTCTGTCTCTGTGTTTCTCCGTCTCTTCTGATCGCTGCATACAAATGAATAACCTGGAAAAACAGGCATATATTTTTATACCATTGGCATCATGGAATCTATGCAAAATGACCAGCAAGTATGAACAATGTTTTTGCATTTTATAACTTCATCTTAATAAAGATGTCCCTGCATCAGACCATGAGGCACTGGGTTGCAAGACCATTGAAATCCAAACTAACATCCCACCTCAGAATACATCTTTTGAAGAAGGATGATCATCTATGGAGGGGGCTCTGCATTCATGGCCGACATTTATTGTTTGAATCTTTTATTAGTTTTATTCTTTGAACATTGCACCACAATAGCGGATTTAAAAACGTTTGATTTTAACCTCGGGGGCTTTAAAAATAATTTGAGAAGAACGGTTGCGTCTAATCAGCCTTCGTGTTCAGCCTTTGGCATCTTTTTAGCAGGAAGTCCTAAAAAAACAGCACATCTATTTTCTAAGTGTCTTCACTCCGGTAGAGGTCAGGCCCTGCATGGGTCTGATACATGAGTTGGACCTGTACTGACAAACAGTAACTTCTGCATCTTTTTGAAGACTAACAAAATGCTGGTGTTATACATTTTAAACATTTTATTTGCACTTTTAAGCTCTCTGACAGTACAGTTTCAAAAGTTCTGCTCAAACAATCCAGGCGTTACCTAGAGCAACAACTGCAATGTTTATAGGCATTTAAGTTGCATTTTAGTTGTTTTTGAAAAGGTAAAAATTTGTGACCCCAGTAGATCACATGATGGTTGATCCCACAATCTCCCGTGCGACCCATGGCTGAGGTTACTGGAAATATAATTTAGATTCACTTAAAGACAAAGGGCACAGAGACACATGGACGTCTTTATTTGTGTATTTGTGTTTAAGAGCTGGAGTTTGAACCTGGTTCAGGATTCATTCACCTGGGTAGAGGACGTGAAGGACCCTCCCGCCTTGGTCAGTCTGGACCGAGTTGAACACCACTTCTCATTCAGCACTTTGGTTAGAATAGTTTTCAGCAGTACATTCTTGTGGCTGGTGTGTACACTCTACACTGTGGTTCGTAGGTGAAACTCCTTCAACAAGTCCCTTGGGAAGTGAGTGCCTGAGCTTAGTGAAGTTGAAGCAGGGCTGTAAACTCTCTCCATTCCGCTTTGCTCTTTAAATCGAGCCACTAGCAGCAGCAAGTGTACCTCGGAAGAGATGGACTGCTCTTGGTGGAGAAGTAATGCTGGCCCAGTATGCGGACGACACCGTGTTCATGTGCTCAGAATGGTTTAAATGGCTGAAATGCAACCAACTTGTTGCATCACTGGCTTCTGCCCTGGGTCTGAAATTAGTTTTTTGAATCCCTCAGTCCTACAATTTAGATATCCTGCCTTCTGTGTGAACGAAATGAACCTCTAGTTTCTCCAAGTGATAAACTTTAAAAATTTGGATTCCAAAGTTGAAACAGACTAGACTCATCTCTTCAGTTTCACATCAAGACCTCTCAGCTGAAAATTCATGGTGTCTATCTTGGCTTACCTTCCATTCATTTGATGTGATACATTTCTCATGAAGAGGAAAAAATGTGCCCAGTCTGTCCCTGAGGGTTACTGAGAGCAGCTGGTATTTGAATGGGGAGCAGTAGCCCTACTTCTTTTTTCTTGTTCATCAGTCAGTCTATTCTATCCTTCTTTAGCTGCACAGTTTCAGGCCTTTTTCAATGGACTCTACTTTTGATCCTTTCCTCTACTGAGAGCTCATTGAGTCAGCAGTGGTATCATCCTTCTTGTCCTTACAATGAGACAATACAAATTCTAATAAATTTTAGCAACCTAAGATCACACAAACAGGGGAAAAATAAAAATGCTGTGGGTCAATAAAGAAGAAACAAAATGTATGTCTTATGTTCAGTATTTAAATACAAAATTAATTTCTGATTTGCATTAAAGTTCCACGGATATTTATTTGTTATAGATGTGTGAACAATGATCATAGAAGGATGTCACAATAATTTAAGTAACTAAAGTAACTGAGTTAACTTCTTTTCTTGAACTGTTTGAGTAAAAATTACCCAGCTGTATACAAGGCTAAATGTTAGTTGTAAGCTGTGTGAGGAAAAGTGTCAGCTAAATAAATAAATGTAAATAAATGTAAATGGATGTTTCTAAGAAGTTCTCTGTCTTTCACTGTCCCTCCATTCCCTTGTCTGTTTTTTATGAAAATAAATTTCCTAAACGGAACAGACGTGTTCATATCTTTATCTATATCACCAAGTCCATGCAAACTGGCCAAGAAATATAAAAAATATTTGAGGTTTAAATAGGTCTGATTTTAAAAAGTGTACATTGTGCTTTTGGGATGGACTGCAGATCCCAATGTCCCTGTGTGGGACAAACAGGCATTCATGCCGGGAGATGAATTCTTTATTAAAAAAAAAAAAAAAAAAAGTGAGTAAATCACACTGGGATTTTGACACTGGGGCAGGGGATGCATTTTACATTTTAACAAACTCACATACAAACAAAAATGACTAAAACTACAATATGTATGGATCTATTAGATAAAAAAGGAAAACTAAAATTTCTGAATAATATGCCTTCTTGTAAAAAAAATAACTGATCTTAAACTCCAATAAAAGAGACATGGATTCATATACTTTCACACTTTTACATTCCATTTCATTTCCAGTGTTTCCAGAGGAGTTTCATTTTATTCCCCCAGAGCACAGTAACTTGTGTAAAACTCAAGTACATAAAATGCACAAAGGTGTCACGGTGAAGTCCTCTTAGAACAATTTCCCCACCTGCTGGAGTGATACTGATGCAGTGCTGGTCCACTCAATGCTGTGTCAAAAGCTGCAGCTCCTTGTGAAACAGCTGTGATTTTAACCTGATCTCAGTCCACAGGTGAGAGTCACCAGCCTGAGAGTCACCTCATAGAAACCAAGATAGAGTGAGAAGTGCCTGTGTTTCACATTTCAATTCTGTGACTTGAAAAAAAAAATTGTACATAAAGAACAACTAATGTTAATAAATGAGCTTTACAGATATATAGATTATTAACCATGATAAAGTTTTATCCAGTGTGACTAACAGTGCTAAGTTAGTGTACTCAGCTCCTTACATTTGTTTTCCCATTTTCCGTATGAATCTGGGTCATTTTTACCGGTTAAGTTCTCTGCTCAAAGGTTCAATCCTGCATCCGTTGGATGCAGCTCAGCAGCTCTGTTTGATTATAACCCTCTCCTATCTCCTAGTTTGGTGGTAATTTAGCTCACTTTTTTCATTGCGACTTTGTCCCAAAAATAAACCCTTTAGACCACAATTTCTTGCATTATTTAAATGAAAAAAGAAATCTAAGACTGAATGCTGTTAGATCCACTTTATCTGAAAAAAAAAACTACACCTTTTTTTAGGCTTGTTGCAGGTCCTAGGCCCTGAAGTGTGGATTATGTAGTGCAATAGAAATTTCTTTATCATTGTCAGGAACCGGCCAGGTGCACCGGATCAGCTCATCAACGCGGGGAAAAAAGGCACAGGGGTAGACAGCACTGACATGGGATCTTAACAATAGCGCATTGTTGTCCCTGTGTGTGCACTCCCTGTGATTCCTTGTGTGCTCTAATAAACCCATTTACCTTTGTCAACCCTAGCCCCTCATGTTGTTTCTGCACTTACCTCGTCCCCGTCAGCATCCTGACAGGAGATCCCATCTTAACATGGACCCAGCGGACGTCAAGGACCACCAGACAGCCGTCTCCATCCAAGGCTTGATCCTCAGATCCCATGAGCAGACACTAACCAGGCTTGAGTCTTTGGACAGTCCAAGGTGCCCAGGAAACTCCAAGCTGGAGAGTTGGAACCACTGGCCATCCCCAATTGGTCCTGGTCCCACATCATGCTGGACTTCCTTACCAACCTACCTGTGTCTGGAGGTTACATCACCATTCTGGTGGTGGTCGACCAGTTCTCCAAGGCCTGCCACCTAGTCCCCTTGAAGGGTCTTCCCACAGCCATGGAGACAGCCAAGTTAGCTTTTCACCATGTGTTCCAGCTCTTTGGACTTCCCGAGGAGATTATCAGACCACAATTCACATCGGCGGTCTAGAAGGCCTTCTAGGGAAGACTAGGGGTTAAGGTCAATCTGATCTCGGGTTACCATCCTCAGGCCAACAGACAAGTAGAACAGCTAAACCAGGAGATCAGTCATTACCTCCGGAGCTACTGCAGCCAACACCAGGCTGACTGGAGCCGCTTTCTGTCCTGGGCTAAGTATGCCCAGAACTCCTTGGTGCATTCATCCACAAACCTCACAACTTTCCAGTGTGCTTTAGGTTACCAACCCCCCCCCCCATTTCCTTGGTACCCAACCTCTAAGCAACATCCGTGTGGTGTCTCCTACCCTCGAGGAAGCCCAGCCCACAATACATAGGTCCATTCCGGATACTCAGACATGTTTCCCCAGTTTCTTACCACGTCCAGCTGCCTTCCCACTACAGAGTCTGCCCCACTTTTCATGTCTCCCTCCTGAAGCCATACTACTCGTCCTCCTTGCAACGCGATCAATTGCGGCCTTCCCCACCGCCACCGGTTGTGGTGGACGGTTTGGCAGCATATTGAGTGAAGGCACTCTAGAACTCCAGGTGCTGGCAGGAGCGTCTGTTCTACCTGGTGGGCTTGTAGGGTTATGGACCGGAGGAACAGTCCTGGGTGCCTGTGTGTAACATTCTGGACCCGTCGCTGATCACCGACTTCCACAGACTGCACCCTGGTCATCTGGCCCCGTGTCCCAGGGGCTGCCCTCCTCGAACGTGAGTGTCTGGAGCCGCCCGTAGGGGAGGGGGTACTGTCAGGAACCGGCTAGGGGTGACCCACTTACACATCGCAGCTGCACCACATCAGCTTATTAGCTCAGAGATAAAAGGCGAAGGGGCCAGACAGCTCAAGCATGGGATCTCATTCGTAGCTTCTTATGGTTATCACGTGTTATCCCTGTGCGTCCTTGTGTGTGATAATAAACCTGTCTCGTGAAATCCATCCTCTCGTGTCATCTCCATACTTGGGTCCCTTACCTTGTCCCCGTCAGCATCCTGACACCTTGAGAATCAACCATTTAGGTTTAGAGAATTTGACTTTATGAGGAGTTTCATTTTATAACCCTACTCTGGGTTGAAATAAAAAAAAACAAAAAAAAACATAACACCCTGGTTGTATAATGATACACCCATCCCACCCAGCTGTATCAACACATTCGAAAATATTTCTGTAGGACCCAATTATAGAATGAGGGAAAAGACTGCTACAGGAAAAAGTTGGAGGGGAAACTTCAGGAGGAAGACATCAAGGAGGTGTGGAATGGGATGAGGGTTATAACTGGACATAAACAAAAAGGGGACACAGTGTCAGAGGGGGTGTGACAAGGGCTTACAACCTGAATCTATTTTTTTCCTGATGGCACCAGCTCCAGAGTTCTCAGGGGCTGTGCTGCTCAGCTCTGTGGAGTCCTCAAACAGGTCTACAACCTGAAACTACAGAGGATCCTGGATCTCTGGCAGGTATCTTGCCTTGTCCCAGTCCCGAAAAATGTTCACCCTTCCACCCCCAAAGACTACAGGCCAGTTGCTCTGACTTCACATGTCACGGAGGCACTGGAGAGACTAATTCTCAATAACTTGCGCTCGAAGGTGGAATATGGCAGGACCCCTTCCAGTTTGCTTACCAGCCACACATTGCAGTAGAGGATGCCATCTTATACCTGATGCACAAGACTTATTCTCATTTGGAAATGGAGGAAGATGCTGTTAGAGTCATTTTCTTTGGATTCTCTGCTGGGGAATAAACTCTTTGACATGCAGGCTGACATCCTCTCGTACCCTGGATTACTAACTACCTCACAGGTAGACTACAGTGTGTCTGGCTGTAGGGCTGCTCTTTGGACATCTTGATGAGCAGCACTGGAGCACTGCAGGGGACTATATTATCACCCTTTCTCTTCTACACCTTAGATGCCAGGTACAGTCATGTCATCTGCAGAAATTCTCAGATAACTCTGCTATTGTTGGCTATACTAAAGAAGATCACAAAGATTAATACAGACAGGGGGTGGACAGCTTTGTGGAGTGGTGCAAGCTTAGCCATCTACAGCTTATCATCAATAAGACCAAGAAACTGATCATGGAGGCAGAGAACCACCCAACCCCTCCAATCCTTATCACCATTAGGAGAACAGACGTGGAGGTGGTGGCAAATTATAGGTTCCTGGGAGTTTACTTAGACAACAGACTTGGTTGGTCCAGGAACGCGGAAGCTGTTTTTAAAAAAAGGCCAAAGTCGACTCTAACTGTTGAGGAGGCTCAGGTCCTTCAACATCTGCAGGACCAAGTTGTCTATGTTATAGTGTCATCTTTTATGCGGTTGTGTGCTGGGGCACCGGGGTAAGGGAAACTGACACCAATAAACTGGACAAGCTGATCAAGAGGGCTGGTTCAGTTATGGGTATCAAACTCAAAACCCTGGTGGAGTTGCTGGAAAGGAGGATGCTGGGAAAATTGCTCGGCATGTTGAACAACCCCTCTCACCCTTTTGGTTAAACATCGGAGCTCATGCAGCAAAAGACTTATTGTCCCCAAGTGCAGGACTGAACACCACAGGAGATCCTTTCTCCCTGTTGCCATTAAACCCTTCTGTTTACTGTAAGGAGGGCACCTAGACATCTGGCTTTCCAGTTTACTTGCCCCTGACTTTCTTCCGCCTCTGGTACTACTTACACATATATTTTTTTTCTTATACATACTTGTATAATTTAATTTATGGGCAGTTTAGAGTAACAAATTAACCTGAAACCCATGTCTTGTGACTGTGGGAGGAAACCAGAGCATGCTAAGGAAAAGGAAGGGGGATGCAAACTTTACACAAAGAGCTGAATTCAAACCTGCACCCACAAATCCCAGGCACCATGAGACAGTATAACTGCTCTCTGCCCCATTGGGCCACCCTAGCAAGATTAATGTATTTGTATATTAAAGCTCCTTCTTACCCCTTCAGAAACGTTATTGTTTATTTTTCTTACAGTGATTTCAAAAGTAAAGCTATGTTGTTTTGCTGGACTCTGTTTCTCAGGTTAAAGGTTAAGGGTATTCAGATAAATGAGTTCAATATAATAAAACACCTGAGGTTACAAGCATAGGCAGATGTGGTGATGAATTTAGTTAAATGACTATGAGCTGTTCTATACTTTACATGATGATAACAGAGAAATTTAACAGGTAGAAGTGTTAAGACCAGTTGTGTGTTTCCATGGATGTTTGGTGTGCTTGCCTTTGGGTCTTCTAGTTTGCAGGAGGCCTTGCACCTGTCATCCTACCAGTATGTTGAGCCCTTTCAATGAGGTACATAGAAGTGGGGTGGTGGCAGGTTTTGGGAAAACAGTGCCTGCAGGGGCATAAGTTAGCGTGCATTTATATGGCGATAAGCATGAAGCATGGCTGGGCATTGGGAAGAGATCTGCTCACATTCTTCTCTCTCAAAATTACAGTTTAACAAGGGACTTAAGACCTCTTTATTTGTTTATGCAGAATGGGTTTCTTCAGTGTACTTGATCTCTATGTCAACTGTGGTTGCTATGATTGCATTGTTGACCTCCAAACACCCTGGCGGTTAAGCACAAAGAGGAATAAGTCTCTTCAGCAATGAATAGGCAGTCTTGGAGAACTACAATGTGCACTGGTCTAAGTTAGGCCCCAGAGATTAATGGTTTGAATAAGGTTATTCTGTGGATTCTAAATGTTTTAGAATTCTAACTTATTCGAAAGGCCTTTGTGTGGAAAGAAATTTTGTAGTATGCATATAAATTAATGTGAATCAAGAGCAGCTCTAACCAAAGCATGAGAAAAAGAGAGAAAAAGAGATGCACAGCCTAACAATACTAACCTTTATCCCAGGGCAATGCATAGGTATGTACAAGGGTACCTTAAAGAAGAGTAGAGGGTACTTAAGGAAGAAAAAGTAAACTACTAATAAGGCAGAAGCCAAAAGGTCAAGGAAATGGTCAGTTTTGGTCCAGGTCAGACCTTGGTGGTATGTAATAAAATAGATTAACAACTAAAGTGGAAGAGCACTGGTAAGCCCCCATATGAATATGTATATGTATGTGTTTGTTTTAACGCAGTAAAACCAGACAACCAGAGCTGTTCGGGGAGACACTCCTTTGTAAGGAATCTCTACTCAGCTCTGATGTTCAGAAGGACGATTCTGTCTCAAGTGTTGACTGGAATTGTTCTGCTGGCTGAGCGTGTCCTAAGTGGTTTTTCTTCCACACCTGAGTGAGGACAGAGCTATTGGATGCTGTAGAGCACTGGAATCTCTCTAATATCGGGCCCATAAACAAATTCTGCCAAGTCATGCCATGTTACTCTGAGGGCAGAGAATGATAGAGGCTGGAAGGTTTGGTGTTCCTCATACGGTACCACAGTCAGAGGAAAAGGAAGTCTCTTTCACAGATTGTCTGAGAAACGAAACTGAAAGACAGTGAAACCTGAGAAGGGAGGGATGGAAACAGAGACAGAAAGAGAGACAGGCAGTGAAGAGAAGGCAACCGATCATGGCAAAGGTAGAAGGTAATGCCTGTAAACTTTTTGGATACAAGCTTTTTTCTTCTTCAAATGGACTACACTTATAAATCTTTTGTTTTATTTTAATATCTAATAACATTATGATGACTTGTTATGAAATCCTAAAGATATGAAGATGACTTAACTTGTTATAATGGCACGTAAAGCAGCCCTTTTTAATAAAGGTACTATTATACAGCACTGTTGAAAAAAGTTTTATACTAAAACTAGTTTGGCAATGGCTGAAGATGCAGGGTCAGAAGTTTTAAAATGAAAGGATATAAAATGTGAAGAAAAAATGATTCATGGATTACAGGTAGTACTAAAGAAGGTAACAGCTGGATTACACGTAGTACTGAAAAAGGTGACAACTGTAATTTTTTTTCACTTACACAAACAATTTTGTTTAAAATGAGAATGTCATAACAACATAAACTTGCTTTTGAGAAAAAGGTTTTCCATACCTTGAGCTTACTTTGGTACACTTAATACTACTTGAGATTTATCATTGTATGAGTGCTTTGGCAATGCCATATTCCTGCTTGACTAAGTTTCATCATCCTTTTATTTCATGGCTCTCTTTACACTTTCATATACATTACTAAGCACTACTTTGCGACATACTGTCATTCTGTCTTGCCGGAAATCCAAGGCACGTGAATATATAGCACAGGAGCAATGCTGTTGAGATGGAGATAACCTTTCTTCTCACTCAATAAGAATCCACATACCCAGTAGTGGCAGACCAGGTGTACCTGTGGCCATCCCTCATACCTGTGCCAGAAAATAGTTGTGATTGCTTTAGATGTCTGTCAACGTTTTAATACCAAATTCCTGCTTTCCCCAAATTAGGATATCAGTGTTTTTTCAGTGCTGCTAACCATTCATTTGATAGGCAAGAAGAGCAGAGTGATGGCGTCAAGCTGTGTGCCATACCCAGACCACAAGGGGAGGGGCAGAGTAGCCAAATACACTGCTAGAGAGATCAGATTTCCCTGACTAACCAGGCAAACACTGGAATGCAATTTAAATATTTTAACAATAATAAAGACAATGAGACACGATTCCAGAGAAGAAAGAGGAATAACAAAGACAAAGAATAAAATCCAGAGAGGTAACAGCATTCTTTATAAAAACAGGCCCGACCACTGCTATAAATTTCCAGACTGCCACTAGATAAGCTGGGTCATAACTGCATTGGTACTGCAGCTGCCACACAGGAAGAAAAGCCGGAGTGAACCAAGGAACACATCAACCCATGGCTTCTGCAGACAGAGAATGAAAATAGTTTGTAACTCAAATTGCATGTACATAAATCGATGTACAAGGTCACAGTAACTAAATTCTTAATAGTACAGAGCTATCACGTTTCTCAGAAATGAGGTTCTGTGAAAAACCCAAGACAAAATAAAGAATAATTTAAGAATTCATCTGTTTTCACGAATAGCTCATTCAGTGTAGGGCCTCAGTGTTGCTCCGTAGTGAAAACCTAGGATTTGCAGCATGCTCAGGACAGCAGTCCACTTACTCATCTGTCTCCCTCATAGGCTTGTCGAGTGCTACACCATCTTCAGGAGAGTTGGCAGGTGTCCTCATGGAGCATCTGAAGTGTTCAATCTGCCTGGAGATGTTCAATGATCCAGTCACAACACGTTGTGGTCATAGTTTCTGCAAGTCCTGCTTGAATCGCAACATGCATTACAACGATTGTCTGTGTCCACTTTGTAAAACCTTCCTGCACATGGATCACATGGTGAGTGTAGGGCTAAGGGAGATAATCCTGGAGATTAAAAGAAACCAGGAGAGGAGACACCAGGAGAGGAAACCACAGGAGTGGAGTGGGAAGGTAGGAGATGTGCCCTGCGATGTTTGTCTTGAGGGGCAGAAGCTTACAGCTGTCAAGTCCTGTCTGGTGTGCCTGGCTTCGTACTGCCAGAAACATGTTGAGATGCATTCCAGGACCACGAGGTTACGTGGGCACAAGCTTGTAGCTACTGTGAGTGATCTGGACACAAAGGCATGCCCAGCCCATGGACGACCCCTGGAACTGTACTGCCACGGTGAACAGAGGTGTGTCTGTGCCCTATGTGTGCAAGAGGGACATAATGTAGTGCCTGCTGAGGCCGAATGGGACAGGAAGAAGGTAAGGAGGTTCACATTATTGCAATATTGGTGGCAAATGTTCATGGAGATGAAAGGATACAGACTGACCAAATGTCAGTAGAAAGTCACACAGAGCTAAAATCTGAGTCCCTCTGTTGGACCACAGATGTCTAGAAAATCAATTCTGTCAAGATCAGAAGATAAATCTTTCTATGGGATGACCTGAACTGCTTTAAAGATGTATAAAACAATGCTTGATGTTGCTCTTCACCGTCATATCAACCAGTGGCTGTTTCTCTTCAGGCTAAACTAGACAGTTTTAAAGAGGAGATGCAGGAGAAAATCCAGGAGAGGGAGCAGAAAATGGCTGAAATTGTACAGTCAGTGAAGCTTTGCATGGTAGGTATTTTTGCAAAATTGCCATTTTGATTTAATTTCCATTTATACAGTATATTGACAAAAGTTAGAGTTTATATGATTTAGTGCAAGAAGGACAGTTTGTCCCACACGCCCTTGTATGAGTGACACTGTTAGAATTCCCATAATAAAAATTTTGCAAGGTTTGGAAATGCCCACAAATCAGGGTGAGAAGCAGACATACATCTACAGGAATGTTTTCAAGACTAAGTTCTCCATGAATGAACAGTTGTGTCCTCATTGCAATCCAGACCCATGTTGACAGGGAAATAAAGGGGATCCAGGAGGTGTTTGAGGCAGTGCTGAGGAAGGTGCAGGAAACCCAAGATGAGGTTCTCAGACCACTTCAGGAAAAACAGAAAACAATGGAAAGTGAGGTCGAAAAGCTCACAACAGCACTTCAGGAAGAGATTACGGACTTGAAAAAAAATATCTGTCAGCTTGACAGCCTCTCAAAGGAACAAGATCACATACACTTTCTTCAGGTGAGAATTCTGAGAATTTTTTTTGCAGCAAGATCACCATAATGTCCTCCATATGATACCATTCTGATACTAATATAAACATACTGTATCTAATAGCATTCTGCAGCCCCACAATTTACATACAATATGATTATCTGTTCTTTTCTCCTCCTTTCAGAGCTTTCCATCTCTGTCCAGTACAAAGAAGATGAAAGACTGGACTTCTGCTTCGGTAGATACACACCTATCTCTGGGAACTATGAGAACTTCACTATCTTCCATGATGGAGCAAATCCAGCAGGAGCTGGATAGCCTTTCCAGTGTCGGTAAGCCCTTGTGCAACCAGAAATGAAAATCACAACAGTGTCGTGGAAAAAAGTAGGCTGTGTATTTTAACACAGGGTTTCATCTGAGCAGCAGCAGTTTAGTTTGGCTTCCACAACCAGGTAATGGACATGAATTTCTTACAAATTTTTCCAAAGTATTCCTTGCACCGCTTGACACTTTTGACCACTAGAGGGAAGCATTACTGTTAGCATGTTGTGACATTCATTACAGTGCTGTGGTAAACCATTGCTGAATTTAACTGTACATACTTTATGTGGTTATTGGGTTCTAAGTACATCTATTTTGCTCCACAGAGCTGGAGAGAATTCAGAAGTTTGCAGGTATGGGATGTATGAACTACCTACTTTTTGTGATTGAACCCACATGCCCCTATGTTTGGGTGAGCGTCTTCTCTCCATTTCTCCCACAGCTGATGTGACGCTGGACCCCAACACAGCCAACCCCCTGCTTGTCATATCTGAGGACAGGAGAGAAGTGAGATGCGGGGATGTCAGGCAGGACCTCAATGACAACCCACAAAGGTTTGATGTCTTCGGCAGTGTCCTAGGATGCAAGGAGCTGGCTTCAGGGAGGCACTACTGGGAAGTTCACATCGGGGACAAAAGTGGCTGGGATTTGGGGGTGGCTGGAGAGTCCAGCAGCAGGAAGGGTTTTATTACTCTCAACCCGCGAAATAAGTACTGGGCTTTGGTTTTGTACAATGAGAATCAATATGCTGCACTGGCTAACAACCCACTCCACCTGTCTCTGAGATCCAAGCCTACAAAAGTGGGGGTGTATGTAGATTATGAGGAGGGCGAGATTTCCTTCTACGATGTAGAGGCCAGGTCTCATATCTACACGTTCACAGGTAACAACTTCACAGAGAATCTCTATCCATACTTCAGTCCCCATCTTAAGCAAAAGAACAAAAACGACACCCCTCTTATTATCTCTCCTGCACTGTCAACCTCTTCTTAAACCTTCCTTGTATCACTTAGCAGGACCAGGGAGGATCTTAACTCAGTTATGGGCAACTCTGCAGATTTTTGTAATAATATTTGAGTTTCAAAGCCATGTTGACATGTGTCAGGTTTGTCCAGTCCATTGACTTTAACCCTCGCAGACTAAAATCACACACACTACCTGTACCTCACAAAATTTTAGAGCTGTGAATGAAAATTTAAATGTTTTTGAAGAAACGACAGAAGCTGAATTTGAAAACTGAGAGGTGGTCTCACATGCGCTCCAAGTAAACCCAAGTTAGCCAATGCTTTTCTCCAAACTACCTTACAAAGTTAAGTTACTTTTAAGTATTCATTAATTTGTGCGGATAGGCAGCTTTTAATGGAAGAATTCATTGTTTTTTAAATTAACTCTGTAATAAATTACATGAAATTCATCCTCAAGTAGCCTCTGATGTAAAAGAATACAGAAAATTCCACTTCAAGTGCAGCAAGAGGAAAACTGAGATGTAGCCTTATTGTGAAACAGTCAGGCAGCTTGTTGCCGCAAGAGGGGGCAAATAGCTCAGCTATGCACAAACATTTAAACATTTTGACTTGTTCTTGGTATAAAGAATTAATGTGCTGGGAAAAAAAAAACAGCAAGTTCAGGTGAGATTTTTTGTATTTATTGTCAACTTCAAAGTCCACTATTAAAAATGCTACCTGTCAGAGGAAACAGCATAAAGAAGAAAAAGCGGCAAAGTAGTGAAAAGTTCAGTCTAACAAAAGTCACCTTACTGTGGATTTTACTCCCAAAATGGCTGGCAAACCCAACCTTTACCTTTGTCATTGTCAGTCCCAAGGATCACTCTTTCAACAAAGGAAGGAGAAAGATAAGAGAAACAAAACTGAGAAATGTACTTTAACGTTTCAAATCATTGCTTCTGGGCTCAAAGGCTGCAAACACCTGAATCTGTTGTACTCTTCACCAAGCCATTTATCCAAATTTGCTCATGTAAAAGTATAATAAAATATATGTTTGCAAGCTGCTTTGGAGAAAAGCATCAGCCAAATAAATAAAAGAATTAATAAAATAACAGTCCTTCTACTAGTTATTAACAGTTTTGCTAATACTGTTGTACAGATAGAAGAAAACTGTTCTTGGCAGTAGTAGACAAATCGTAATTTACTTTTGGAATGAAATCGGAGACACATTTATGCTGCGGGTTACTAACGTCTAAACCACAGCAGCAAGAGCAGGCATGCCCCTAGGTCAGTTATTGAATAACAGTTCAGTGTGTTTTCTGCAGGCACTTGCAGAGCTGCTCTGTGTTTATAGCAATATGTTTGCAAAGAAAACAGCACCACTTATTTACAGCGAATGCACTGTAAGACTGGACACGGTACTGTTCTCCAGATGTGAAAATCTCAATATCCAAATTCACAGAGGCTCTATTCAATGAAATCAAAATATTTTTCACATTTATATACTGTACAAGATTCAGCATTTTACCATGTTGTCATTGTCCGACGACACGTGTGCTTTTATGGACTCGTTGTTAATAAAAAAGCATTTATTTTATAGATCAAATTTTTGCAAGTGGCAGTGTAGTTAGAAAATAAAGGTGTATGTATTGTGCAACCCTTATTTATTTCAGACAAAATTGTACTTTTATGCTGGGTTTAAGTATATGGGTTAAGCCGCAGCGTTTTCCAGCAGCTCTGACGCACTTACTTTACACTGAGAATGCTCCGGAGACAGCCCGGCAGCTCAGTCGGTCGGGCTGGGCAAAGTGCAGTTACATACGTTTTTTTTACTCTGGATGCAAAGAACAGAAGGCGAAGGCACAATTACATTCTTTCGACTGATGGCCACATCTACAGAAGATTTTTACAAAAAATTAAACTAAAAAATGTTCAGATACCACTTAACCCTCACCAAGACAATGAGTGCAAGGATCTTGATGGTGTGCTGATGTCTGTGTTTTAAGATTTGTGGCTCTTGAATTATATTTTTGTAGTTTTTGCTAGCAGTTTGAAAGAATACAAAGGAAACTTTTTTCTACTACGCGACTGGGTACGGCACTTTCTTAGCTATTAAGATACTGTTAATATAGTTAGTGTCTTCTGTCTTTGTATTATAGTTTGCAGGGGAAAAAAAAAAAAAAAAAAAAAAACTACAAAGTATACGTTTAAGGTTGGTGCTATAGCTCTGTTTAACCAGTGGACAAGTCCTACCTTCTGGATTGTGGACCACACCTGAGTAAGACAGGAGGGTCAGGTTTGGCCATAGCGTTTAAATGGACAAAAGAGTCCATTGTACTCTGGAGCTGTGCCTGCAGCAAGAATGGGTGGTGTTGCTGAAGATGTCTCTTCCTTTTGTGTTTCACAATGTTTTGTACCACTGTTTGTTTTACGCTTTTACTAAAAACTCAGCTCATCCTGTTGCGCCTCAGGTCAGGCCACGCCTAGCTTGCCACACCGTGTAACAACTGGATGTTTATAACATATGAATGAAAAAGTAAACAACTGAAATAAAAGCAGTTCTTTCCGGTGTGCTTTAGTGTCAACTGAATTATATATTTTTAAAGAAAAACTTGTGAGAGAATTTCTAGATCAAATCCCCAATCACATAAACATACAATATACTCATATAAATGTCCACTAACATCTATACCTGCAGGCTATGTTTTCTGCAAACCCACATCCACCTCCATTTTGTTCAATAGGATCCTAACAGGGGGTTTAACAGCCTTGCTCGGTGGCAGGAGCAGGCCCATCTTATGGGCTCTAAGTCCAGATAGAAAGTTCACCAAACTCCCATCCAAAGTTGTGCCAAGTCTAATACTTCTAATTCCTGAGCTGTTGTTGTTTTACTTAACAGTAAGACATTATTAGCCTGAATGAATACTTTCAGGTTGCTGAAAAAACAAAATACTGAAAAACACCTGGCAACACACACATCATCCCGAGTATCACTGTGCAACACACACGGCGCCAACCCTTCTGTTCACTGTGCAAAGATCAGACCTGTCATGTGATATGAATGCAGAAAAAACTGGGCACTCTTTTGTATGAAATTTTCCAGCCTTCTTGATTTCTTTTTTCAAATTTTCCACAAGTTGTCTCACCTTTTTTTTTACCTTTTTTACTACTCAGCACTTCATTTATGAGGTTAGACTGAAGATACCGCACAAACACATATAAAAAAGTGAACATGAGACATGAATCTATATGGACATTGAATGTCCTGCACAGCACTACGTCATAAGGCAGTAATACAGGGACAAGCTATTAAATGTCTAGCTGTGAGGGTTAGCCTGTACTATGAAGATGAACTTGACATCCAGAGTAATGCTTTACTAAATGTGCAAGGTGTTGATAGTGACAATGTAAGGACTGCAACACTGAGGTTGCTCAGGTTTAACATCATCATCCATTGTTGATGATGAACTACAGTATGAAATAGTAGGGATACTGAGGGCTAAACAGGATCAAGGAGCTCTGGTCACTGTGAAGTACCAGGGAAGTGCTGGAAGGAGCACTTGGGGCAGAATGTGGTATTTTTTTGGAAACAAGCAGAGCAGGAGCTCTAACGTGGCTATGAGTGCCGACTCTGGGTTCGCCAACAAACTCAACGCATTCTATGCCCGTTTCGAGCCCGATTGCGCTAAAGTCACTCGCGACAGCAGCGACAGCAGTGAGAGCTGCAGCCGGTCGACAGAATGTGGGGACATCATCACCATCACCGAGTCCGATGTGCGCAGGGCGCTGAAGCGCATTAACATCAGGAAAGCGCCGGGGCTGGACAGGCGCCTGCTGCGCTGCTGCACCGACCAGCTGACCAGAGTTCTCGCTACCATTTTCAACGAGTCTCTGGCTCAGTCCACAGTCCCTAAGAGCTTTAAAACATCCACCATTGTCCCGGTACCAAAGAACAATAAGCCCTCATCCCCAAATGACTACCGGCCTGTTGCACTAACCTCAGTAGTCATGAAGGTCTTTGAGAAACTCATCAAAGCCATCACCACTGCATCCATCTCTAGCCATGTAGACCCACTTCAGTTTGCCTACCGCCCCAACAGATCCACAGATGATGCCATATCCCACGTCCTGCACACCACCCTCAGTCACGTTGACAGGAAACAGGGGAACTATGTGAGATTGCTGTTCATTGACTACAGTTTAGCTTTCAACACCGTTGTCCCCCACAGATTGTTCACTAAACTGAGTGACTTGGGATTGAACCACCACCTATGTGCCTGGGTTCTCAGTTTCTCACAGGCAGATCACAGGTGGTGAGAGTCAGTAGTTGCACCTCCGGCATCATCACACTCAACACAGGAGCTTCACAAGGTTGTGTACTTAGCCCTTGCTCTATGCCCTCTACACTCACGACTGTGTGGCCAAGCACGCTTCCAACTCCATCATCAAATTTGCTGACAACACAGTGGTGCTGGGCCTCATCTCCAACAACAACGAGACAGCATACTTGGAGGAGGTGGAGAACTTGGCATCATGGTGCCAGGAGAACTGCCTCCAACTGAATGTCACCAAAACTAAAGAGATGGTGGTGGACTTTGGGAGGCGACAGCAGCGGTCCTACACCCCCCTTAAAATCAACGGGATCGCAGTGGAGTGGGTGAGCAGCTTCAAATACCTGGGCATTCATTTCACTGAGGACTTGGACATGGACTGTACACATCCGAGCTCAGGCCAGTAGAGTAAAACAGTGGCTCTACCACCTCAGGCAGCTGAGGAAGCTACAGGTCTCTGCGGCGATCCTTAAAACTTTCTACTCTGGTGCTGTACAAACTGTTCTGACTCAGAACATCGTCTCCTGGTTTGGGAACAGCTGTGCTCGCGACATTAAGTCACTGCAGAGAGTGATCTGGGCAGCAGAATGCTGCACCAGATCTGATCTGCCATCCCTACAGGACATCTACATCAGGAGATCCAGGACCAGAGCGACTAGGATCGTCGGTAACCTGTCTCATCCCAGCAACCATCTGTTCAACCTGCTGAAATCAAGCAGATGCTATAGAAGTATTACGGCCAAAACGGAGAGGCTTAGGAGGAGCTTCTATCCACAGGCCATAAGGCTTTTGAACCCATCACAATCCTTACAATCCTCACAAACCACGGTCTAGAATATCCTCTAACCCCCCTCCTTACTGTCACTGTTACTGTCCTCACAGTGCACCTTAAGGTTTTATTTTGTTTTATTTTATTTTATTTATTTTATTTACTGTTTTATTTATTTATCTATCTGATTTATGGATGTGGTGAAGAAGGACATGCAGGTGGTGGGTGCGATGGAGAAAGATGCAGAGGACAAGAAGAAGTGGAAACAATTGATCCGCTGTGGCAACCCCTAACGGGAGCAGCCGAAAGAAGAAGAAGAAGAAGATTTATTTATCTATCTATCTATTTATTTATTTATTTACTTATCTATTTGATGTGTGTTCGTGTTTTCTTGGGTTTGGTTGTTTGTTTGTCTTACTCGTGTTAAATTTTTTGATATGTAACCACGCACAGTCTCCTGTCAAATCAGAGCACATTTCACTGCATGGTATACTAGAGTAACCATGTAAGTGATGAATAAACTCTTTTGACTCTTTTGACTCTTTGATCATAGGTGCTGAAAAATAGTGTTCATGACTGGCAACAGGGTGTAGCAAGAGGTGCTGCCCTAATAATCCCTCTTCAAACTCCATGCTTAGAAAACTCCAGTTATTACAAACAGTGAACTGTAAGTACAAGTAAGCACAAAAACACCATACTATTTTGAGCTGTAGGAATGCCATTTATTGCATCTTGCATTTTATTTAGTCTCTGAATTTGTTTTGAACCTCTTTGTTATCCTGTGCCGACAGCGTCACCGACGGTGTTCACTACGCTGCTGGAGGAGCTGATCACCATTCCATCTATCACCTCCTCGACTGCTGTCACCACCTTACAAGTTGTGCTTTTTCTGGAAAATATATAAGATTAATTTTAATGTGTGGATACAGGGAAAAAAATGTCATAACAAAACAATGCCCTACTAACAGTACTATACCAAGTGTGATGCAGAACTTTACTTATCCTGTAATTTTGAATTTTAAAAACTCAGTGCATACTGTAATCTAAATGAAGGGTTAAGGCATAAGGAACTTACATGGTTTTGGTTTCTCCATCCAGCAGCCTTTTGTTCTCAACAATCTCTACCTCCAGCCGTGTCTTGATGTCTAGCAGCATCTGATACTCATGACTTTGATGCTCCATGTCAGCTCTTAGCTGCGCCAGTTGTTCCTCCAGGCTGGTCACCTGCATCTGGTACCCAGCCAGTTTTCTGGAGTAGTTGGCCTCTGTCTCAGCCATTTGGCCTTCCAGTGATGCTTTCTACAGGATGAAGAAGAGCAAATAAGGAAAACAGTAGAGGTACCCTGATAAAGAGTAAATACAGAGCACAGAACGGAGATGCTTGTGGATTTTACAGTTTGCTTTACACTGCTTTACCAGGCTCAGCTGTGACTGCAGCTCAATTTCTAAATTTTGAAGGGTACACTTTAACTTGGAAATCTCTGATCTCGATGTTTGGAGATTCTCTGTATGGGAGACCACCTCTTTGTTCAGTGACTCTGTCTGTTGAAAAAAAAAAAAGAAAAAAACACATTGTTTTGCACTGTCAGTGTTGTACAGGTCAGAGCAGAAACAAACAGAAAACAAAACAACAGAAAACAATTGTTGCTGCTCTTCTTACCAGTGGACTTTACTGTTCTGTGAAGATTGGTCCAAAGAATCAGCAATATGCTGCATTTAGCACTTGTAATAATACTAATACAAGATTTTTATACATCCAGTTTTCTGTGATTTAAAACGAATTTGTCTTTATCTGTGTTTCTTTGTGCACCTTAGAATGGAACCAGGCTTCCAGGTCTTTTTGATTTTTGACAGTAATGCCTTCATACTGTTGCCGAAGTTCCTCCAGAACCTTGTTGAGGTCCTGTTGTGGAGCAGCATCCACCTCCACATGGACTAGACCACCCATCTGGTTTTTAATGGCCAGGAGGTCCTGTACGAATGTGAAAGAACATCAGGACCAATTCACTCACTACAGTGCAGTACATCCATACTAAACAGACCCACCTCTTCATGGCTCCTCTTTAGGTAGGCAAGATCTTCCCTCAGACCTTCAATTTGCATCTCTAAATCAGATCTGGCCGAAATTAAATCATCCAGAGTCCTTTTCAGGGCTGCAATATCTCCTTTCACTGAATGCCGCATGGCCACCTCGTTCTCTTGTCTGAGCAAACAGGTAAAAATGTTGTTTTAATCTCACTATGGCATTAGTCTTGCACAAAATGACATTTCATTCAATAAGACTTCTTTGGAATATTCACAATTTAAAGTTGCAATCTGAAACTCAATTTTGAAGTCTTCGGCAGCCAGCTTGGAATTGTCAATGTGAATGTAAACATCTCCATTGACCACAACAGCATCCAGGATCTGAAATAAAGTGGGTCTGCTATGATATAGTGGCTTTAATTTGATTATAATAAAATACGTTTTGCAGCACATAAGGCAATAAAAATAAAAACCAAGGGACAATTGGGAATGTGATGTTTGTCAGACAGGCAGGCTGTTTCTGTTTCGTTGTCCACTACTTCCTGAAATAGGCCTCCTTAAAGGAGCTTCTTTAGATGATCGTGGATGTCTAACAGCAGTTTGTCCAACCTTTTATGCTCTAGCGTTGCTTCACTGAGCTCTTACATAAAATTCATCAAGGAAAAAATAATCAACTAAAATATTTATGAAACATTGTGTATTGCTATTTGATGAGGGGCTATTTAAAAAAAAAAAAAGTGTTCTTGGTGAATATTACTCACTGTGTTTCAGAAACACAGATTATGTGACCCTTACTTGTGAAGCAGTGGGCACAATGGAAAGTAGGTTTACTTTAGCCTGCAGGTCTTTGATAATAGCTTCATAGGCAGTGTAGTTATAGTCAGCTGGTGAGGCCTTGCTCTCTATGAACTTGCGGATCTTAAGCTCTAGGTCAGCATTGGCCTGCTCCAAGGAGTGCACCTTCTCCAGGTATGAGGCCAGGCGGTCATTCAGGTTTTGCATGGTGGCCTTCTCATTGGCACACAGCTGGAGGTCTGTGGCTTGGGCAATGTTGAAGCCCCCACTACTGAATCCATAGCCTGTGGAGGAGCTACCACCACTGGAGATGCGTATCCTGTCACCTGCACCTCCGTACACACTATGAGCCCTTACAGTGCTGATTCTGGAGGATCGAATGTTGTAGCCGGAGGAGGCCATGCTGACAGCAGTTGCTCAGGTGGTGTCTTGTTTGTCTCTGGCTGAAGAGATCTGTGAAGTGGACAGCCAACTGGCATACTTTTAACTCATAAAGGAGTGGCTAGGGACAGAGGGTGGGCCTGGGGGTGACCAGCTATGTTTAGGGAGAAACTTCATCCTTTATCTCACACAAATATTTCAAAGAAATCAGCTGGAGGGCTGCAGATCTTTTATGTGAGGAATGCAAAAGCAATTGCAACCACCTGTACTGGACAAAGTGTTACATGATGATGATAGGCCCAAAAGTTTATATAACAGGTTGCCGAACTGGTAATATGTGGTGTCCCTCTCTCATTCCACAGTGTCAGGCATATTGTGTAATCTGAATACTGCGATGACACAGTTTGCAGAAAATTTCCACCTGAAGTATCAAAGTTCCCTTTGAAAGCTAGCGTTTGTATTAAGCACCTGAACGCCTTTATTTTATTATCCATTCTGCACACTTGTAAGCATTTTTTTCTTGCTGTTGATCACTATTGATGTTTCTTTTCTACAGGTTGTTCAATGTTGGATGACCAGATGATTCTTCACTTTGACTTCACTGCTAAATTTCTATTCAGTGTGGAACCTGGCAGTTAGCGTGCACTTTTTAAAGAATATTGAAAGTATGTTCAAACAAAACTGCTGCTGCAAAGGCACTGGCCTGCACATTTTGTTTCTTTCCTACACTGCTGTCAATCTATACTGCATCAAATGCTGTCTTTGTTTTCCTTCAGTGGGCAACAATGTGGGAAAACAAGCCTGGCAAAGCATGCAAAGCCTTTATGAAGACACCTCATTGTTTAAGGACATTTTTAACGCTTAAAGAGTCAACCATTCATGTTTGTATAGCGATGAACAGGGAATTTAGTTACTGCATCCCCGTGGAATTGGTGTGAGCTCATACATCAATAATTCTTAAACTTGTCATGAGAAGCCTACAGAAAAATCACTTCACTACATTTCTGCTTCAGTGCTGCAGAGAATGTTGCAAAGCTTGTGTAAAGCATAAAGCCATTATTTTGGGGTGTTTCTATAAAAGAAAATTTAAAAAAAAAAGAATTTTACCATTGCTTTGATGAAGGTAGATCTAGTAAAGCATTTAATTCTTTCATTTGTCAGTGTTCATGCCTACTCTGTTATTTGAACCTCTCCATATAGGTTTTACCACCCTTGCCCGATACAGCCCAACATGGTTCCAATGGTTTTGCTCCATTAGAAAATAGTAGTACAAATGCTATAATAATATAATAGATTGGTATATAATGATCAGTATGACTATGAATGAGTCAGTCTTAGGCATTTGTGGCTAGTACACTGCATGAAGTGTACGTTGCGGAAGTTACAGCTACGGTTAGCCGTACCTCAGGTTCTACTAAAGCAATTCCAGGTATGAAATGTGTCACAGAAACAACTTAAAGATGAACAAAGTGTTAAACATAATGTAGTTTATTTATGATCCAAAGTGTTTGCAGTGTAAAATTACAGGATGTAAGAGATCCAAGGCTAGATCCTGGCAAGTCTTTGTTCAGCTTTGCTCTTCCTGTTCATGGACTTCAGTGCAGAGCAGATGAAAGGAATCAAATAGCACAATAAAATAAATAAGCATTCATTATTTGAAATGGACACGCAGTCTGAGAACCTGTCGGTTGCCAATCCGGTAAACTGATTACTAAGGTGAGTCAGGTACCTACCTGCATTTCAGGATGTGAGGAACAGTAAGAGAAAAGGCAGTTCAATGTACTGGGCTGCAGGTAGGGCTGTGGGTAAAAATGTCAACTCGTAGCCTTAAAGCCTTGTACCACATTAGTGTGACATCCATGTACTGCTAGTGTGTAGTGTAGTACTCATCTAGTTAAGAATTTTCTCCAAAGCAGCGTATGAAGATCCCAATAACCCCCTCCCCAGTTTAAACAGCATATATGCTTCAGCAACTCAGGATAAGTAGGTTGCTTCATGATACGGGAGCTGAACCTATGTAATTTCAGTCTGAATGTGGTCTATTTGACCACTGCAGTACCTGTAGGTACCATTAATCCAGCCATACGGATGGGTGGAGCTGTGATTAACATTGGCTATTAAAAAGTAGTAAAATATTATCTGCAGCACAGACTGTTTGTTTGTTTGTTTGTTTAAGATATAAGGATTAGTCCAGAACACTTTGTCTAACACCAGATCTATGACAAATGAGTAATTCAGATACCCACTGAAGCACAAGCAGACGTGCTGTTTTATGCACAGCCACCATCTCCACCTCTTTTCTCCATAGGTGTCCCATTGTAAGGGGCTCAGCATTTCTTTATAGCAGGAAGGAGCCAACCAGCAGCCAATCAGAGCAAAGTTTAAAAGTGCACTAAGCATAAAAGATTTTGCAGATGCTTTTATCTAAAAACAGTATACAACTTGGAGAAAATAAGCAGCAAGAATGTCTAACAAACAGTTAACAGTAAACAATAAAGGTAGCTTTAACAGTTAAACAATGAAAAATTTATCTGTGTTGAAGGTTTGGGCTGAAGCTGGAAATTATTTCTTTGCAAGAAGCAGAGTGAGTTGTATCCTAAACATTAAACCTTTCAATGGATACAGAATACGTGTATGAACAGGTCAGAAGTGACTTCTGACTCAAATTGGAAAGCTGCTGAATCGGGTTAACAATGTGCTGGAGGCATTGCTTTGGAATGGAGGCATACCACAAAAATAAGAGGTTAGGTTTTGACCCTCTTGTGTTTCAGTGACACACCCAGAAACCAACTGCTTGACATTCTGAAACTAACTTTCAATTGACAAACTGTCAATCTTTTTTTTTTTTTTTAATATCCCTCAAGCCACTAACCTCCCTTTGAAAACTTATTTGGGGGAATATTAAAAATTCCGATTCGATTTAATCATGTGCATTATGAATATATATCAAAACTAACAGAATAATGTTAGAATTTCAGATCCTGAAAAAAAAAAAAAAAAATTGCAAAAACAGTTTAAAGATTTAAACTGTTGAAAATAACGGTTTATTTAAGATGCATTAACAGAATGTAAATACAGCTACAATGAACAAAAGATTGAAACTGTTTATCTAAAATACCAGAAACAGTTGATTAAATAATGTCAAGATTTTAACACCATTCCTTTTGTTTTTTCTTGCCTTAAAGGAGGTTGCCTATGATTTTTTTTTTCTTTTCAGTTCTTTGTCTTTTTAATTTGTTGCAAAAATGTATAGAATTAAATGTGGACAATGAGCAATACAGCTCATAGTTAGCACTGATATTTTACATTTCACTCTGAATCTTGCTGGCTATTGGTGTAGTAGTGATACTATAATGTGCAGATTTCATTACGCGAATGCTATGATTTAAAAAGCGTATTTATTCTCAAATTTTCTTGACCCTAAACAAAATTTTACTCATGAAATCATTCAGAAAACTTCATAAACCCTGGAATTCCTGTGATTTTGTACACATTGTGTTCTGTAAAATAAGCATACTTGCATGCAGTTTCTGACAAAAGATTAAAAAGTTGTCAGTCTAAAGGGAGCAAAAGCACGAAAAAGGAGTTGAGTAGCATAGTTTGTAATTTTGAACATGCTGCACAAGAATGCGAAGCAGGTCTGGGTCAGCTTTTGCTAGCTTTCAGTAGCCAGCTGGTTTCATTTTTTTAAAATTGCGTATTATCAGTTGGTTGTGTTGCAGATGAGCAGCCTAGCTTATAACTTTCAGAAAAGTTCTGCGCCATGACTGCTAGTCATAGAACAACATAACAGAACACAACTGTTCAGCGAGAATTTCTACAAGGTTTACACGTTATGATCTAGTTTCCACCAATGTGTTTAGCTGCAAGATAAGTCCCTAATCTGTGTAAGCTGTTCAGAAGTGTCTTCATTTTTCTTTTTCTGTTTTCTTTGCCTTTCATTTTGACTTTATGTGAAGTTTAACCTTTTTGACAAGAGCATAATATGAAGAATGATGACTGTTTATGCCTGTTTGGCTGATTTGCTGTTAGATGCAGCAGAATATCTCATGTCACCATCAGAACACCACCAATCTCTTTTTGCCTTCATAAAGCAATGCCTCACCTAAATAAATAAATAAATAAATAAGTTTAAAAAACATACAAACAAACAAATAAAAGCCAGTAAGTAACAAAAGCCCTGTATGGGCCTTTTGACGTTGACTCGGAGAAAGGGAAAATCCTCCTATATGCTAGTTATTATGAAAACAAACAAAAGACTTCACCAACTCACAAACACTGAAGCATGAAAGTAAATATCTCTTCATCCGAAATCCTCCGCATGACTGACAAAACACCACATGGCACAACAAGGCAAGGCATATTTGCAGGTGAGTAGTTCTGACTAGTTCATCTGAATGCTGATGGAATTTATCTCATATAAATCTGCATTCCACTTTTACAGAAAATGTAAAAAATAATAATAATATGCATCCTATTATATTTTCAAGATGAATGATTACTAATAATTTCTTGTGGTGCTCAAATGTGGTGCTTGCATTAGCAAACTATATTCAGTCCAAATGAATAAAGTAATACACATGCAAAGCAGTCTCATGGTTCTTTATATAGAGTGTGTATAGAAAAGAATCACCCTCCTTCAAAATAATCATATTTTGTAGCTTTGCAGCCTGAAATGAAGACATGCACAAAAAATATTTCTCCAACTATATTTACTCAATGCAACTTATAACAGCCTCAGTGATTCTGGTTTTTTATGTTTTATTTTTTTCCGAACTGTTACTATTAAATCTTTCACTTGGCTGTTTCCTGTATATTTAATATCTCCCATATTCTGTTTTGTCTCTGAAAATCCCACACATTAATCTACCCAGCTGCAAGGGTAAAATCTGTATTATATTTTACATTGCTGTGTAAAGAGCTTATTTTGTTACTCAGAAAGATAAATTGAGTGAAAGTCTTCTTTCTTATTAAAGAGTTAAATCTCAGTAAATTCTAAAGCCATTAAAATTAATAGATACATTAAAATGGAGTCAAATTTCTGACATTTTTTCAAAATAATTCCTCTTCTCCACATTGTGGCAGGATGAAACTGGCCAGCAACAACGTTTTGTTGTCCTGTGCAATTCAGTTTTAACTAAAGGGCTTCAGACTACTGCATCACCACCATCTTTACTGTTGACCCTAAGCCCCATGGATGCACAAATTCATGTTATGGTCATTTTTGACCCTTTCAGTGACAAAATGGATCTAAATACATCCAAAATATATTCAACTAGGCCAGATTCTCCACATTCAGTCCTCCAGCTTTGGTCATCATGGTCCCCCTGGAACTTCTTACTAAGTTGGCAGGAACTGAGTCCAGCATGGGTTTCTACTTCTAACAAATTTCATGATTTCATTTATGTGTGCTGAGATGTCCTTCATACAAAAAAAAAAAAAAAAAAAAAAAAAAAAAAAAACAGGATTGTAGCCATTTCTGGAATTTTGGACTTGGCATTATCAGTCATGGTTTATCCAAAGTCACTGGACAAAAAGGTTTCGGACAACCATTGTTATTAGTTTGGTATTAGAGGGCTTTGGAACACAGGAGGCTGTTAAGTTAGGACACAATAAGGACGACTGAGTGCAAAGGATCCAACTGCAAGCATTACAATGGCACTGCAAGATTACTACCAAGTAGAAAATAATAGATCCTCTAGAGTTAAGTGTACCTATAAGACAACACTCCGGACTACATAATAGAAAGAGTAGGAGAAAGATCAAAGCAAGGGTAGGAAACTAGGAAGGTTTTTAAGGAAACCCTATGGAAAGAGGATCTAAGGAGGAAATCACAACTACTTTTGGCTGCATGCAATATTTCTACCACAGGACAGGAGCTGGGCAATACAGGGATTTGACAAAATTGTAAACTCCACTCCTTGCACTGGATAAAGCCCATTGTACTTGGAAGCCAGTGTAAGAAGCAATAGAGCAAGGGTAAAGTCAGCCCTCTTCCTGGTGGAATACCCTGTACTAAATTAAAAGAATTGTCTCTACCTGTTACATTCTGTGTACAATCCTGAAGGTGATTTGTGCAGTTCCCCGAAGCTAAGCTGAGGAGTATGTGGACTGAAGGGATGAGCCCTAGCAGGACTTATCAGTTTAGAATTAGTATTTGGTACAAAGTGCTGTTCAACATTTTCTCTTAACCTTTAGCAGCATTTCTTCTGAAGAATGTATCTGCTGACACAGTGGTGCAGAACGGGGCAATGCCTGGGACACCAGACTGCCTCCATCATCCTTCTGTTGTAACACAACTTATTAGAAAGGTACTCAAAAACAGACACTCAAACTCTTGTAAATGATACCACACAACGTGCTGTAAACAGGATCATTGTGGTATTAATGTAGAAGACCATACACCATTCCTGGTGTCAAGCATCCATCCAACAGAGTCTTCAAAAATGATGAAGTGATGGTGACAATATTTGACTCATGATCCAGAATAAATGTTTAACTTCAAAACTGGTTGATGCAAGTTCACGGTTTCTCAGATAAACAGGCTGCTAATATCCCTCAGGCTTTAACTTATCTACCACTTGGAAAGCAGGGTGGGTCAAGGGAGAATAGGACAGGTACTCAGGATTACTGATTTTTATTGCTGGCTCTTAGGCAAGATGACTCCTCAAGCAAAACCGGCTCAGGACAGTTGGTAGGGATGCAAATTCCCACATTCTGGTTCACACACTGTGTGACTTGCTTCTTGTGCATTTAACTGGAATGAACAGGGGAGTCAAGGTGTGTGCATGAGCATCTGTGTGCTTCAAGTTGGGAGGCTGAGTGTAGAAACCAGCAAGGCTGTTCCCCAGGTGCTGTGAATTCAGCGTTCTAGTAACTTTCATTTCGCTTGGGCATCTTGCCCATAGGCAGGCTTTGACAGTGGATGGAGGGAAGTGTTACTAAACAGAGCTTATCCCTTTGAAAATATGGAAATAGACTTATTATGTGGAATTTACTGATTAATAAATGGTAAAAATGAATTACGAGTTACAAAAGAGAGGTGGGCAGCCACTGGTACTTGGACCCCTCCCCAGCCGCAAGGATTTATAGTTCTCCCCTTCTTTGCTTTTGGGATTTTTTTAAACTTTTTTTTTGCTTAGCACCCAGCTGAGTTTTTCAAAAACATAACTGCAACTGTTGCCTTACAATAGAAAAAGTCTCAATTGGTCCATTGCTCTGTTCAGCCCCTTGTGTTTTACCCTGGTCCTGTTTGAAAATCAACTGAATTGATGGTATTTATATTTTCTTAAGTGTTTGTAGTTTAAAATCCTCCGAAATACTACTTTGTTGATCCTTTCAGGATGATACCAAACATATTTTTCCTTTTAATGTGCCATTTCTCTCCGACACTCTTTTGTGCATTTGAATCAGCTATTTTATCTATTTATTTTTTTTTACATTTAATCCAAAGGTGTTGTTTTCATTTCATGTATGTAAAATGCAATGTAATAGATATAAAGTACAAATAAAGGAGAACAAGGAGCACACAGTAAGAAGCCAGATAAGTCAGAACATTTTATTGCATGAACTTTTGCATTTGGATGAAGCCAAACGTGAAGTTAGAGATGTTCTGAATGTACTTGTTTTGTACATTTTCTTTATGCATGTGACTTCACTGTGCTGCTTGAACTGCTGACCACTTTTCCATCCACCACCTCCTCTACCACAGTTACCACCTGGCGGCTTTTGGTTTTGGTCGATGATGACCTGCAAATCAAACAACACACTGAGCACCAACGTACTGGGAAATAAAAGTATGGCAGCAAAACTGTTTTCATATTCTGATTTCGAGACTGAATAGTGCTACTTGTTGTGACTGGTACTTCTATATACCTCCATAAACACAGAAATGTATTAAAATGTAAATGTCAATGATCATTTTGGAAATCAGTACCAAGTAATGGCTTTCGTATAATCTAAAAGAGAATCTAAGGTTTTGAACTTACATGCTTGTGCCCTCTCCATCCAGCAGTCTTCTGTACTCAGCAATCTCCATCTCCAGCCTTGTCTTGATGTCCAGCAGCATCTGATACTCATGACTCTGACGCTCCATGTCAGCTCTTAGCTGCGCCAGCTGTTCCTCCAGGCTGCTCACCTGCATCTGGTACCCAGCCAGTTTTCTAGAGTAGTTGGCCTCTGTTTCACCCAACTGGTTTTCCAACGATGCTTTCTGCAAGATGAAGGACAGCAAGTAAGGTAAACAATGAAAGAACCCTGATCCAGAGCAGATACAGAGCGTGGAATGGAGATGTTCGTGGATTTTATTGTCCACTGTACAATCCTTTACCATGCTGAGCTGTGACTGCAGTTCAATTTCAAGACCTTGGAGCGTGCGCTTTAATTCAGTGATCTCTGTTTTGGATGTTTGTATAGTCTCTGTGTGGGTAGCAACCTCCTTGTTCAGCTCCTCTGACTGTGGACAAAAGAAAGATGGGCAAAACTGAACTAACAATACCTGTTATGTATAACACAAATTGAGTAACATTATGGGATAAACAAATGTAGTAAACATGTGCTGCTATTAAAATTTTATTAATGTTACACTTCTGTACATACTATGTTCTGATCAATTCTTTTTTGTTAATTTCTGTGTTCACCTTAGCAGAGAACCAAGCCTCCAGGTCTCGTTTGTTCTTTGCCGCGATCGCCTCATACTGTTCACGAAGCTCAGCCATGACTTTGCTGAGATCTTCCTGTGGTGCAGCATCCACTTCCACATGGACTTGACCAGACATCTGGTTCTTCATGGCAAGAAGATCCTGGTTGAACAAAAAAGATGTTAACGCCAGGTCCTTGTCAGTTCAAGATTTAAATACAAAAATGTTGCTACAGTACTCAGACCCACCTCCTCGTGATTCTTCTTGAGGAACGCAAGTTCTTCTTTCAGACTCTCAACCTGCATCTCCAAGTCAGATCTGGCCAGAGTCAACTCATCCAAGACCCTCCTAAGACCAGCAATGTCTGCTTCCACTGACTGCCGCATGGCCAGCTCATTCTCATACCTTAGTGACAACAGATGACAATTTTTTTTTGCATTTAAAACTTGTGCCAAACGCTATGTCATTAAAAAAGAAATAGATATGAAATTCTTCTTTCTTGGCAATTGCTGTTCAGAGGTGTTTGATACACCATGATGTGCTGAAACTCACTTGTTCTTGAAGTCATCAGCTGCCAGCTTGGCATTGTCAATGCTGAGGTAAATTCCACCATTGATCTTGGTAGCATCTTGGATCTGAAAGTTGACAGACCAATATTACTGTAAAGTTCACATTATGCAAAAATTGTTTAATGCGTATAGGAATATGAAAAGAAAAAATGAATACAGCTGAAATTTTGCATTAGTTTAGCAATTTTTCTGTGTATATTGTGTATAAACCCATTTTTTGGGTTGTTTGTTATTTCTTCTTGCTTTAGTCTTGATTTAACGTTATTCTGCAAAAAAACAACAGCATTCATGCATTTTTTTTATACAGATTTTCCTTGACATTACATACAGTTTAATGGTGGTGCTGTTATTCCCCTCCTTAGTGCAAAGTTGGTTTACCTTAGCATGCAGGTCTTTGATTGTAACCTCAAAGGCACTGTAATCACGAGCAGCAGGGGACGTCTTGCTCTCCAGGAACTTGCGGATCTTCAGCTCCAGCTCAGCATTCGCCTTCTCCAGAGCACGCACTTTGTCCAGGTATGAGGCCAGGCGGTCATTCAGGTTTTGCATGGTGGCCTTTTCATTGGCAGAGATTTGCACATCCAGGCCTTGGCCAAAACCACCAGCTCCACCTCCGGCTCCACCACCAAAGCCGAAGCCTGCACCTCCACCTCCACCACCAAGGCCAAAGGCTGCACCTCCAGCTCCACCTCCACCACCAAGGCCAAAGCCTGCACCTCCAGCTCCACCTCCACCACCAAGACCAAAGGCTGCAACTCCAGCTCCACCACCAAGGCCGTAGCCCCCAGCTCCACTGCCACCAAAGCTGCTTCTTACAGAGCTAGCTCTGGAGATGCGAATCCCACGGCCGCCTGCACCACCATATGCGCTCACATGAGAGCCGCCGACCTTGACGAAGGACATTTTGACAGTGACAGGTAGTGCTTTGCTCGTCTCTGGCTTGAGAGAACTGTACGATGGGCAGCCAGCAGATCTCCTTTTAACCAGTGAACTGTGAGGTGTGGTTAGGGGCAGAGGGTTGGGCTGGGAGTGGAGGGAGTAACTAAGCTCAATCAAAGGCTTTATTCTTCACTGAACAGCTACCTTTCAATAAGAGAGCCGCGGGGCAGCACATATGTCATCTGAGGAATGTGATGCCACAGTTATAGCGACATCCATACAAGCCCACACTAGTGTAACTCTCATACAAACATGATGGGCTTAAACATTTTTTGTAATTTATATTAGTTCAAATGTGTAGGTTGTTATGCAACTGACATGTGGGAAAAAATGTGCAGCTGAAAGGGTGTTCAAAATTGTCTTTAAAAGCTTACCAGCATTCTATTAAAGGTTTTATCAAAGCTTTTTCACTTGCATTCAAAATAGAGTTTTTAACAAATTTTCTAAGGGACCCCTCTGTACAGTGAATATACTCACAAGGAACTTAAATCACATTTCCAGAACCTTCTGCACAGAAATACTGCAAAGCTCCTCAAGCAGTGAGACAGCTTAAGCAGAAAACACTGGGCTCTTTGCAAGGAAACTTAATTTACTGTTAAAATATATGCATTGTTAGAAATAATAAAGCAATTATTTGCAATGCAAAATAAAATTCCATACAATGAAATACAAAACTAATTTATTTTTGGATTTATTTTTGGCTTTGCCAGTATTATGTGGTCTTTCTGTGTGCTTTGTGTGTGAGTTTTAAAGTGCCTCTATATGTTTAGTTCCCACCTCACCATACAGGTTTCCAAGGCTGCCTCACCCAATGTGCTCACAGTGAACTGTGAAATGGGTGCAAAAAGTCAGCGTTTCCCTTGCTGCTTTATTGGATCGAGACAATGTTCATTTTAAGAACACATCCGTTCAGAGAAAAAACAGCAGTGACCACAACAAGACGGTGTTATGTGCTTTAAGCCTTCTAACTATGCAGAAGGAACCTTTTGAAACTTTAATGCGGCGTCGGAGAGCTTTTAAATACAATTTTGATCCTCTTCTCAGCGGCACATCTTTTTCCGCTTGCCAGTTGAACAACAGCCTACGCATCTGAATTGATAAAGACGACAAAAAATGTTCGGCAAGTACACAACAATGAAGTCCAAAGTGCAGTGCGTGAGTTTACAGCACAGTTGCCGGTTTGTCAAACATTAACTGTACTGCAGTGTAGTCAGAAGTTTGCTGTTTTACCACTGCTTACCAGTTCACTTGGATTAATTTAGGTATTTGTCATTTAAGTGCTTATTAAGGTGTGTCGCCCTGTACGTGTCAGGACATAAGTCCAAGATGGGAAAGTCACTCCAGCTAACTGGGCTATAGGCAATGCAGTGGCTCAGGGCGTGAACTTACACTTTGAAGGCTGCTAGTTTAAGTCTAAGTGCCTGCTGGTAAAACGGTAGAAAATGTCCTGCCAGGGTGCAGGGTGATAAACCACGGGTAAAAAGTGTAAATTATGAATGAAATATTAAGAATGACTAGCAGTTACTATTGGTTTAAATTAGATTTTTTTTTATTGCTCTTTGTGGATGAATAGTTTAACTGAGAGGAAATATTATGGATTAAAATATGCAAGTAACATAAATGCACAGTTCAAGTGTTAGGGCTTGCAAGGAGAACATCAAAAGCGAGCGTTGGCTGAGCAGCTTGCTGGTTGCGGTGCTGGGAAATAGGAGTGTGTACACCTTCTTTGTTTGACTGTCCCCTCTTGGAGAGGCACACCCAGCAAACAGCTCCAGGCTGGTGACTATCTTGGAAGAACAACTCCTGAAAATGACAGGCTATCAAAGATCTAAATGTGAATAAATGAAGGATTTCCAAGGAATTACCTCGCAAGCTATTTAATCTACTATTCGCATAGATGAAAATGATAAAGCCGACATTTTGTGGGTTCTTCAAATATACAACCAACAAGCTCTAGATCTCAAGGGATTATCATTTTCCAGTGTCTAAAGCATCCAGATGACATGATTTCATTAACCAAAACGGTTGTATAGGCTGGTAATATTTTTAAGAATTCTTTAGTATCTCTACTGTTCATAACTGTTTACAGCTTTTCTTGCTCAGGGTTGTGGTGCTCAGTCTACCCTGAAAGGGCAGAACAATAGGTCAGGAAGGGTACAGGCTGGACAGGACTTGCAGGATAGCCACACACTACAGGCAGTATAGGGTAACCACATGTCTTTGAGCTGTGGGAGGAAAGTGGAGAACCTGAAGAAAACCCATGGAGACACAGGAGGAATATGCCAATGTCGCATTGTTTTCTGGACATTGCACTCGTGCATGAAAAAACTTCATAAACAAGCTACACAAAGTGATCGTCTGTATACAGCACCTAGGTGCCCAACAGGCAAAGTCCATTTGAACATTTTAAAATGTACAAATTATAAAAAAGTGCAAGTAAACAACATGTTGATCTTGGCTTACAATTTAAAAGTTTTCAGTAATATTTGTTTAATATTCTCAATAGTAAATTAAAGTGTTCAATGTTTGATTTCTGCAAGAAGCATAATTCTGTGACCGTGAGCTCTGTTGGAACATCGGAGTGGCATTTTTCACAAACAGAGTGGGATGGGCTGATGTGTAAACGCTGTCATTCACTGCCACACTGAGGCCTAATAATATACTGCAGACACAAATCTCCTGAGAATGATGGCATGATTTCTTATTACATGCTTTTTTTTTTTTTTTTTTCCTAAAACAATTCCTGTCTTTATTTTTAATAAAAAAAATCTTCGGTTTTCATCCATTGTCTTAAATTCAAAAATGATCCCAAAACCATTTATTTTAAGTGCAGATAAACTAAAATCCACCGCCAGATTTTGAGAATGTTCTCTTTTCAAGGCCTGATATTAAAACCTACTTTCGGCTACTCCCATCAGGGGTTGCCACAGTCGATAGTCCGCATATTTGGTTTGGCAGATTTTTTTATGCCAGATGCCCTTCCTGTTGTAACCCTCCATTTTGCCCAGGCTTGGGATCAGCGCAGAGGTGCACCCCCTTGTGGCTGGATTTGCAGCAACACCCACCACCCTGAGATTATGAGTCACATGCACTACCAACTGAGCTAGCCAGGCACAGCTACAAGAGCTGATATTGTCCTTTCAAATTTCATAATATAATTTCAAATTAATAATTATCTTGACTGACATCTGTCGCAAAGTAGTATTAAACCATTTTGCTCCCGCTACCATCATTATTAGCTAAGCTGCATATACTGAAATGCAGTGCCTTTGTCGAAACTTCATGCTCCATATTTATGCCAAAAGTTGTACTTTTGTGTCAGATATCAGCATTCTTAAACATTTAAGGGGCATTGTGGAAACTGAAGACTGTTGTTTTTTTTTTTTTTTGCTTCCTGTATGATATCTCCACATGTGGGCTAAGTCATAGTCCAAGAGAAGATGGCAGATCCTGACATGTTAAACACTGTTGTTTGTTGCCTATGTAACCATGGAAACTGAACTTTGAGGCAGTTTTACAGCTTTTTGTTGGATGGTCATTTCCATTGACATGTATGACACAAATGTATTTTTTTTATATCCTTTTTACATGGAGAGTTAGCATTAGTAACTACTCGCAAATTTTTATAGGTTTGAAAGAACAGCAATGTTTGTCAGTGCTGTCTTCTGTGCATTTACACAGAGTGCAGGCCCAGGGGAAGCACACAAACACCACACCCCTTGAGCAAGACTCAAACCCCACCCCTACTGAGCAACTGGTTTAACTTGTTTTGCCACCCCGTCACTTTCTTCATTTATCTTATTATTATAATATTCTTTCTTTTATTTCTATTATTGCTAATACTACTATTACTGTTATTATATTGTCTTCCTTAAATTGTTCATTGGTCTTTGTTAAATTGTTTATTAGTCTTGTATAAATTTATGACAGTTAATACAAAATAGCACCAAAAACTGTTTATAACATTTTACTGTATTTTTATTTTTATATTTATTTTTATTTTTAAAAGCCACAAAAATGCCCAGATCCAGTGAGGCTGTTTCATTGCTATAAGGAGCACTGGGGGCTGTGACCCCTATGCTAGAACAGCAGCTCCATCAGATCTCAAGAATCACAATGTTGATTTCGGTCCAAACAGTGCAATACTAAGCAAAACAGCAAAAATACTGCACTATGCTATCAAACTCCCAGGCCTCCAGTACAAGTAAAGATACCACCCATGGGAGACAAAAGGGTGAAAAACAAAAGTATATTAATAAAAACATCAGTGGACAGACAAAGATACAGATTTATTACACCTAGAAAAAATATGCTAAATTAAAATACATACATAACTGACATATTTCTCAGATATTTTAATATATTTCCATACAAGTAAGTAACCGCTTATTCAGATCAGGGTTGTGGTGTTCTGAGCCTTTTGGGAAATGGGCTCTTTACAGAGACAAATTAAACTGAAAAAACATATTTTTGGTTGGTGGTCAGAAACCCATGCAGACATAGGGAGAACATGCTGTTATTATTATTATTATTATTATTATTATTATTATTATTATTATTATTATTATTATTATTATTATTATTAGTAGTAGTAGTAGTAGTAGTAGTAGTAGTAGTAGTAGTAGTAGCAACATTCTTTCTTTAGGGCTAATTTCTAACAGTCCGCAGTTTTCCCCTCCCTTCCACCTGGTTGTTCCGGGTCCTGTTGGATCCCCTCCTTGAAGGGGACCATGGCCTGGTCAGGCTTGGCCCCCCCTTGGGCGCACTTCCTCTGTGATCAGTACGCTGCAACCGGCTCTGGATCGGCATGGAGGAGCTCAGGGTCGGGAAGGTGGGTGGGCGACACCATCAGGTGCCCACCCAGTGTAACAACCCCGTCTTTGCTAAGACCTTGCTGCTCCTGAGAGGTTTCTCACACTAACTGACAGCTGACATGCATAGAATAATGTACTGTTTGTTAAATCATATTTTGTTTCTTTCTTGCTGACTTAAATTCAGATTGTGTCATATTTTAGGAACACTTGATGCAATAATAATACCCCAATATTGCTAAGTGTTCAAAAAAATGTCGCCACCATTGCAACTACAAATTAGTTACAGAAAATGAAATTTGGTTAAAATGACTGTATACAGTTAAAGTCAGAAGTTCACATACACTTAGGGTTATTTTTTAAAACTCACTTACAGCACAGTTGAGGAAAGCAACCCCCCCACAGATTTTATATTAATAAACTATAAATTTGGCATATCATTTAAGATATCTACTTTGTGCAGGGCAGAACTGGTTCATCCTTAGGAACAATTTCCAAACACTTGAAGGTTCCATGTTCATCTGTACAAACAATAGGACGCAAGTATAAACACCATAGGACCACACAGCCATCATATCATTCAGGAAGGAGATGCATTCTGTCAACCTAGAGAAGAACGTACTTTGGCACGAAAAGTGCAGATCAATCCCAGAACCACAGCAAAGGACCTTGTGAAGATGCTGGAGGGAACAGGTAGACACTTATCTATATCCACAGTAAAACGAGTCCTATACTGACATAACCTGAAAGGCTGCTCAGCAAGGAAGAAGCCACTGCTCCAAAGCTGTCACTGCTCCAAAGTCTGGGCTCTGACTAAGCCATGTGAGGACATTCTCCTTTTTTCTTCTTCAGCCATTGTGTGTGGTCAACTTTGCTTTGGGTCATTGTCGTATTAGAAGGTGAACCTTCTTCCCACTGACAACTTTTTGGCAGAGGGCAACAGTTTTTCCTCAAGAATTTGATGGTATTTTGCCCCATCCATTTTTCCTTCTATCTTGACAAGTGCCCCAGTCCCTGCTGCAGAGAAACACCCCCACAACAGGATGCTACCACTTCCATGCTTTACTGTAGGTATGGTGTTCTTTGGATGCTAAGCTGAATTGGCTTTCTGTCAGATACACCATTTGGCATTGAGGCAAAATAGTTCTTTTTTTCTCTCATCTGATCACAACACCTTTTTCTATTTGGCCTCAGAATGTTCAAGGTGCATTTTGGCAAAGTTCAATCGAGACAATGTGGGCTTTCTTGAGAAGTGGCTTTTTTCTTGCAACCTTCCCATACAAGCCACATTTGTGGAGCATTTGTGATATTCTTGTCAAGTCAAGTAGGAGTTACTGTTATTTCAACCATGTACACAGTACATAATGAAACAAAACAGTGTTCCTCCAGGGGCAAGGTGCAACATAACAGCACAGAGTGCAAATAAATAAAAGCCATGATGCAATATGGAGTGACACACTGGGGATTGAGGGGGTACACTAGACACAGTAAATACAATACATTAATACATATGACAGAGACAGTACACAGTGCAAATTTGGAGATATATGAGGCAACAGAAAATTTGCTGCAACAGTAGGATTGCTCAACCGTCCAATTTATCTTTATATCTTTTCCTTTGGTCTGTGCTTCAACAGTCTGATGGCTAGGTGGAAGAAACAGTTTCACATTCTGGTAGTGGAGGCCCATCTGCTTCGTAACCTTTTTCCGGATGGCAGGAGGTAAAAGATTGTGAAGGAGGGGTGTGTGCTGGAGGCTTTGCGGATGTAGTGTGCAGTGTGAATGTCTGTAACAGAAAGCATAGGACCTCTGATGATTTTTTTCAGTTGTCCTCACTATGCACTGTAGGATTTTGTGGTCTGAAGCAGTGAAATTCCAAACCAGGCAGTGATTCAGCTGTTTATGATGCTCTCGATGGTCTCTCTGTAGACTATGGTGAGGGATAGGGGTAAGGAGGTGAGCTCTCTTCAGTCACCACAGGAAGTGGAGATGTTGCTGGGCTTTCTTGGCAATAGAGCTGGTGTTGAAACTCCACGTGAGGTCCTCTGTGATATGGACACCAAGAAACTTAGTGCTCTGGACTATCTCCACAGAGGAGCCGTCAATGGTCAGTAGATAGAGAGCATGTTGTACTCTTCTAAAATCCAAAACTATCTCTTTTGTTTCATCCACATTAAAATATAGGTTGTTGACTCTGCACCAGTCTGTGAGATGTCGTACCTCTTCTCTGTATGCTGACCCATCATTCCTACTCACCACGGTCGTATCATCAGCAAATTTGATGATTTGGTTCGAGCTGTGCATTACAGTACAGTCGTGGGTCAGCAGTGTGAACAGCAGTGGGCTAAGTACACAGCCTTGGGGGCCTTCCATGCTCAGTATGACTGTGCTGTAGATGTTGCTCCCGAACTTGACTGACTGAGGTCTGTCAGTCAAGAATTCCAGCAAATCCAGTTGCAGAAAGAGGTCTTCAGGCCCATCAGTCTCATTTTTCCTATCAGATGCTGAGGAATGATGGTGTTGAATGCTGAACTCAAGTCTATAAACAGCAGTCTGACATACAGTGTGTCCTTTTTCTCTAGATGGGAGAGGGCTAGGTGAAGGGTGGTCGTGATGACATCGTCCATTGAACGGTTTGGACGATACACAAACTGCAGTAATCCTTTAACCATCTCAGTAATTCTGACTATTTATTTATTTAAACTGTTGCTATTGTATCTTTCACTTGGCTGCTATAAGTTGCATTGAGTAAATACAGCTGGAGAATTTTTATTATGTGTGTCTTCATTTTAGGTTGCAAAGCAACAAAATGTGAATATTTTGAAGAGGGTGAATATTTTCTATTGTTACGGTTCTTGTTTTTTTTTTTTTTTTTTTTTTTTTTTTTCTGGTGGGGAACTGTCGTGTTCCTGTTCGCGCGGTCTCTCCATAGGGGTTCGATGTTTGACAGGTCCTTCAGAGCCAGGATTGGTCCGTTGGCGGATGACGTCACGCCTGCAAGTGCTTATCTGGCATTCTATGTCTAGCGGGGGATTTTGCTGTTTGCCCTTATTTGTACAGTGTTGGCACCGGGGAGTGTACAACCCTCGATGTACCTGGTGCGAACACTTAGCGATCTTTTGTATTCACATCTACGTTAAAACACCAGGCGAAGTGGCGGTCTCCCACCCTTGTATTGGTTTGGTGATTTCTGTAGTGGAGGTCGACTCGGATTGAGTTTGTCATTTGTTTTCTTTTCTTTTCGTGGCCCAGGTCGGGATGTCCGTTTTGCTCTGTTGTTGTTTTTGAGTTGGGAACCACCTATGTTCTGTCAAACTGTTTGGAGCCTGTTTCTGGTTTTTGTTTGTTTGTATATGTGTCTGTATATAATTCCATCACTCCCCACTGTAAATAAATTACACTTGGTCACTGTATAACTGTGTCGTGTATTGGGATCATTGTTAAAGGGGGTTCTTCCCTACCATCTTCCTTTTCCTTAAAATGCTACGATCCTCAATGCTGGTCCCTTAGCCAACGAGCCAGGTTGTAACACTATATATGCTGTATTTTGGGTTCTCGAGTCCCTATGTTCTCAGGATAAATTCTTGGATCACAGTTACCCTACTTAAGTGAGCCTGTTGATTTGCATCTATGCATTTGTCAGAACTAACTTATGAAAGTTGATGGATGAAAATTGAAGAAGTCACATTTTTTTCTTTCATTAGGTATTATGTGACATTTTTAGAAAAGGTAGAATAAGTCTGGAAATGTTTATGTTATTAAGCTTCTATTACTCTTGATGATGGGGTTGGATTTACAAACAAGTGGAATTACGATCAGAGTTTGGGCCCAGTGGTGTTTATGAGTTTATGATCCAGTGTAGCTGTCGACTGTGAAGACTGGGTGCTTCCAAGTTTTACAAATATGTGCTTATCTCATGAATATAAATAATAAATAATGCACAAATCACACATTAATAAGTCAAACATCTCAGAACATTTAATGCATTTTGCTTTGAGAGAAGAGATGAGAGATGTTTCTTGTTGCCTGGTGATCAGCATCTCACTCACTTGTGCTCACAGTACTGCTCTGGGAGCTGACCACCTTTCCGTCCACCACCTCTTCCACTATGGTCACCACCTTGCGGGTTGTGGTTTTGGTCGATGCCCTGAAAATTGGGTTACACTGCCATTAACAGGGGCATTCTACAAAAAGTAATCACAAAAAACTGAAGACAAAAGTTTCTTATGCGAAGAATGTGTTCAGAAAAAAGAATTTAATCTCACACCCAAGCATTATATTTCTTTACATAACACTGTATACAGTATATATCCAAAATAAACATAAATGCATAACAATTAACTCAAATTAAAATATCCTGTGGGAAAACAAATAGAAATATAACAAATATTGCCTTAAGAAACTCACGTGGTTACGCTCTCTCCTTCCAACAGCCTCCTGTACTCAGCAATCTCCAGCTCCAGTCGTGTCTTGATGTCCAGCAGCATCTGATACTCATGACTCTGACGCTCCATGTCAGCTCTTAGCTGCGCCAGCTGCTCCTCCAGGGTGGTCACCTGCATCTGGTATCCACCCAGCTGGCTGGAGTAGCGGGCCTCTGTCTCGGCCAACTGGGCTTCCAGCGATGCTTTCTGCAAGACAGAAGAGCAAAAGAAGAAACTGTCAACAAGATGAAATCATCGTGGCCAAAGAGTATGGTATGGAGATACTAATGGATTTCAGAGAATGCTGTACTCTACTTTACCAGGCTTAGCTGTGACTGCAGTTCAATTTCAAGAGCTTGGAAGGTGCGTTTTGATTCAGTGATCTCCGTTCTGGATGTCTGCAGATGCTCTGTGTGGGTCGCAACCTCCTTGTTCAGCTCCTCCGTCTATATATATGAATTGCATTGTCAAAGCTGAAATAACATTTCTATACCTTGTATGCAGGGCATAAACAGAGAAATAAGCTGGACAATTGGCAAGAAAAGTGTACTGTCAATGACAACTAGCACATGCATTTGGAGAGTTACAAAAAGCATTAATCATAAACAACTTAAATGTAATACTTTGGTTTTCTGACTTGATGCACTTATTTGTCTCATGGACGGTGGAAGACTCCTTGTGATTCATACCTTAGAATGAAACCAGACTTCAAGCTCTTTCTTATTCTTGGCTGCAATGGCCTCGTACTGCTCACGAATTTCTGCCATAATTTTGCTGAGGTCCTCTTGCTTTGGTGCATCCACCTCCACGTGGACTTGACCACTCATTTGATTCTTCATGGTCAGGAGGTCCTGGTTAAAGAGATCAAAATGTTATAGAAAATTCCATAGCAATTTGAGATATGTGCAGTAAATATTTCTCTAATTAAACCCACCTCTTCATGGTTCTTCTTGAGGAAAGCAAATTCCTCCTTCAGACCCTCAATCTGCATCTCCAGTTCGGACCTGGTCAAAGTCAAGTCATCCAAGACCTTCCTAAGACCAGCAATGTCTGACTCCACTGATAGCCGCATAGACATCTCATTCTCATACCTGTGTCACAGCAGACAACAATATTGTTTGAATATTTTTCATTTGTGATAATTTTATGAACAGGACCATGTGACCCTACAGTATGCTGGAACTCACTTGATTCTGAAGTCATCTGCAGCCAGCTTGGCATTGTCCATGCTGAGATAAATACCTCCATTAATTCGAGTAGCGTGCTGGATCTGAAACAAGGCAGAGATGCTGGTTGTGTAGCTGACATGATGTCAAAATATGTGTGACCATCCTGCAGATTGAATGTCTTTCTATCATCGATTAAACTTCTTTGAGAATAGCTAATGCAGCCAGTCACAGCCAAGTAGTCTTTCCAAAGGCTGATACATAGTTAAATATCACTGACAGAAATCCAGCTTAGGTAAATATTTCATATGCATTATATTCAGCAGGACATCAGTAACTCTTAAGTACAGCATGCACTTATCCTCCACTGGATGATCATAGTTATGTGAGTGTTGCTTTTACCGTGATTAAGGCTCTGGCCATTTTTAGGACTGTATGAAATTATCGTACCATTTTTTTTTTTTTTTTTACCTTATCATGCAGGTCATGGATGGTGGCATGAAAGGCACTGTAGTCATGAGCAGCTGGAGAAGTCTTGCTATCCAGGAACTTGCGAATCTTCAGCTCCAGCTCAGCATTTGCCTTCTCCAGGGTGCGCACCTTCTCCAGGTATGAGGCCAGACGGTCATTCAGATTTTGCATGGTGGCCTTCTCATTGCCTTGTACGTAGATGTCCATCCCCTGGGACATGTTGAAGCCCCCAGATCCACTACCAAAGCCATACCCTGCAATGGAGCTAGAAGAACTAGAGATGCGCACGTCTTGACCTCCTGCCCCACCATACACACTGGGGGCCCGTCGGCTGCTGATCCTGGTGCTTCCTCCAGACATGGAGATGCCTGAGGACATCCTCCGGGATCCACCAGAGAATGAAAGGCTGTGGCTGGAAAACGAGGCCATGGTGACAGCTACTGCTGAGGAAGTGTACTGCTCTTCTCTTGTTGGAGAGGAATGAGTGTAGAGTGGACAGCTAGCACAGCTCCTTTTAATATGTCGACCATAAAGGGCAGACAGGATGAAAGGAATTGTTGGGGTAGAGGGAGTGGTTTTGGCCAATGTTTTGGGGGTGTGAGTGGAATGTCCTTGCCCACATGAAAACATGGATTTTCCACGGTACAATAACCCACAAAAAAGACTTGTTATGTGTGGAATGCAGAAGCTCAGGCACAGCCCTGCAAAACACAAAGGTTATTTGAAACACATTTCCTTCTTAAGAAATAGCCAGACTAATGATATATTATAGAGGTTAGTTTGTCTTAACAATCTTGAGACTTGGCCACTGATGATGGGTTATAGCTGAAAAAATAAATAAATAAAAAAATGTAAATTCAAATGAGTTCTAACCCTCGCAAGGATGTAAATGCAACAATTCAACAATTTAAAGATCTCTCTCAGCATCTTTGCATCTTTTAACTAGCATATTTGGTGAAATCACATGATCACGCTGGCATTGGAGCTAAATTTGGGAGCCCATTCCGTTTTGTCCGTTTTTGGGCAAATAAATCTATTGGGGTGTCTGAGTAATTTTGTTTTGTTATTGATTTGCCTACTGAAACCAAAAACTTGCGAATGTCCCACTTCTTTAATTTATACTTAGGAATTTTTATTCCTCATAGCCCGCGTTAATGTGGAACATTCCTTCGTGAGCACTTTCGAGAAAGATAACTGCAGGAGCATGGCTCTGTCATGTGAGGAATGTCATTCCCCCTGTTGCATGCTGACATGTGCAAAGGTTATCTGGATTTAAATTTGAGGGCCTACAAAAACACTTACACCTTAATGATTAAAATTCCAGTGCCAGATATGATCTCTTTACTTTCCTTTATAAAAGCAGCAAAAGTGATTCTGTCAACTGAAAAGCCTGGAAACTTTTGGTGCACAGTTTACACATATTTAATATAATGCTTACAAATGATGCACAAGAAGTTTGAACCCCTTTAAGTTAATAAATTGTGCGTAAAAATGATTAAATCACATAAAAATATATTTAAATAATGAAAACATATACTTATTTTGCTCAGGCATATTTATTCTATTATTTGTTATTCCAGCTGTTTGAACTTCACCAACTGGAATTTGAGGTCTACTGTCTAATGTGCAGCACAGTCTACGCTCAGCCAAAAGGACAGCTGGGTCATTGCTTCATTATCCTGTTGGCTCTTTGCACAGCATTAAACTATTGTAGTTCATGAACTCAGCTTTTAAGATGTGGTTTTTAGACATTAATCTACTTTGTGAGCGACCTCTGTGAACGTGTGCACGTCTGTCCTCCACAACCTACACACAACTAGAGGAGCTTTACCAGAGCAGCCGTGCCAGTGGGGTGGGGTGGGGGGCTTACGGTGATGGAAAAGAATGATAAATCCACGCTTAATGTAGAACTGTGCTTAACAGTTTCATGACAGCGGATGACAGCACAACCTTTACAGTGGCGAGGTGCATGTGAGTGCATGTACATGTAAAAGGCAAAAGGACTGTGGGTTGGGCTGAATAACCGAAGACAACAAAAGGTCATTTCTGATCCACCTGCATAGAAATGACTTCAAACCAGGTCCACATAGGTGTACACTTATTTATCAAAGTGATTTTAATATAGTTATTGCAGAATGTAATTGGGATGTAAATGTAGGGACAGGACAGGTAGCAAAAAGTTAGCAACAGGAGTGTAAGCATCAACGCTTTAACACCAGTTTGTGCTTAGTTTTGTTAGAACACAGTTACTCAGTGGCAGAAGCTTTCCAAATTCTTGCTCAGCACTTATGAACGCCACAGTAGTAAATAGTGAACAATCTGAGCCAGGTGTCTTGTGCAATGTTCACTTATGGGAAATGTTTGGTTCACTAGTTGACTGTTTACTAAGTACCATCTTTTCAAATAATACAGGAACCTGTCTGTACAATTAAAAATATATTTTATATTTTCACACAATGGTTTCCACAGTTCTTGTTTTATACCTGTAGAGAATGTATTGTTCGACTTTGTTTCATAATAGTAGCACGATCTTGCCATCGTGTATGTTAACATATTGCAAACAAATGTTGAAGGGCTACAGCATGTAGTCAGCATGCAGAGTGAATAAATGTGGATTCGCAATAATTATTATAACTGTGGGAAAAGCTTGGTATTTTCTAATATGCCTTAAGGCAGTGTTTCTTGTTTTATGCTTGCACTAAATGGCTACTTTAAAAAAAGAAAATGACTAAAAATGATCTGTACTCTGTGCATATGTTTGTGCATGTATGTGTGTGAATTTTCGTGTGCAAGATTACACTGTGATGGACTGGTGTCCCGTCCAGGGTGTTGTATTCTAGCCTGGTGCCCGCTGATTCTGGGATAGACTCTGGACCATGTGATCCTGACCAACAACAACAACATTTATTTGTATGGCACATTTTCATACATAACTGTTGCTCAAAGTGCTTTACAGGGTGATAAAGAGATGAAAAACAATGAAGGGTAAACCAGTAAATGAAAGAGTATGTGTACAATAGAACAGTTAGGTCAGAGGGCTACAGACCAGGACAAGCAGTCAAAGATAATGGATGGATGGATGGATGGATGGATGGATGGATTGATGGAACGATTGATGGACAGACAGATTGAAAACGCTGCTGTCTTGCTTTTGAAACGCAAAAAGTAGACTCTGTCTGGAAAGTGACCTGGCCATACGTCTTACAGCTCATGAAGTCAGTGTGTCTCAAGACTGTCATTGCTAACAGGCCCACCAGATTTGCCCTGGGGATTCTGACTCACTCTTCAACAGCAGACAAAGGTGCACTGACCCATCCCACCCGCCTCCTTCCAACCTCCACAAAAATGCATTCACCAGTGGCTCAAACAGGATTATTCATTTTTAAAAGCCCACATCTTTTTTTTTTGTCCAAAGACAAAGGGGGAAATTTTATTTTCATAGGTAACCATCCCAATATCTGAACAGTAGATTTTTTTCTGGTTTGAAAATCTTTAAAAATGGAGAAAAAGAACAAGCGCTTCAAGTGGCTGTGGACTGACACACAAATGTCACCATTATACATAAAAAGTGGCCGTTTTCTGCATGCTGCATTTATAAAAGAGAGCAGTCAAACTCGGCTTCAAATATCTTGATAAAAATTGGAGGTTCAAAACAGATTTTATTTAATAAATCCATGGCTGTCAGGCTATGAAACTACACCCTATAGAGGAATGCCAGTCCATTACAGAGTAGCCACGTGCTTACATGTTCTTACATGCACACGCACACACACACACACACACACACACACACACACACACACACACACACACACACACACACACAGGTCAGTTTAGAGTGACCAGCTAACCTGCACACAGATCTATGTACTGATGCACTGTGAGAGGAAGCAGAACACTTGCAGGAAACCAATGCAAGAGCATTTATTAGTCTAAGCTTTTTTCAACAGCTGCAAGTAAAACAATCCTTTATTAAAACCTTTTAAAACAGCTTATGATAACATTTGTAACTTAATGCACTTTTGTGTATTAATTTTGTTGTTAACAGTTCTTTGTATGCTTTAAAATTCAAACTTACTCGGGCTACCTGTCAAACGTGAGTAAATGGTCCTTATTTTAATAAAATATTAGCACAGTGCAGCACATATGGCAGCCCTGTAAAGAGCGTGAGAAAAGGGTGGCGTGCGAATGTGAGACAAAGCTCAGCTACATGTGAATCATGTTCAGTTGCAGAGCTGCCAGCCTTGGTTCAATGAGAAGATGTGGAATTAAAAAAGAGCAGTGCTGAATATTTTACAGGTGTGCGGTTTTGCCACTCCTGCTGGCATTGTTCCCAGCTGTCAGAGGAACAAACCAGGTGGTTTCTGTTCAGAGCTTCTCTCTGGTGTTTTGCCTCTAGGCGTTCCATCAGAAATTGAACCCATCCATCAAGTAGACAGGTAACTCCGCAGACTCCTATAATTTAGCAGGAATGAGGATCATGTTTGCTGTCAAACAGAGCATGTGACAGTTCATTATGATTTTATGAGCTGGAGGGTGCCTGTTGGTATAGCATTTTTAAACATTTTGGAAAACAAGAAAATTAAATTTAAAAGAAAAATATATATATAAAGCTGAACGCTAACCTGTACCCCAACTGAGGATTTAAGTGCAGTGGCATTTTACTTTTGTAAAAGTGTACATGAGGGGCTCCTATGTTTAAAAGTTACTCATTTTTTTTCCACAGTCAGTGACTGTCTGTCTTTTTAAAGACATGAAAAGGCAGGAATGATGATTTTTTTTTTTTTTAAAGTTGAAAAGCAGGTTGTAAAAGTCAATAAGAGTGGAATGATGCCCTGCCCAGGGTTCATGTTACACCAACTGGGGGGTGGGACAGAGCCAGAACAATCAGACTGGTTACTGTCACATTTTGTCAGCCAAAAAGAGTATTTTTTTTTTCTAATTTATGTCTAAAATCTTTTTATAAATTGTAATTTTATTACTTTGTGTCACTTACAAGAGATAATGAAAACCAGCCACTGATTTTTTAAATAATGTGAATGCCATTTATGCTGGGATTCTATTTGTTAGCAATTCAAATCCTTTTTCGTTTATTTTATATTTCTTTCACTAGGCTGAAACTGGGTTAAATAAATGTTTTCAACTATATAAATTCCACTTACACTTTGGTTTTTAGGAAAGCTTTTATTTGCAGACCTCTGAGGGCTTGCAGAACAGAAACTCAAAACTAAGATGTGGGAAACTGCAAAAGGGCAAAGTATGAACAGGTTGTCTGTGCTGTCTGTGCATGTACCATATTTTATAGCACTTTAGTACACAAATTCTCAGTTAATTAAAAAAAAAAATAATAATAATACTATAGTAAACAGTCACAATGCTGAATACGCACTTAAATATATTACCGAATTGTAGGGATTTTGTGTTAATTTAAACTGTGCTGTCATATATAAGCATGCTGATCATGCCAAGGCAAATGGCTGTTTTATTGTAAAATGACCATAACTGTAAATAAAGAAATACTATGTAAAATAATGTTCATTATAGTTATTGGCATTCATAAACAACAAAGAATTTTTCCTGAAGGTCAATTCATTAAGCTATGCAGTTTACACATCTTCTGTATAAATAAAAAAAATGCATCATTTCAATACACAAAAGTTGGAAATACACATTTTGGTGGGAAAGTGGTCCCAGTAGCTAATGAACAAAATAGATGCATACGAGTTTAAATGTGGACATGAAGCATTTAAAGCATTTAGCTGTCCAAAATCCAAGCAATTGATGTCACACCCACCATTCCGAAGCATTGGCAGGAACACTTCTACAGAAACTAATAACTGCCGAGAACTTGTTTGACATTTAAGTATTTAATGCTTTCAAAAAGTGGCAGCATTGCATAATCTTGAAGAACCTGGATGAAGAATCCCTGAAGACCCTACCCATGCTCAGCCATTTCTACTTAAGGTCAGGTTCTACGCATCGCTGCCACACCATGAGCAGTCGTGGGTGTCAGAATCTTCATCTACATGCTGTCATTGTCTTCATGCTGACAAAATGATAACGCACTAGACAAATTCTTTAGTTCTGGAGCCCTTGTGTCAACATGGTGCCGAGCGTCTGTCTATGGTTGTTATGTGGTAAAACCAGTGGGGCAGTATAATGCGTCGCCATGTTACGTATATGTGTGAGCAGCTTCTAGGAGAGGTGTGGAGCAGCCAACACCACCTTCAGCTCTTGCTCAAGCTGTCTCAAGCTTTCTCTCACTAAACCTGGGGCAAATCGGTTAAACAGCTTCACATCAGTTTTCCTGACACAATATATGACTAAGTAGACTATAAAAAGTGCATTAAAAATTTACCCTAGACCCAGTGTAATGCATGCTATGGGGCCAGAACTTCAGACGGGGTTATACGTGAATATAGTTTTTAACCTTAGCAAAATTTCATGTCCAACATGAGCTATTGGAAAACATATAAAGGACACTACAAATAAAGGTAACTACAGGTCTAAAAGTCAAAATAGAGAAAGGCGGACATGTAGTTATGATATAAATTAATTTTTCAATGCTGGAAGATTTTGCTCACATTTTTTTCTTAGTGCTAAGAAGAAGAATTCACACAAGTAAAATGGAAATATTTAAATTATTTTAAAAATCATCAGTAAGCACCTAGAGATAAAATTATAGAAATAATACAATGTTCAATTTTGACTTTTAAATCACTGTCTGACACGACTCCTGGACTGCAGGAATCTGTGTACTAAATACTTGACTGCATTGTCATTTAAAGGTACTTTTTGTTCATTTATCTCATTTTTTGTCTCCCGTTTATTTAGTTCTTTCAGCCTCAGTTTGATTTTTCAATAAAGAATTCAGTTTGCGATAAAAATAAAGGGGGTTTTCATCTATAAATTTGCCTTGCTTTCAGTATTTGCTAAATGCAAAGACAAATTAAGTTGGCGGAAACAGCAAAACTGGGGCAGTAAACTTTATAATACTTAGCTGTTTATAACACAGCATCAATCTACAGTGCATACGTCCTATAATTTACAACAAACGCGAAGTTATAGCACACGCTGGAGTAATGTGCAGACTCAGTGCCAGCTCACTAGTGCATTTTAACCTTTTGTCAGGACTTCTTCAGTTACATCTCCATGGTGTCTTAAATGTGAGCTTCCTGCAGACACCTTCCCACACTGAGCTAAAAAATGGTAGAAGGCACGGCCTCTCTGGGGTGAGTGAGTAAAGTCTGATCCGCCCTCCTCTGACCCAAACCGTAAACTACATCTTAAAAAAACTGCGGAAGTATCATGACCGCTGGAAGGAAAGAGCCCAGTGGCCACCAGAGGTCCTTGTTTGGAACTACCTGACATAAATCCCGCACACCTGATTCAAATAATTCAGGCTGGAAAGCCAGCGTCCATCCAGGCCTTTATTAAGAAAAGTATAAAAACACCCATATTCTTAAACACATTTTGTAGTTCTTCCTACCTGAGATGATCATTTTCCTGGTGATTCCTGCCTATGGTGCTCCGCTGCAACCTCTTCATTCTTCTCCAAGTCTTTTTGCTCACAAGCTGCCATGTCTTCAGCACACTGGATCTTAAGTGTGCACTTGTACATAAGTTCTGCACCTGAGTTCACACCTGTGCATATCTCCTGGTGATTGTCACACTATTTTTTTACAGACATTCAGCCTGCAGAAATACTGTAACTCTGGAAAATCTGGTCGCCCTCCTCATCTTTGTGGAGCTGTATGACATCTCTTGCTAAATATTAGCAAGATTATCAGCTTGTATGCATTTCCATTCTATTTTATTCAGTTCATAGATTCCATCACTGTAGGGGACTGAGACAGCAGACACAAGGGGTCACAGGTTAACAAAAAAATCTTTTATTTGTCAGGGTGTTGATGGGGACGGAGTAAGGGACCCAATTGCGGACACGACACAAGAGGATGTGTTCACAGGGACAAAGACGTTTAACATGAAACAAGGAAGCGCAGGGATAACACGTGGTAACCGTGAGAAGCTACGGTTGAGATCCTGTGCTGGAGCCATCCGGTCCCGCGCCTTTTATCTCAGAGCTAATAGGCTGATCTGGTGCAGCTGTGCTGGGTAGGTGGGTCGCCCCTAGCCGGTTCCTGACATTTTTCCAAAAATATCATTTTAATATCAAGCAAAGGACAAGATTGGGCCCATAAAAAGGGCAACTGAACATAAACTGATCTAACAAACACTCAAACAACAGGACTTAAATAATGGATGATCAGACCATTTACATGCAACTACATAAAATAGGGGAACACAAGGACTATACAAACACAAACTACCAACAAAATACAACACACCGGCCAGTTAGCTAAATCATATACATAAGAATATCAAAGTGAATCAAAATACTGCTAGTAAGAACATAAGTCAGAAGATTAAACCAACTAAACTTTTACACCAGTATTCTTTCCCCCATGCTGTAGTAAAGCTTTGTCTGAGCCTTGGATCCAGTTCCTGCTTTATATGGCCTTGTTTCCTTTTCCCAGTCTTTTGTCTAGATGGACGTCTAGATGGACCCATACCCCAGAAGCCACCCGCCAAACTGCTAACTCAAAAAACAATTCTCAAAACTTAAATACTGAATTCAAACTAAACATCTCTTTATTTGAACTCTCTAAAGCAAATTAATATAAATAAAAAGAAATTTATTAAACAGAAAATGTATGTGTGTGGCTGCTGGAGTGGCTATCACAGTCACCACATTGTTAATAGTTGTGGGGTCAGGTTTTTCCTTCAAGAGAAAACATAGCTGAAACAGACTAATGACAATAAATGCAATATTATGAGAAACAATGGCTTTAAAAATGCTAGAATGAACCTTTCTTCAAAGAAAAGTGATTATAATAACTGTGCTATGTGGAACAAATATTTGAATGTTCTGATGCACGTAGTCATCACCTTATGGAAAATATGAATGGAAATTAATATTACGCTGTTTCTGAATAATAATAATAATAATAATAATAATAATAATAATAATAATAATAATAATAATAATAATAAAAATAATAAAAATAATAATTGTATTTGTTTTTGCCCACCGGTTTCCTGAGAACTGAGACGTCTATTCTTGTCAGGCCATCAGTGACTGTCACTGGCAACCAGCTGAAGAACACACTGAGCAGACTGCACATCTGCAAAGCTGCAGACACTGATAGTATCAGTCTAATGTGCTGAAAGCATGTGTGAACCAGCTTTTTTGTGTTCTCACACACCTTTTTACTTCAAAACATTCTGAAAGCCAATTCCAAAGAAAGCCTGCAAGCCAGATGACTATGGACCAGTGACTTTCACATCACATATTTTGAAGAACCTTTTGGTTGACTGCTTGTCAGAGACCACTTGGACTCCCTTACCAGGTCCATATTGGTGGCGTCATCTACATCCCCCACAAAGGTTATTCACACCTGTAGAAACTTGGTTTAAGTTTAATGAAACTAAATGAGTGATCAATAGAAGAACATCCCTTCGGGACACCTTGATTTAGCAGAACTGACTGTTATGTGAAAATGAAATTTGTCTCGACTTATGTCCTACTGACCCCTTTTTTTATAAGAAAATCCTTTGGAAAAAAGAAAGAATAAGACAAGAATCTTAGAGTCATTTGAATCACTGCCAACCTTGCTCAGATCTTGAATACCCAGTTAATCCTGGGAAGAGATTTAAAAGTTTAAGTTACCAAAGTAAAACTGCATTGTCATCACATGCTGGCAAAAAGATTGCCAGTGAAAATGTGCATCTCATTTGGATTCATTCTCATGTTTTCATTCTTGTTCTTCCTACAAGAAGCTGCCTGGTCATTTCAGAATTCACACATGATGAAACAAACCTCTTCCCGACGATTATCTATCATCACGTAATTCATTCTAAACTGAGTTGGAGTTCAATGATATCTCATTCTGTAATCGTAATAATAATAATCCGCCCATCCAACCTAACCCTAACCCTAACCCATCACCACAGCCTGTTTGCATTAATTTTCTTGGCAATATATCAATGATCTATTATTGATTACCTATTATCTGTTGCCTTTGTCGTCACATTCTTTGTTTAGCGTACACTGTGGTTCGTGATGAATTATGTTCTTTTTTTCTAACTTGTATATGTATAAATGTGTTTATATATATATATACATTATTAATTTTATTGTAAGCTGAAAGGCTAAACACTTGCAATAACTTCCAAAAACAATGACTTCACTTTAATAATATTTCTACTGAATAAATCAGAGAAAAAGATGATATTTTTAAATCTATTTAATTTTAGAAATTTATTTAATTTTAGTTCTTGTTATATGCAGCACCTCAGATGACCAGTAGGGGTCACCTGTGCTTTTGGCACAGTCCAGCCCTCCTGAATCCCATCATGCAGTTAAACTATTACGTAATGCAGCAACCCAGCCAGTTAATATGGTAAGCTGGCAACAATGAGGTTGTTGGTTCTCAAACGGTGCACTCTGTACCTGCCCTACTTGGGTAGCTCTGCCCTGTGTTTCATGTTCATGTTCCTGTATACTTGTGCTTACAATCCCCATCTTTACTTTGTTCCCTGGGCTGTCCATTCATTCCGGAGCTTTGTTGGTGCTGTGTTCCGGGGGTTGTCTGCTGCCTTGTCATCCAACTCTCCTTGCTGCTTCACAGCAAAACCTTCAAGTCTTCACAAACACAAGAACTTGCACCAGTCACCTGGGAAATTTTGCATACAAATATGAATAAATACTTCAGTCAAAAAATTTCAGACTAAGTTCACAGTTTTCTCCTCTCAGTAAATTCTCATCCTTACCTGTGGTCATGGGCTATGAAAAAGAACGAGATCACAGAAACAAGCAGCCCAAATGAGATTTCTGTCCAGGATTCCTGGTCTAGTTCTTTTCTGATATGAGGAGCTCAATGATACAGAAGAGCCTCCAAGTAGACTTGGTGCTCTTCTGGATGAAGAGGTGATTGCTGACATGGTTTCTAAGTGATGGGTCTTGTTTGGCTCCTGCTGGAGTTTTACTGTGCAAGTCTGATTTGGAGGAGACCCAACACTTGCTGAAGAGCCTATCGGCACACCTGGGAACATTTGGAGAATGAATAAGAAAAGCTGGAGACCACTGCTGATTGAAGAAAGTGTTGCATTGCAGTCTGGTTGACTGGAAGGAGGATGGAAAGAAGCTGGCTGACTGATACAAAGATTTTTTTCATTATTATTCTACACCATTTTAGAATGTAAAATACAAAGAAAAGCATAATTTATTTATTCTTCTTATGAGCATGGAGGCCCCACAAAGGCTGGCAATTATGATTCTGGTGGTTTTCTCGGTTATCAGGAGAGGTTGCTAGAAGATTAAAATTCTTTTTCCCCATTTGTAAATGATCCTTCACAAAATGGTGTGATTGACCACCAGTGTCACGGACCTGCCTTTAAAAGGCCTCCCACACTCACACACACTAAATTGCTATTAGCACAGGTGACCCCTACTGGTCATCTGAAGTGCTGCATATAACAAGAACTAAAATTAAATTAATTTCCAAAATTAAATAGATTTAAAAATATCATCTTTTTTTTCTGATTTATTCAATAGAAATATTATTAAAGTGAAGTCATTGTTTTTGGAAATTATTGCAAGTGTTTAGCCTTTCAGCTTACATAAAAATTTATAATTCATTTGTACCTTGTGCTCATTTGCCTTTCAATGAGCTGTCCTGCTGTCAGCCTGGTAGACGGTGCTACACCAGACCATGCAGATTTATCCCTGGGTTCAGCAGACACTGTGACTCTGCAACACAGAGAGCAGTTTTCCTCTACCCTCTGCTGAGCCGTATCTTGGCAGAGAAAGATGTCTTCCTCGTACTGGAATTGACCTTTTTCAAACAATTCGAGGCTCTTTGGAGTTTAAGTAAAGATACACATTGGACCTGAAAAGTAGTTTACAAATCCTCACAACCAGGTTAAGGACCGACAGTCAGTGTCATAACTCACAAGCGGATTGCACTCGAGACAGTGTGTGGCCCATCATGCGGTAACTTCTTTTCTAAGATTTGTTTTCGACTTCTTTTGCTTCATTTCTAGCCACAGTATAATATATAATCTATCCCACTATTAAATCATTCTCTACAGTATTCTTTACCAAGCATTCTGTTTCAGATGTGCTGTGGGTTCATTTAAATCCTTAAGGATCCTGTACCATACAACAAAGCAATGCCGTAAGTGCAAGTGACGTAAGCCCTCGTGGCTGTT